>JARJEI010000030.1:1780275-2303246 GCA_029955415.1 Lottia scabra | reverse complement strand
AGGCAGTATAAACGGAGATGGTAATAATTCAGCTGTATCAGCAATGGATGAAAGTGATAACATGGAATTTCCAGTAACCAATTTATATGAGTTAGAGGGTCGTGTTTTTACAGATACTTGGAATATTCCATACAAAAAAGAAGAGAGTTTGGGCAAATGTTTAGTTTCTGCTGCAAAACTTGCTGATGCTGGTAAGTTGATAGAATAGCTATGTCAATGGTCAGATCCTGGTACCGTATTGAAAAGTTACCAATTTTCCCAAACCACCAAAGTTGACATTGACACTTGACAGCATTAGAGGAGTTCTTGCCAATTTTATGTTATTGCTTATTATAAGATCAGTCAAAAAATTAGTTTATTATTTTTTTGAAGTTTTATATTTAAAATGTTTTTCTTTTTTACAGGTTTGTTAGAAAATGATGAGAATTGTTGTCGTTTTATAGAAAAATGCATGCCAGAAGCATTTTACAAGGTATACATTTCAACTCTTTTACATAGGCCCTGCCAAATATCAATAATATGACACCATTGTGAAATGAAATGAGTTTTTTTCAAAAAAGAAAGCGTTTTTCAAATATTGTATATAAACATATTTTTCTGGATTTATCAGATTATTTAAGTTATCTGTTGTATAGTTATGCTACCAGGTGAGTCCCCTGATGAATACCGGTATATACTTGTATTAACCAAGTTTGAAAATTTAGATTTTTTGTTCATTCTAAGAGGTTGTATTCCTTTAACTTTCTCAAAGGATAATTAACCATTGAAAATGTGATCCTTATAAAATTACTACTAACCATTTTATTTTATAATTCCTATTTCAGCTATTAACATCTAATGCAGTACATAAATGGGGTAATGAGATACAGGAAGGTATATATGATATGATCAATTTATTAATAGATGTAGTGGTAAACAGATTAAAACATCAACCAGTACATGTTGGTTTATTAGATGTTCTTACTTTGGTAAGTACGCTTATACGATTCCTTGTCTTTAAAAGCTCAAGTTAGTTTGACCCAGTACAGACACACTGTATTTAGTAGGGTGTCACATCTCAGTTTTTGGTTAAAAATGAAAATTGTTATTTCAATATAGCCTATATGCTTGAATTTATCATGATGATCTCTGAACCAAATTAAACTTGTTTTTATAACCTTCAGAAACCAACATCATAGGCAAGATCAATCTAAAGTTCTAAAGTGCAAATTTAGTACAATTTGCTACCGGTACCATATTTCAAAGAAATGCAAATCAGCCAAAACTGATATTTTTTTAAGTAAAATGTCAAATGTGAATCGTGATTATTATTCCTAGATTTTTTCTGCAAATTTATGTTAAAATTTATTTATCTTTTATTCATAGGCATTTGATCCTGAAACTGAATTTCATTTTAAAAATAAAGCTAAACGTGATACCAATGGAAATTGGGAAGAGAAATTTGAAGAGGGTCAGCCAGTAGCAGTGATGCCAGTCGGTAGTTATAAGGCTGTAAGTAATAATGAACCCGTTGTTTACTTGTAAGGATTTGATTTAGACCTGATAGCTTGTTCAGGAATTGTGGAATATACAAGAATTTCAAAATAACAAGTTTGAACAGGCTTAAGAATGTGTTTCATGATTGCCCAAAATATATATAGGTGTAGATAAAAATCTTATTGAATGAGACTTATCTGACTCTGTTCCTTTTGATTGAATTGGAATAGTCAAAACTTATTTTTTAAGTTTTATTTTGATCAACAGAATTTGGAGTTATTTTCCTTGGTATTTCTTATTGCTGCAGCAGCAGATAATTTTGATCTGAAATTCACCTACTTGAGATGAACAATTAAATAATTTTAGATAATATGAAACAAATTATTGACAATTTGGAAAAGGTTTACTTTTTGCTGACAAAGCTGAATTTTTCACAAAGAATATTTGTCATGATTTCTTACTGGCATGCATTTGTTATGAACTATTTGATATCATTAGTAATAAAACTTATTCACGTCTCGTTATGAACCTTGGTTTCAAAACGAGACGTGAATAAGTTTTATTACTAATGATATCAAATAGTTCATAACAAATTACGTCATCCATTCTTAAAATGCGATGTCAAATGAATGAAAAGGAATATGACGTCACTAATCATCATAACAACAGAGAGAAAATGGACTAAAAACTGCCTCTTTGTCCCTTTTCTCAGAAATATGTGATCAAATACTTCATCTGAAAATAAATTTTAAATTGATTTGATTAGTTTCAAGTGGAATTGAAGAAGGAGGCGTTAAAGACCTCGAGGTTTTGATTTTGCTGCAGTGGCAAGACGCTGCTTTTGTTTGTTTGTGTTATGAGCCTTGATATTGATCCAAGATGGCCGACGTGTGAATAAGGTTTATACCTTACAATAAACTCGATAGAGAAACTATTTTGCATAAAACACTATAATGAATTATTTTGTCTTTTTTAGCATCCATATGGTTGGCTTACACATCTTATTAATAAGGTAAGCAGCTAAAAAATATCAGAACATATTTTACTACATCAAATATTGATACAACTTAATTATGAAACCTATTTTGGGCCATGGTATGAAAAAGGTTGAGAACCACTGTTCTAGAAGCTAGTAACATATATTCAAGACCCAAATCGGCCCAAGTAGTATGTAAGACTCTTAAATAAACATTAATGATTTTTTTTCTTGTAGTTTTCAGCTCAAGGTGGTTTAGAATCAGTGATTAAGATTTTAGAAAATGAAGAATTGGATGCACCTGTAAGTATATACACAAATTATTTAAAAAAAAGTTGATTTGTCATATCTAGGTAGCTGTGATTCATCAACTTTTGATGTCAAGACCAACTGAAACCAGGGGCTTTATTCTAAAAAACTAAACTTAGATAAAATCCAGATTTTAAGAAATACAGTAATCTGATTGGATAATAAAACATAATTTAAAATCGATTTTAGTCATTGACCAATCAAATGGCTGGAACACTAAAATCATCTTTTTGAGTTAAGTTTTTGAGCTTATTAGAAGTTTAGAGTCTAATTATTGCAGAAATTCCCTACCAAACATTGTAACAAATACTGCGTGAAAAATGCAGGAAAATGTCCTGGAGATAAAAAAGTGTGGTTATTCATTTTGGAGATCCAATCAGTCATGACTGGCAAATTTCGATTAATCATCCACACTGGTTTTCATACTAATGTTTCATTTAATTCCAGGTTATGGCAGCTTTATTACGACCCTTTGGTATCTGTTCTGATTTTCTCAATTCTCAATTATTAAAAGACCTGTTAGCACCAGGTATGGATAGAGCCAATAAATATGTTAAAGGTTTAGAGGAGAAGGATTTGAAAGAGAAGGTATGATATGCTCTTTGTAAATTGCATTTCTAAGTTTAACTTAACTGGGTATCAATTACCAAATTGAGATCGATTATCGAAGGAAGGCTACAGTAATTGATTAATAATCAAAATATTTTGATTGAAATATCTTCAGATCTTCGTCTGTTGGTGTACGTTTTTGTACCTGAACTTTTGCTATTTATCATTATCTGGTATTGGAAAACAAATAAAACTGTAAATGTCCCGAATTTTGTATGATTATCATGATATAAAGGGTTGTGACTTGTCTGATAATGTTAAAAGAAAATTTGACTTTGAATTTTAATCAGTTATGAAATTTGATGAGCGATAATCAAAATTAAGAATTTGTAGCATTGATAATCAATTACCGGTATATCAATTATTTGACCCAGTCTTAACCTTATTTAAAGGTATATTGATAATTAATACAAGTATACTGTTATTGGCAGAGCTTGATAATTAAGAATTTATGTAAATTCTAATAGGTTGTATACTTTCAAAAGGATGATTTATTTTATGTAGAATCTAATCTTGATGCACCCCTGTTTATTGCTGTTCATGGCAGTCATTTTAATCATTTTCTATTGTATTTTCAGAAAATAGGCAGTGTGGCTAATTTACTAGCTTCTATGAAACTACTTTGTCTAAATATGTGGGTACAAAATGTAGATGCAATAGATGAACTGAGGTTGGAAATGGCTTTAAGAATGTTAAAATCTCCTAATTTTAATGCCAAGATGAACTCGTTGAAAGAGGTAACAAAGTTGATAGAAGAATCTACTGGAAGTAAAGTACCGAAAACAGCTATAGAGACTGATAAAATCTTAGATTGGCTGGTTGATAACAGAATATTGAGTATTGCTCTTGAAGGTATGATTTTCTTTTCAATTTTTTTGAAGCTATAATTGTTAATAATTTGGATGCAGGCTAGCTAGTCTTGTCATAGGTTGAAATTATATTTTATGTTTTTCAAGCCAACTTAACTCTCCTTGTCAATGATGCATATGGAATGAGCTGACATGGAAAATGCTGGAAGTATAACTTTGATTAGAAATCTGAAGTCCACGTTTTTTTTGGTAACACCAAGTTTTATTTTGTGATATTTATTTTTGAAGTAACTGCATTGTTATATTCATATATTCAAATATTGTGATATTTATATTATAGGTAATATAGATCAAGCTCAATACTGTGATAAAATAAAAGGAATAGTAGATTTTTTAGGCAGCAAGTTATCTACTGATGAATTGACTATGATTTGGAAAATGCAGGTAGGTGCTTATTAGTTTAAACACATGTATAAGTTATTTTATGCAAAAGAATGTTTTATAATGTACCTTAAGGGAATACTACCTCTAAAAAAGATCAAAACAGCAAAATTCTCAAACTTGGTGAATAAGAGTTTCTATTCAGGCAACTTGTCTGGTGTCATAACTATACAACAGATTACCTATAGAAACTGATAAATCCAGAAAACAACACAATTACTTCAAGATGTACAAAACAATAACCTGTAATTTTATGGAAAATTACTTAGTTTTATGGGTTTATTTGATTCTGTTTGTATATTTTGGACACCTTTGATGAATATATACTTTTATTGACCAAATTTGAGAACTTAATTTTTTTGTTCATTCTAAAAAGTACCCCTTTAATATATGACCGGAAGTAGAAAAGGGATATATATTTACTCATTTACAATACAACAAAATCAGTGAAGTAGTCATGCTTTGTGCAAACTTTAATCATTCATCATGATATTTTTTTTTTCAGAATGGTCAAACTAATAATGTGATAGATAATATACACTCTATAGTTGCTGCAGCTGCTGTTAAATTTGATCCTCAACAATTAGAACATTTATTTCTTCTTATACAAAAGGTGAGTAGAAACAAAGCGATTGAGTCTTGATGTCCTGTAGCATGGGTACCAACACACAGCAGAAAGTCTTTTGAAAATTAACAAAGGAAATTGTGTTAAATGATTAAAGCACTTATACTGCATTCACACGACTAAAGTTAAGCCAGCTTAACTTCTAACCGTTCTTCGAGCCTGGTTTTTTCTGTCGTCTGAACGCGACCGGTTGAACTTAAGCTGCCTTAACTTGCACCTACTTCGGAGGTGGCTTGAAACCTGGCTTGGAAGCTTAAGCTGGCTTGGTTATTGCCGTCTGAACGCTCCTGGCTAACAAAGCCGGATATAATATTTTCCGCGCGTGCGCAGTCCTGTTTCCGATTCCCGCCATTACCTATATGTATTTGTCAACAACCAACAACTTTAGCTATAGAGCAAGAAAAGAAAATGAACGAGCCAAAGAAAATAGGGGGGTCATTTGGGGGACTCTTGAAACCAAATAAGTCAAAATAATCGGAATAGTCGCCATTTTGTGGGAAAAGTAAACATTACACGCGCATGTGTCATGATATTTTGACCTCTGAACTTCTGAGGTCATGCCCAAGCTGGCTTAACTTTTATGTCCGTCTGAACGCTCATGGAAAAAACGTAAACCAGGCTCGAAGAACGGTTAGAAGTTAAGCTGGCTTAACTTTAGTCGTGTGAACGCAGTATTCGTCAACTTAACGCAAAAATGTCTGCAATGTCTATTGTTAGAAAAGTGGTACAGAAAATATAGAATAATGGCCACACATCACAAATAATCAAAAGTCAAAGTCATGAGCAAAATGCACAGTTCAGGTTTCTTTTGAATTTAAACAAATCTCGCTTGTCAACCATCTTTGACTTTGGCAGATGTTATATTGTACAAGTCTGAACAGGTTTGGCCGCATCCAATCCAGGGGACAATTTAATGTCCCATTCACAATTTTTATACGCTTTCTTTTTTGGTGCATGCAAAATACATTCTTAGTGAATTCTGAACCCTATCCCAACATTATTCAATTGCTGATTGATTCCTTAAATCTGTATGAGCAGAACTCACCAATAGAGCCCCAGCATCTAAAATAATTAAGATACTATTTTCTAACTAATATGTTTGTAGAAATGGCAGGATGATAATAATAGAATGAGAGAGAAGTTATTAAGTTTAATTGGTAAAATTGGTAAAGATGCTAGAGTGGCTAAAACTACAACTAGAGTGAGTAACATGATGTTTTCTTTGTCTAATTTTATGAGGTACATCTAGGGCTGGGTCAAATAATTGAAATAATCGATTATCGACGTTACAAGTTTGTAATATTTATTATCAATTATCAAATTTCATAATCGATTCAAATTTATATTCAAATTTCCTTTAACATTAACTATTGGAAGGGCATGTACAGATTAAAGTACATTTGGGTTAATAAATTGAGGCTTCAGGCTGTGCACACATTATTTCTCTCATTGTACACTGCATTAGCTCAATTCGCTTATATATACAGAAAAATGATATCGTCTCATTTCTGACAACAAATACTGTATGTTATATGGGATTTGGTAAAATACCATCTCCATTATTTCATACAATATTATCGTTTACAAAACAAAAAGTGCAAAAACAGCAAAGGGACACAAGAGGAGAGGAAAAGAAAAAGAGAAAGCTTTTTATACGCCCACACATTAATGTGGGCGTATATTGTAGTCGCCACTGTCTGTCTGTCTGTCTGTCCGTCTGTCTGTCTGTCCGTCTGTCTGTCTGTCTGTCTGTCTGTCCACAATTGTTGTGGA
This sequence comes from Lottia scabra, assembly GCA_029955415.1. Classification (NCBI taxonomy): domain Eukaryota; kingdom Metazoa; phylum Mollusca; class Gastropoda; family Lottiidae; genus Lottia; species Lottia scabra. The sequence continues at coordinate 2,296,228 of JARJEI010000030.1, read as the reverse complement.
CACGATAGAGAGCTGGTTTCTTGATGGATTTTGATGAAACTTGCTGTGAGTGTTTGTTATCACCCAAGGATGAACCCTATTGAAAATCAGACGAATCGAAAAATATTTCATGGGTTATTGCCCTTGCTTTTGAAAATATGTTGTGGACACCATGGAGAGCTGGTTTCTTGATGGATTTTGATGAAACTTGGTATGAGTGTTTGTATTGACATTAGGATAAACCCTATTAAAAATCAGAAACATCGAAAAATATTTGATGAGTTATTGCCCTTGTTCTTTAAAACTCGTTAATTTTTCAGCCGTTAACAAAGTTGTGGACACGATAGAGAGCTGGTTTCTTGATGGAGTTTGATGAAACTTGCTGTGAGTGTTCATAAACACCCAAGGATGAACCCTATTGAAAATCAGACAAATCGAAAAATATTTCATGGGTTATTGCCCTTGCTTTTGAAAATATGTTGTGGACACGATAGAGAGCTGGTTTCTTGATGGATTTTGATGAAACTTGGTATGAGTGTTTGTAATGACCTTGGGTTAAACCCTATTGAAAATCAGAAACATCGAAAAATACTTGATGAGTTATTGCCCTTGTTCTTTAAAACACGTTAATTTTTCAGCCGTTAAAAAAGTTGTGGTCACGATAGAGAGCTGGTTTCTTGATGGATTTTGATGAAACTTGCTGTGAGTGTTCATAAACACCCAAGTATGAACCCTATTGAAAATCAGAAACGACGACAAAATATTTTATGAGTTATTGCCCTTGACTTATAAAACACATTAATTTTTCAGCCCGTTACACTCTCACAAAGTTGTAGACAAGATAGACAGCTGGTTTCTTGATGTATTTTGATGAAACTTGCTGTGAGTTATAATAATCACCAAAGGATGAACCCTATTAAAAATCTGACGAAGCAAAAAATATTTCATGGGTTATTGCCCTTGTTTATTTTTATTATGTTGTGGACATGATAGAGAGCTTGTTTCTTGATGGATTTTGACGAAACTTGGTATGATTGTTCATAATCACCCAAGGATGAACCCTATTAAAAATTAGAAGAATTCAAAAATATTTCATGGGTTATTGCCCTTGTTAACTTGTAGTTGTAAACACTAAAAAATAGTTCAATTTTGTAAACATTCTTGATGGCACGGTTTTCGACAGATGTTTCATTTACTGATAGTTCTTGTCGACCTCCCGGACGACTTGGCTGCCATTACAAAAGTGGGCGTATTACGATGGGGCATCGCTATTTTTAAGGATGTCTCTGACTGACTCTTACTGTATGTTAATTTGCTGTTAATTTTGTAGGTGTTAGAATTATTGTGGGATTTAGCTCATTTACCAGTGTTATCAACACATCTTATAGAACAAGCGTTAGAAGAACACCATGCTATATTAAGTGATAGCTATAGTGTTAAAGAACAAGTCAAATTACAGTATGTTAATAAATGTGTTGAAGACATTAAAAAGGTCAGTTCAGTACATATACTATCTAAGATATCTGACTAAACTAGTTCAGGTCCATTCCACAAAAATTCTTGCATTCAATTTTGTCATAAGTTTCACATTTGTCGATTTGAAATTCCACTCTTGGCACCAGGGGCCTTATTCTCAAAAACTTAACTTAAAATGATTTTAGTGTTCTAGTTATTTGATTGGTCAGTTACTAAAATCAATTTTAAATTAAGCATTATTATTCAGTCAGATTACTGTATTTTTAAAAAGCTGGATTTTATCTAAGTTAAGATTTCGAGAATAAGGCCCCTGCTCCTTGTTCTCTTCCGGAGGTTTGTTGTTGCTATCCAAGTGAGAATACTGAAAAAAAATAATGCTTTTCTTCAATCAGTGACAGGCAGTTCAGTGAGTTTGACTCTTGCTTACCAACCTTAAAGTCAAATTGCGGGATTCGTTTGTTTACAAAATGAAATTTATGGGATTTCGGGACAAAAGGTATTTTAGCTTAATCTCTGATGTTTAATTAAGTCAAAAAACTAAAATTCACAGCTTTGGGTACTCAGATGGCTTCGATGCAGCTGGATTTAAAATCGGGATCTAATAAAATGATTTCCATAAATAAAATGCTAATGAGGTCAAGCGGGGGGCGTGTTAGTTAAATGACGTCACACTCCAATCTCCAATAGCACGTGCTAGTAGTGGGCGGAGCTTGTGAGTTCTTGACATCTCCCTCAATCAACTCAGTGCTGTTATGTAAACAATCAAAATTTCCTTTAAATGGCTGTAGAATTGGAACCACGAAAGGGAATCGATTTTTTTTAGTTCAATATTCATTTCTAAGTGCTAACTTTAAAAAAAAACCATGAGAAGACTTTTTCTCAATGTCCAAGTCTGGGCTTATGTGGCTTTAAGGTGTGTGATTCAATTCCTGAGTGGGTTGCAATCTACCGTGTAACCCTTGTCAGTAATGCAGGTCGTAAGGCCAGTGGACAAGGAAAAGCAATTCTATTAGCGCTGTTGGCACTGTTGGCAGTTTTACAGTTTGGAAAAGTGTTTCGTTTTTTTGGGGGAACAAATTTTGCATATTGCACCCAATATGTCAACAATAGATTTAGAATGTACAGCTTTATTTATATGACATTTGCAATACTTACTTCAATAGTTCAATACTTTGTCAATGACTCTTTCAATTTGTTGAAATATATTCTTATTTTACAGGGTGCTTGTGTTTTACCAGCTTTAAGGCAGCTAATAAATATCAGTAAAAATATCATTAAACAAAGTCAACATAAAACAGATAAGGTCAGTTAACTATTCACGTGTATTTCCCATTTAAAATTCTCATTGTCACAGGCTTGGTTGTTTTCCAAATGAATGTCTGTCCTAATTCCAGAAAGAAAGAAGAAAATTCTTTCTACTAGCTTGGCTTTGACAAACCACCAAGATTTGATTTTGCCCCAATTACCTTTAGGCAACTGATATCATGTAAAGATTTAAATGCTCCAAGCAACTGTGCTACAGCCATTTCTCTATATTGAAATGACTGAGATACAAATCTAAGGCATTTTTGTCAGCCGATTCAATTAGGTAGATTAGCTCTTTTTGCATTTGTGAGCCAATGGATAATGTAATAAAAATAGCAGTTTTTCATTTGTTGTCTGCAGAGGCAGCCATATTGCGAAATCGCCTATTTGAATTTCACATTTGTAGACCACTGCTAAACTAAACCAAATCGCACTATCTAATTGAAACCCAATCAAATTGCCCTACAAAAAGGCCTCTAATATTTTTTTTTATTTTTTCCAGGGAGTTATTCTAGAATTAAATAAGAATTGTGATATTATAAAATTAGTAACCAATAGTTTGATTAAATGTCACAAACAAGGCGTGTCTTGTGTTGGTGATGGACAGTTGACACCAGATACGCTAGTTGATGGTAGATATCCCCATTCTGATGTAAGTTAAGTTTGATTTTGAAGAATGTTTTTGATAGTTGCTTAATCATCTTAAAACATAATATACAAGGGCAGGTCTTCTGAATAAATTTTTGTAAAAAAAAAATATAAGGGCCAAAAAGCTAGCTAGCATAGAGAGCAGAGCGTTTTAGAGGTTAGAGTGGTTGAAAGCAACAAGTAACTATTCAACAGAAGGCACTGGCGAAGGGTTGAAGCAGTGTTCGCAGTGTTTTAGAGGAAGGGGTCACTCTTGGAAGGCCATTCTCAAAGACGTCGAGGGTCGGATTTGGCCTGCGGGCTGCCATTTGAGAAGGCCTGTAATAAGGTGTACCCAAGAGGCTATACAAAATGTTACTGAATAAAATTTGTATCATTGTATGATTGTATATGACTTGTTTGTATATGATATTAGATAGATATTTCAGATATTTGAAGAAACAGGACTCAGCTGCTTTTGATTCTTTTTTTTTTTTTCCAGTATATGACTTGCCATTTAAACTTCCTACAATATGTATTAAGAGAGGGTGTGTTATATTTACCATGGAATAGAGCTAGAGATATCTGGACAACAATGGCTGCTAACAATAGAGCTTGTGAATGGGATAGAGAGGTCAGTAAACTTTGAAATATTCTTTTTCGATTCATGAAGTCATATAGGAAGAGCTTTATCTCATTTCTATTTATTTAAGTCTTTGTTTGTGTGCTAGTTAAAGGGATTCGAAAGAGGTTTTCTAGCCTTTTTGTGTGTATGAAAGACACTTCTAACATCTATTTGGTGCAGTCAAAATTCTCATTGGGTGCCTGTGGTTCCTGTTATTCCAGAAAGAAAAACGGGAAGTGACGTCAGTGTCTTGAAATAAGTGAGACTGGATGATCAGGTACAGGGCATTATAAATACAAGTTGTTACAACGATATGACGTTATTAGATAAATGTTGTTACAGCAATATCATATAAGTCATAGCGTTGTGACAACATGTATTTATAATGTCACGTCACTTCCCGTTTTTCTTTCTGGAATAACAGGAACCACGGGCACCCAATGAGAATTTTGAATGCACAAAATAGATGGTTAAAGTGTCTTTCATACACACAAAAAGGCTAGAAAACCTCTTTCGAATCCCTTTAAACACACTAGACACAAAAGAATGAAAGAAACAAACTTTTTTCCACAAATGAACAACTAAGGTTGGTCTTTGGCCAAACCTCTTGGTATGATCTTTTGAGGATTATCTGTACCATTTTACAGTTGATTGAAATGAATACACTCTAGAGATGTATTTCCCTTTTTTCAGACCTGCTATAAATGGTTTTCTGATCGTTTGACTGACTTGGAAGCAGATTCACAAAATCAGTTATTTCAAAAAGAAATCTTAAGGCTAGATCCTGTTAAACTAAGTGAGAAAGGTGAGTAGTGGACAATGGGGGATAAACTGCCTTTTATCATTTATTGCTTCAATTAGCAAATAAGATTTTCTGTCAGATTGCAAGAATCACAGAAAATTGGAATGGCGCAAATTGATGCTATCAGTGTCCTCGATAGACATTAAATGTTAAGAAAACTTCTTTACAATTCCTTAAATAATGTTTTTCACTTTGGATAGTAGACATATACAACAAGTTGAGCTGTATTATTTATATGTGTAGACCTACGTGACCTGTGTTTGTTTTTTCTTCAGGTTTTTCATGTTTTAAGAATTATTTTGAAAATGTGAATTTATATGAACATAGATTAAAACGTAATGTGAACACCTCAGTAAGTAGCACCTCTGTTTTTGTGAGATAAAACAAACTGCCAGCTGATAGTGCTTTATTTTTGCTAACCTGAAGGTCCAGAGTTCAATTCCGGCATGGGTCGAGATGATACCTTCAGATTTTTCAACCCGGTTTCCTTCTTCAGTTGGAAATCGAAAATAAGAGCAGGCTAATGCCACTGTCTTGGCAAAATTTCCCTCATTGCACACTGCTTAGCGTTTGTCAGTCCTCAATTAGCCCATATAGGTGCAGAAAAGTAGGACGTAAAACTCCATTCATTTCATTTCATTTCATTTTGTAACATAAGAAAGAAAAAAATCAACCATTTCTGACAAGAATAACCCTTTGACCAAAACCTTTCCCAGATTATCTCCAGTTTAGACCTTGGTCTATTGAAAAGATGACTTATTCAAACTTATTGAAAGTCACCAGAATCAAATGCAGACCACAATTAGATTGATCGTGATCTGATTGTGCTATCTTTGTATTTTACAGATTGTAGAGAAGTGTGATTTATTAGGATTAGATTATCTGTGGGAAATCTGTTTAAATGTACCAGATGAAACTATAGCTAATAATGCTATACAACTTTTACTACATATGTCTTATCTTAGCCTTAATCCTAGACTTAAAAAGGTAACAATTTTAATTTTTTTTTTAAATCAAAATATTCTAATTTCATTTTTCACATAATTGATTTATTGAAATTTATACTAATGAATATTTGGTGGTATTTCATTTGTGAGTTCTGCTCATTAAAGGGATTCGAAAGAGGTTTTCTAGCCTTTTTGTGTGTATGAAAGACACTTTAAACATCTATTTTGTGCATTCAAAATTCTCATTGGGTGCCCGTGGTTCCTGTTATTCCAGAAAGAAAAACGGGAAGTGACGTCTGTGTCTTGAAATAAGTCAGACTGGATGATCAGGTACAGGGCATTATAAGTACATGTTGTCACAACGCTATGACTTATATGATATCGTTGTAACAACATGTAGTTATAATGCCCTGTACCTGATCATCCAGTCTGACTTATTTCAAGACACAGACGTCACTTCCCGTTTTTCTTTCTGGAATAACAGGAACCACGGGCACCCAATGAGAATTTTGAATGCACAAAATAGATGTTTAAAGTGTCTTTCATACACACAAAAAGGCTAGAAAACCTCTTTCAAATCCCTTTAAATGAGAAACCTTACAAATGTGATGTTTGTAAAAAGTGTTTTACAAAATCAAGTAAGCTGAATGTTCTGTAACTGATATTGTTGGGGAAGATGACTTGGAATTGAACAAATGTGTATAATATGGAGCATATTTGGGCAACTCTATTTTATACCTGTACAAAAAAAGTAGGTGTAGACAGAAGTAAAGATGGCAAAGAAGTATGTAATAGAATAAATTTTGAATGTAACATTTTTGTTCGCTCGATAGACACCTATAATTAGAACAGACAGAACTTGTCAAAAACTCAAAATTTAAGTGCCACCATGTAGTGAAATGAAGAAAAGATAATTTTCAAATTGCTGGCTATTTACTAATCAATCTTGTGCGAGATGTTATATTCAATTTTTTCATTCAACTAAATGTTTGTTGTGTTTAAGTCAATTTTGCTATTTTTTTACTGTAGGATCCTGTGTCTTTACATAAAAAATTTATCTCAGAATGTTACAACAGATTAGAGGTTTGTAGTACAGTATTAATTTTGTTATGTTGATATTAGATTTTGGGCAAGGAAGGATAAAGAAGAACCTCTTAAGTTCTTTTGTTGATATCTAACTTTTGGTGTCGTTAGGGGGCTTTCATTGAACTCAATTCTCATTGAGAAAACTTGACATTCTTGACAGAGAGTTGACATACATAATTGAAAATATTTGTAATTAATGCCTTGAGAAATTTTTTTTTTTTAACTGATATTCCCAATCTTGAGATAAACCGTTCTTATAGGCATTGTTAAGAGGTTTTCTAAACTTTGTATGTGTATCGAGGACACTGATAGCATCAAATTGCGTCATTCCAATTTCCATTCCAACGTCTTTGGTTCTTGCAATTCCACTAAAACTAACGCTTTTTATGAAGTCACTGACAGTGATCTACATCTAGATATCAATAGTAGATCACTGTCGGTAGATCACTGTTAGTTAGTTTTAGTGGAATTGCAAGAACCACAGACGTCAGAATGGAAATTGGAATGGCACAATTGATGCTATCAGTGTCCCCGATAGACATACAAAGTTTAGAAAACCTTTTTTCAATCCCTTTAAAATTCTTAGTTTCAGAGAGAACAGCTTTTTTTTTTGGAGAATTTACAGGTAGTTTGCAATCCAACAAAAATATCCTTATTCCATAGATTGAGAAAAAATAATTTTTCAATGATTTCAGGCAGCTATGATTGGTATAGGAAGAAATTTAATTGCTCAATCAATCTCATCAGCTACTAAAATGTTAACTGCTGCAATAGTACCAGAAGTAGCTAATGTACCACTGCCTTCAAAGTAAGTCTTGTTCATGGTTTAATTTTACCATTTCCATTGAAAGATTATTATGGTTAGCTGAATCTATATATTGTAGATCAGTAAATTTACTAGCTATAGAAAGATTATTATGGTTAGCTGAATCTTATGTGTTATCTATTGTAGATCAGTAAATTTACTAGCTATAGAAAGATTATTATGGTTAGCTGAATCTTATGTGTTATCTATTGTAGATCAGTAAATTTACTAGCTATAGAAAGATTATTATGGTTAGCTGAATCTTATGTGTTATCAGTAGAAGAAACTCATAATTCACCCCGTACTATATTACCTCATGGAGCATCTTTTCATGGTTATCAGATATGTATTAACTGTGAATCACAGAGACATAATTTCACTATATTAGTAAGTATATTGAGCAATTGATTATTGTTAACTTTTACAACAATTGCTTGTAAACGCTCTACAGAGCACAATATTTAGCTTATAAACAGTCTTTTACTTTGTTGATCAAGCAAAAATGATGCGCTGTTTCTGTACAAAATTAATTTTGACATTTTCAATATTATGATTGAACTGGTGGTAAATTGGCACTTGTCAACTCTTATGTCAATTTGTAACAGATATTCTAATTGGAAAATACTGCATGGTCAGATTGATATTTCACATTTGGTTCAAAATGTCCGATTGGCAAAAAATTAAATCAACAGTCCTGCCTGGCAAGCTATCTTACGAATGTAATATAAGATCCAAAAGGAGCTAGTCTAGCATAGGAGGAGAGGAGAGAAGAGTGTTGTAGCATAAGGCCTGAATTGGCCTGCGGGTCATTATTTGAGAAGGCCTACATTATATCAAATTATTGGAGTGTGGGAAATATGTTTTATGATATTCAACATCAGTGTTCAAAGGTTTACTGACTGAATTCATGTTGAATCAAATTATTTTTTTTCAGTGTCATAGCAACGAGACATTGAGATCATTGCGTCAGAAAGTATCAGATGAATTAAATCAAAGCACAGATCATATACAAATTGTAGCCAAAGACAAACTGGTAAGAGAGTTATTTTGGAATTCTTTGGCCTTTTTAGAACACAGAAATTTCATTTAATGAATTCAATGGATATTGAATTGGAGAATAAATGCAATACACATACTAAAAAGCAATTTAAAATCATGAAAATTCTTGAAAGAGAGAGTACAGCCAAGGTCAAGGTCAAATGTCATGATAATTTGTAAACAGGAGTCGCCCTTAGGGCTGGCTGAGCCTTATAATTGAAATAATCGATTATCGACGCTACAAATTATTTATTTCGATTATCAAATTTGATCGGTAACCTGCCTTCGATAATCAATCTCAATTTGGTAATTGATACTCAGCACCAGTCGCCCTCATTATCAAGAAAAAAGTACTGGTATATCAAAATAGGATGTAAAACTTTATTTCATTTTATAATTCATATTAATTATAATTCTAGATCAATACGAGTGAAGATGAGAAGTTATTATATCAGTTAGAATTTGGAGATTGTGAAGATCTTCAGATTAGAGTTGGTGGTACAGGTACATCTACTGTATCTTCTGGTACTTCAAGTTCACAATCATCACAATCAAAAGAGGTAAAGTACAGAATTATGTTAATATTTGATTTCATAGAGTAAAATAGGTTGCATGCTGTAATAATCTTTGAAATAAAATCAGTATCCCTTTAAAGGAATTGTGAAGAGGTTTTCTAGATGTTTATGTATAAAAGGGATAATGATTGGATTTGCATCATTCCAATTTTCAATCAGATGTCTGTGAAGTGGACCATATACGTAAATAAACTAAAATTAAAGGAGAATGTTCAGTATTTTCGATGGTCGATTTGAGCCTTGAATATATGTAAATAGCCTTCAGATTTACTAGAACAATCCCTTCAATGAAACCTGTACCGTAAAGTGGGGTGACATTGCACTTTAAGTGCGTCTTTGCACAGTTTTCAGATTTTTATTTAGATCAATATTTCTCAGAGTATAACAATATTATAAGCTAAAGTGTTTGTTTTCTGTTAAGAGACACTTATTACCTATAACAGAAAATAATTTTCCTCCATCTTAGTCTTACATTGCTTCTGTTATCTAGTCACATGTGAACACAAAATATTTTGGTTTTTTTATTCGCTTTGAAACTTTATGGTATAACAAATATTACATATGTATGGAATTACCCAGATTTGTGTATAGGTGGTCTATTTTATATCCTTGCTTGAAATGTATAATTAATTTGTTACTAGTATGTTTATAATTTTTTAAAAACCATCTTTCCCCATCGGAATTTTTTTTCATGAAGTTTTGGGGTGATTTTGCACAATCTTTATTCCATTTGGTGTAGCCGTTTTAATGGTTTTAGAGCCTAATTTTTATTTGATTACTAATATATTCTATTGAAGTGATAATACAGTACACTCCAAATTCTCACCTAACCTTAAACAATAAGATGCCAGGCTATATTGAACAAAAGTTAAGATCTCAAAGATATCGGGATTATGCAGCTGAAAATCTTCAAGAATTGAAGACTCTGTATCAGAATCACATGAAATTGACTATGAAAGAACCCAATTGAGCTAAAAATAACAAACAGGGTAATTGGTGAATGTGCTGGGAAAAACAGTCAAAAAAAATTTGATGGTAAAATTTTTCGAAAAAAAGATTATCTTGATTATCTGATTAAGTTCATGAAACAAAAAGACAAGCAATGCCGGACACAGGAGACATTTCAGAATTCAACTATGATAGAAGGGGTGGTTAAAGAACCACAGATAGGGCGTAGAAGATTTTTGTATTTTGAGGAAGACATTTAATTTCATAGTCAAACTATGACCCCTTCATTTTTGTTGAAGTGTTCATTTTGTGCTGAAATGTTTGAAATACTTTTTTAAAACAAATTTTAAGTGCAAAGTAAACTCATGATTGAGTTAACTTTGCTCAAGTTAGGCTTTTCGTCTGCTGTGCAAAGTGGCACCGACCCCTAGGGAGACTTTGCACAGCCACATTTTTTTTAAAAAAATGACCAAAATATTGTAAAAGGTCAAATTAACTTAGAGGAATGTTAGAATTATTCCATACCAATATTATAGAACAAAAAAAGTAATTAAAAATCTTATTCATTAGGAAAACATATACAAATTAAAAAATAAATAGTGCAAAGTCACCCCATTTTACGGTACCTAAAAATCTATCTTTCATTTTCTGTACATGTGTTTTCTATATAAGGCATAGTTTTACTTAACGACGAGTCATATATTTGACTTTCAAATGCTGATAATTATGAATACACAGGGATTTGAAGGCTTAAATTTTGAGGGAGAGTTATTATTACGGATTATATAAGCTAACAAATTTGAGGTTCTGAGGCTAACATTTTATTAATCAAACAAATAGTGAACATATCCCTTTAAGAAAGATGGATGAAATCTGTATTTTTTTCTCTTCCAATGCCAATCTAGGATACCAGTAAATCTAGTCAGGTAAAATACATCTTTATAATATTGATGTTTAACTTAAAAAGGTGGGAGAGAGGGGGAGGAGGGAGTTTTATTTTTGTAGTAAATGGAAATCTATTTAATAAAAAGGATGTAGTTGTTTAAGGACTACATATTTTTAGGGCTGGGTATCGATTACCAAATTGAGATCGATTATCGAAAGCAGGCTACCGATCAATAATCGATTAATAATTGAAATATTTTAATTGGGAAATCTTCTAATCTTCATGTTTCTTGTACGTTTTTATACGTGAATGTTTGTTGTTTATCAATATCTGATATCAAAGACAAAAGAAACTGAAGTAATGTCAAGAATTTTGTATGATCATCATGATAAAATTGGTTGTGACTTGTCTGATAAGTGTGTAACAGATAATATAAAAAGGAAATTTTAATCGATTATGAAATTTGATAATTGATAATCAAAATAAATAATTTGTAGCGTTGATAATCAATTATTTTAATTATTTGACCCTGACCCACAATTTTTTTTTTCCTTTGAGTGAGCTTAATTTCAGCTTAATGTATCTATTCTCAGAACTGATATTCCAGTCTTTTTCTCTTTTAATCAACTAAAAAGTTATTACAGTGGAAGTGAAGTATATTGGCGCTTCCAGGTCGTTATTTTCACAGGTTTGACCAATGACGCCATATGTTTATTTGAAGTTGATTATATTCTATAGAAATTTCTGTGTAAATAATAACTCTATCTTCTGCTTCTCCACTATTTAGTCGAGCGTATTTGTTTTTCGTATAACTTATAGCTAATTTGATTATAAAAAAGAAGGTAATGGACACATACAGCCTTTCTGAATTGAATCTGAAGTCTTCCTTTAAGATTAAAATTACCTTATTTACTAAATCTGTTGTGAATAAAAAAAATTGATTTAAATACTTACAAATAACAATCACAGGCATAATTAAGATAAATGGATTTGAATTTTCTTTTAAACAATATACTTATTCCTGATTTACAAATTATACATTATATATCAAATAATATCAAATATATCAAAACTATTGTTTCATTAACTTGCCTTGCCATACATTAGATTTGAGCTTTTATTATTTATACTATTATCAGTGGCGTAGCTGCATTAAAGGGATTGTAAAGTGGTTTTCTAAACTTTGTATGTGTTTCAGGGACACTGATAGCATCAATTTGCACCATTCCAATTTCCATTCTGACGTCTGTGGTTCTTGCAATTCCACTAAAACTAATTAATGTGTTTTATGACGTCACTGACAGTGATCTGTATAGATATCAATATTAGCTTGCGGTAGAATGGAATGGCGCACATTGTTTCTATCAGTGTCCCCAATACACATACAAAGTTTAGAAAACCACTTTACAATCCCTTTAAATCACTGTGGCTATTGAAAGATTTCTGGACATTCGACCCTGTGCCAATATGATGCCACCCTATCATCCATTTTGCTTATAGCATCGTTGAGTTTTTGCTAAAATTTAGACTGAATTAGAGTAAAACAAACAACATGATGACAAAAGTCCATTTGGCTAGTAACATATATTGGTTCTTATTTTAAGTAAATTTTTAATAAATTTGTATCAATAATTTGTATTGCAGGTAACAGTTCAACCAGCATCTAAACAGATATTTGATCTAGAACAGGTAATGATATAATAGCTAGAATAAGAAATCAGTAAATTTTCATATGTTATCGCCTATTGTCAAAACTATTTCAAATCTACCATTCTCTTTTGTAAGAAGGATTTTACAATATTCAGAACAATTGAGAAATCTGGACTTGAGCTTGTCCATACAAAGCTTGACGAGGAAGATCTGGTATGACTGTGTGAAGGCTGACATATCTGCACACAACCTTGGTAACATTGATCCACATGACAGAACAGCCTGGAGATGAAGTGTAAGATCTAGCCGCCTGCTGCTTACCCCAGATCTAGGGATAACCGCAGTGCACAGTTGAAAAAAAACTCAAATCAAGTCAAGTAATAGGTGTTTTATTAGAACTTGTGCATACCGCCCTTAAATTCTTTTGACTTTTTTTTTTATAGGAGAAGATGTTACCAGGTGTTGTCATGGCGATTGGTGGACAAGTATTTGATATGTTATACAGATTAACAGAATTAGATGAGTCAAAGTAAGACATCAATTACTCATACAAATATAATATCTATGTATACATTCCTTTAGATTACATGCTAGTTACAACAGTAAACGTCATGCCCAAATTAGAGAAAATAAGATATTACTTTAGCAGTGCAGAGCATGAAATAACAACATCCTACCTCCAAAAAGGAAATTATATAACACCCAGAGAGTTCTAAATTAGTAAAAGTGCTACGGTAGGCTTCCTAGGAGCTCTTGTGGGCAATATATCCTTGTCTGCTCCGCAAATACAGGGTGTGCCCAAATTATGTAATCTAAAGCCCTGGTATATGAAATTGCTAGAAAAACAAATGTTCCTTTCGGAATATCTTTTTTTTTTATTTTTTTACCCTTTGACCCTTTGGAGTGTGAATAAAACTAGAACCGTGAAGACGGTACCGAGCAGTGCGCAACCCACCCGATACATGGATGAAATGTCACATTTTCAACCAATGATAAGAGTTTTACATAATAATATAAAAGCGTACTTGTCAAATTACTCACTCTCTTTTGTGTGTCAGTAGAAAGTGCACTGCAAGATATGTTTGCAGGGATAATAAAATGGATGTAAAACTACAAGAAGTTAACAGAAAGATTAACTATGAGAAATTTAGCTTCTCGAACTCATCCGATATATTATCAAGATAAATACATATACCAAGCTTCATTCAAATCGGCCAAAAACTCTAGTCTCTATCGTGTGTACAAGAAATTGTTGACGGACGGACCGACGGACAGACAGGGTGACGGCAATATACGTCCATATTTTCATGTGGGTGTATAAAAAGGCAGATAAAATGAATTCAGAAATTCCAGCAGACAGACTAATTAAAAGGGTGCAGAACTACAAGCAGTCAGACCAAATAAAAGGGGCGCACGGCTACCAGTATACAGGCAGGGTAAACTAAAAGGGATGCGAGAATACCAGCAGACAGACAAACGAAACACGTACAGTTACAATGGAATTCGGCATATTACTTTCTAAAACGCGGAATTATGATTCAAATACATAGTGTCATATAAATAATATGTAAATTAGGTCACTTGACATAATTTGTTTTTAAAGAATTTTGAAAAAAAGCACTCACAGTAACAATGGAATTTATCAAGATAAATACACATACCAAGCTTCATTCAAATCGAATAAAAACTCTATCTTTTATCATATACACAAACTAATTTTAATGTTTTCACTAAGTCAAGGGCAATAACTTTTAAACCGACTACTGGAATAGCGCCAGTTTCGAACTCATCCGTGATATTATCAAGATGAATACATATACCAGAGCTTCATTCAAATCGGATAAAAACTCTAGTCTCTATCGCGTGTCAAGAAATTGTTGACGGACGAGCCGACGAACAATATACATCCATATTTTAATGTGGGCGTATAAAAAGGCAGATAAAATGGATTCAGAAATACCAGCAAACAAAAAGAGGTGCAGAACTACAAGCAGTCATACCAAATAAAAGGGGCGCACGGCTACCAGAATACAGGCAGGTTAACTAAAAGGGACGCGGGAACACCAGCAGACAGACAAACGAAACACGAAAAGTTACAATGGAATTTGGCAGAATATTTTCAAATTCTAAAACGCGGAATTATGATTCGAATACATAGTGTCATATATCATTGGAAAGCGTAGATAGCATAATACGAATCAAAAATAATTTGTGTCGTATGTAAATTAGGTCATTCAAATCGAATACAAACTCTAGCTTTTATCTCATACACAAGTTAATTTTAACGTTTTCACTAAGTCAAAGGCAATAACTCATAAACCGACGACTGGAATAACTCCAATTATGAAAGGATCCCAGTCTAATTAAAATCAGACCCTAATTTCGTATCCGAGATAGTATCACGATTTATTATACATACCAAGCTTCATTCAAATCGGATAAAAACTCTAGTCGCTATTGCGTGTACAAGAAATTGTTGAAGGACGAACGGACCGACGGATGGACTGGGGTGACGGCAATATACGTCCATATTTTCATGTGGGTGTATATAAAGGCAGATAAAATGGAATCAGAAATACCAGCAGACAGACTAAATAAAAGAGGTGCAGAACTACAAGCAGTCATACCAAATAAAAGGGGCGCACAGCTATCAGAATACAAGCAGGCTAACTAAAAGGGACGCGGGAATACCAGCACACAGACAAACGAAACACGAAAAGTTACAATGGAATTTGGCAGAATATTTTCAAATTTTAAAACGAGGAATTATAATTCAAATACATAGTGTCATATATCATTGGAAAGCGTAGATAAAGCATAATACGAATCAAAAATAATTTGTGTCGTATGTAAATTAGGTCATTCAAATCGAATAAAAACTCTAGCTTTTATCACATACACAAGTTAATTTTAACGTTTTCACTAAGTCAAAGGCAATAGCTCATAAACCGACGACTGGAATAGCTCCAATTATGAAAGGATCCGAGATAGTATCACGATAATTATACATACCAAGCTTCATTCAAATCGGATAAAAACTCTAGTCGCTATTGCGTGTACAAGAAATTGTTGAATGATGAACGGACCGACGGATGGACTGGGGTGACGGCAATATACGTCCATATTTTCATGTGGGTGTATATAAAGGCAGATAAAATGGAATCAGAAATACCAGCAGACAGACTAAATAAAAGAGGTGCAGAACTACAAGCAGTCATACCAAATAAAAGGGGCGCAAAGCTATCAGAATACAAGCAGGTTAACTAAAAGGGACGCGGGAATACCAGGAGACAGACAAACGAAACACGAAAAGTTACAATGGAATTTGGCAGAATATTTTAAAACGAGGAATTATGATTCAAATACATAGTGTCATATCATTGGAAAGCGTAGATAAAGCATAATACGAATCAAAAATAATTTGTGTCGTATGTAAATTAAGTCATTCAAATCGAATAAAAACTCGAGCTTTTATCACATACACAAGTTAATTTTAACGTTTTCACTAAGTCAATGGCGATAACTCATAAACTGACGACTGGAATAGCTCCAATTATGAATGATCCGAGATAGTATCACGATAATTATACATACCAAGATTCATTCAAATCGGATAAAAACTCTAGTCGCTATTGCGTGTACAAGAAATTGTTGAAGGACGAACGGACCGACGGGTGGACTGGGGTGACGGCAATATACGTCCATATTTTCATGTGGGTGTATATAAAGGCAGATAAAATGGAATCAGAAATACCAGCAGACAGACTAAATAAAAGAGGTGCAGAACTACAAGCAGTCATACCAAATAAAAGGGGCGCACAGCTATCAGAATACAAGCAGGTTAACTAAAAGGGACGCGGGAATACCAGCAGACAGACAAACGAAACACGAACAGTTACAATGGAATTTGGCAGAATATTTTTAAATTCTAGAACGCGGAATTATGATTCAAATACATTGTGTCATATATCATTGGATAGAGAAGATCAAGCATAGTAACACCGAAACAAAATTTATGACGTATGTAAATTAGGTCACGTGACAGAGCTGTTTAAAGTTAAAAAATGCAATTTTCTGACGGCCATAAAACCGGAAGTAAACATTGGGCATATTAAATGTTCATGCCATTGGATAAATCTCGTCAAGGGTAACAACTTTTGTTTAAGTCTCAAGGTCACTCAAGGTCAAGGTCACAAGATATGAGCCTAAAAAGTTTTGACTATTTCCGAAAATTCTAAACCGGAAATAAAAAAAATTCTGAATCGAAAATCAAAAATCGGCTTCCCATGTTTTGTTAGCAATCGACTGTAGATTCCATAGACATCATTTTTATTCAAATCGAATGATTCCCTGATTCTGAATTTCGATTTAAAGAAAAATCAGTCATTTCAAGATGGCGACTGATATGAAATATCTGGGTCAGATTTTTTCATTTCATATTTAGTCAATGGTTATTTCTAGCACATCTCAAAAAGATTTTTTTGAATATCTCAATTATTCCGGAAGTTGAAATTTCAACTTTACAAGCGAATGACGTCAAAACCGGAAGTGATATACAAATTTTGAAAATACCATTTAGTTAGAAATCAAAATGTTTATACACCTGTAAGTTTTCAAATAGATCGAAATAAAATTGCAAAAGTTAAAAAAACGGTTAAAAAAGTGCTCCAAAAAGTCAGCAGAGAATGTCCAAAAGTGCATTTATGTTGAAAGCTATTATGTAGAAATTAGAATAATGAAACAAACAAAAAAAGTTTTATCAAAATCGGTTCAAAAACAGAGGTAAAAAAGGTAAAAAACATAAAATGGGTTTTTCTGTCATATGTCATTTCCGGTTAGACAAAAAAACGCCATTTTACATTTAAGCAACACCGAGCAGTTAGTTATTGTAGGAAAACATGTGAGATAATGTGTGGCATGCTCCCTTCATACCGAATTAGCGTGACCAGAAGTAGACAAAAAAAAAAAAAAAAAAAAAAAAAAAAAGTCATTATGAAAACAAAGCAGTGCGTTCGCTAGAACGCACTGCAATAAAACCTCTTATACTGAACTCCCAAGAAATATTACCAAGACGTTAATGTTATGTGATGTCACTTTATAAAGACTGCTTTACCGGTTGCTCTGGTATAACAGGTCTATGTGGTTAATAGGGTTAAGATTATTTTTAAATATTTTGTATTTTTCAGAATAACTAAAAGAGTACAGAATTTATTAATGTTAATACCAACAGATCCTGGTGTTTCAGAAGCTTTAGATTCTCTAGGACAAAAGGTAGTAATTTGTTTGAAAATTTATATAGCATTCTCATTGTAGGAATTGGTCTCAAGTTAGATGATTTCAGTGTTGCACATCAAACATCTACTTACATAGGGCCTACACCATGTTTGGAAGCCATGTTTGCTTTGTGCATTAGACATTTGCTTGCTTACCTGGTCTATGGTTCAATTCTGACATTGGTCTTCCTGTCATGGTCTGCATTCAAGAATAATGTCTTAATATTTCCAATCGCACATGTTGTTATATTTGCTCTTATATAACTGCTTAATATGGTTTGGATTATATTTGTTTGTTTGGATTGTATATATTTACCAATAATCTAGAATTTGATTTTATCTAGGACATGAAAACCTCGTTATCTAATGATGATGTATCTAGTATGAAGTCTAGTCCTAAGAAGAACATAGTGAGTCCGGCCAGTCCAAGACTTAGTCCTAGAGATACACTGAAATCATTATTTGATTGTAATGCCACAGATATGTCAGCTTTTAGAGTCCTGTACAATCTAGAGGTAAGAATAAAGCCCTACTCGTTTAATCTGAAACTGGATTCCGAATCTGTGTCACTCGTTAACAACGGTTTGCCGTGAATCCGAATCTGCGAATCTGCCTCCTTGGACGGAATTGTCGAATTCAATATGGCATCTGTTAGCGGAAAAGTTGATTTTTGTATTTTGCCAAAGATATAATGCCACTTGTTTACTTATCTGATATCTCGAACTGGTATCAGATTTCTTGTAAATTCCACTCGTTTACAACACAAATCTGATGTACCAAAGCAGTTTCGGATTTCTTGAAATTTATCAGGGCATAAGGCTTATCTCAAATCAAGTCATATATATAATAGGCCAACCATGTCATATAGCTAATAATAGAATGTGGCATTTGAGAAACTGGCCACTGGTTTATGGGTTGGAAAGACATCATTTGCTTAATTTGTTGGTTGATCAGTAGGGACATTGGAATCTTTGCATGCTGTCGTTTGCTAGGTTATTGAACAAATTGTGGTCATTGGTTCTAATTTTGTTTAAATGGCATGTGAAAGTCTGAGGACCTTGAACTAGTAATATTTCCTCATTCCAGTCGACCCAGCTAGCTGTAAGATTTGGCCAAGGAAAAGCTTTGTGAACTAAAGTTATTATCCTTGTAAAGAATGACTGTTCCTTTCTTTTAATTTCCCATTTTATGAAGATACATCGTTCTTTTTGATTCAGGGGCCTTATTCTCGAAAACTTAATTTAGATATAATCCAGATTTTAAGAAATACAGTTATCCGACTGGATAATAATACTAAATTTAAAATCGATTTTAGTAACTGACCAGTCAAATAACTGGAACACTCAGAATAATTCTCCAGGCCACAAAGAGTTTTTTTCTGAATCATTTATTCAATCTTAAATATGTCGGCCATTCTCGCTATGCAGCTGGCGAAAGCGCACTACTTTCAAGTCTCCATTGTTGACTTCTAACTAGTCTCTGACAACCAGACATCTTCTGTCTACGAAAGATAATGTACAAGGGAGGTAACTATCATGAGCTCAGGAACTATTTTTTATTGAGTATTCTACAACCACCAAATAATTTTGGAAGGTTTTCTTCTATTTGCATACAAGGTTATTGTTAGACAATGGCCGCCGTATATACGATTGTCATTTCTTAACTATAAAACATTTGTTGTCTCCCTTGTAATATAATGGCTCACAACATTTCCTCTCTTGCAGGTATTAAGTAGTAAATTAATGCCAACCACTGAAGATGCCGGTTCAAGAGTTAGTGCCAAGAGTTTCTGCGAGGACTTCCTACAGGCAGAAGGTTTAACTCTAGTGGTTAATGTACTCCAACCAGAATCATTACCAACTGATATTAACTATGAAATTAGACAGGGCTGTTATTCTATATGTCTACAGATGGCAAGGTAAAGCATTTAAAAAGAATACAAATTTGTGAAAATACATAAGAATTTTCTAGATAAATTTCCCCATGTTTGTGATGTAAAATTGTGGAATGGGCAATAAACGAAAACCATGTGTATTGTGTTTTACAGCAGTGGTTCCCACCCTGGGGCCATGGCCAACTGGGGGTCAGGAAACATTTGTTTGAGGGCCCAAATTTGATTTAACTGAACTGAACTCCCTCTGTACAATCTGTGGAATGATTAATTAAATACATGAAGCCTCCTCTGGTTTTTTTCTAGAAATATCTTTTTTTTTTTATTCCATGGCTTGCCCCAAGAAATGAATTTAAAAAATATATCAGTGTCTTTGAATTGAATTCTTAGTTCTGGGATTTTTGTGCATTTGGGCCACAGTTGGAAAAAGGTTGGGAACCAATGTTCTACAGATGTATCTTAAAGATCCCTTGATCTTAAAAAGAGGTTAAATGTCTCTGTTATTCAAAATTTACCTCATTGCACATTACAATACATTTCTTGTTGTCATTAGCCGATCTGGTGCAAATAGTAAAACCCCATTTCATTCTAGATATTTACTATGTGGTCAAACTGTAACTGGAGAGAATGTTATTCAAAGAGAAAGAGATGATGAAACTGGTGCAGCATCATTGGTGACTACAGCCTCCCCAGCTCATGGTCCTCTACTGACTAATAAACTACAATCTGCTGGTTCACATGCTATACAGGTAAAGTTCAATGTAAAACAATGTAATCCTTTGAAAAAGTTAATTTGTTTGACTCGTAAAGCTGTCATGAATCAAGATAGGAAAGTAAATAGCGCAGGTTAGATCATAAGAAATCAAAGGGAAATAACTCAACAGGCCTGTTTTTTTTAGTTATAGACTACAATTAGACTAATTTGATTCAAAAGAGATAAATCAGGTTTTGTAGGCTTCTAGTTTTCCTATGATCCCAGATCATTTTCACAAAAGCCTGTAGTCAGTCTGTTCTGTCTAACATAAAGGAACCCATCCACTTAACTATAATACACGACAGACCTAACCCAATAAATCTGACCTTCTCAGTTGATTTTTGAAAAGGGTCAAATGTATTTTATGAATGATATATAAGGGCCAAATAGAGCTTAGGTAACGAAGCGAGCCAGGCGGGTGTAAGATTTGAGCGGGCCACTCTCAATGACGTTGCGGGCTGCCATTCGAGAAGGTTTGCAATAAATAGTTATTTATAGTCAAGTGTGAATCAATTCATGAACTGAAGAAAAAACTTTGTATTTAATAGACATTGGGAGAGAAAGAATTCACTAAGACTGTATCATGTTTTATGAGGGTGACATGGGCTGCTGCAGCAGGCAGATTACATCTACTCAGTTCATCACAACCTATCAGAGAGAGTAGAGATACATTTAGTTGTGGTCGTAGAAGTCGACAAAGTAGTTCAGGTAAGAATAACCCAAATTAAATACCAAAACTTTGTGCAGCTGAAGAAATATATCGGGACACTGATAGCATGAATTTGCCCAATTCCAATTTCCGTTCAGACGTCTGTGGTTCTTTAACATAACATTGTACATTTGTATGAGAAAAAAAGGATTTGACTTATCATTCTTACTTCCAAGTTAGTTGAATGTCAAGGCCATTTACAGTCTGGCTACTCACACAACTTTGTTGTTTTGACTTTGGGTATGAGCACAAAAGTATATTAATATTTAATTATAAAAGTTTTTCTTCTCTATTACAGGCAGTACAGCTAGTACCAACAGCGACAGTGATTGTCAAACTTTACATGCTGGTGTTTGTTCCCATCAAATAGCAATACCAACTAAAGATGTACATATTGCTCAAGAAGCTTTAGAAATATTAACTGCTTGCTTGAAGTTACGTAGAGAGCTAATGGGTAAGCAGATTGTGTTTTTCTCCAGAAAGTCTCTATTTTTGTTAAAATCTTGACATTCTGAAAAACATTGTTTCAACCCTTCTGGCATTGATCTTTCTTTGATTATCCGTACCCATTTACAGCTGGGTGACTGCAATTATGAGTGAAAATGACTTATTCAAGGTCATCTGACTTTCACACCCTGATCGAGAACCGAACTCTCAAACATAACAACCTTCATTTCCTCGTATCCAAGAAAATGATGTCATGTTTGTAAAGAACGACGCAGTAATCGACTGTGCTATAGAACCCCCTGATTCACTTTTCACATATACCACTACCAAGCATCACACAAAAAATGTTCTTCATTAAAAAAAAAACTTTTTTCATTTCAGCCTCTTTTTATTCCTTGCCATGTGTCAGTGATTTTGTGATAGATATTTTAGTTGGTTGTTCACAGATTTTAATTCGTCAGGCAGCATTAAAG
This sequence comes from Lottia scabra, assembly GCA_029955415.1. NCBI lineage: Eukaryota > Metazoa > Mollusca > Gastropoda > Lottiidae > Lottia > Lottia scabra. Next base: position 2,273,932 of record JARJEI010000030.1, on the reverse strand, counting down.
AGTTTACATGAACTCAGTCAAATAGAGATCCTTTTACCTCGAGATAACTCATTACAATCACCACATCAATTTGTCTTACAATTATTACTACGGGCTTATCTCCCCTTCTGGGTGACCTCTTCACACACTAGAGGTTCCAGTCAGAAGTGAGTATTCTTTATATATTTGTATACCCTTTTGATGTTCAGAACCTTTTTATACGCCCACATGATACAATCTTCATGATTGGTTTTGTTCAACTGTCACTTTTATTTGGAATTTACACATGACAATGTGGACGTATATTGCCGTCACCCCTGTTTGTCAGTCCGTCTTGGTATGCTGAAGTGGGCGCATGTTACCTCGCCTGGCAAGCTATCTTTTATCCATTTGGGTGTTGTGTTGGTAGTCTGTGATACAAGATGGAAGAAGTCCAGGGAATAGCTTATTTGGTCAGTTCTGAACATGTTCAGTTTGTTACATTTCTGGCATCAATGGCATGGTCAGCTGTACATGTCACATTCAGAATTTACCCTTAACTTACGCCATTTTAAACTATTGTCGCATGTTGAACACCCTTTTCCGATTCTTGTTATTGAAATTCCAGTTGATTCTATGAATTCTGAATGAGTAGAGCTGATCATTCGAACTTTCACATTCAAATTGGACAATTCACATTGTTTTTCAAGCTAATAAATGAAAATATTTACAACTTTTTTCAATTTTTTCAGATTACTTAATCAATGTACACAGTATTTTGAATTACGTTGTTTACTTCTGGAAAATCTAATGGGTAGGTTGTTCTGATAGATATCTTGTATCTGACGAACATTTTTTTATATACAAAATACAAAAACATCAATTTCAAATATCAATCTAATTAGAATTAGACACAAATTTTGTTTCTATCGGCTTTTTAAATTCCTGTTTTTTAGCCACTGAATTAAGGTCTAACCACGTCCTTCTTACATTGTTGGTAATGCGAACTCTGACCTTACCTCAATGACCTCTGGTTGAACCAATCGGATTTTTTCCCCACTACATTGCTGAGATTTTGTGATGCGAACAAAGATATATTCAAAGTTTCCCAAGTGCTGAAGACTAATTTATCATGTCATTTTGTTAAGGTTAGGTCAGAGTTTAAATTGCCAGCTATGTAAGAAGGATGTGGTTAGACCCTAATGTAGTGGCTAAAAAGCCGATCAAAACGAAATTTGAGTCTCATTTTAATTAGACTGTTCAAAGAGTAGGGTGGCATTTCTGGGAGAGAATTTAAAATGAAGTCTCAATTATCTTAAATGATAGTGTTCCATCTAAAAATTGTGTTGGAAACCTCAACATGAATTATGTTAAAATTGAACCATTCTATTTCAGTATATAATCAGAAGAAGTTACAGATAGATGTTGTATCTATGTTAGAAGATGAGTTAGGATGGTTAAGTAATTTTGTACCGTCCCGCCATGTTGAATTAAACAATACAGACAATACTCTACTAGCCGGCCATCTTAAACTTATTAAAACATTGTTTACTTGTGAAGGAGTTGATAAAATAGAGAATGGTAAGATTATCAAATATAGAGCAATAATTGCTAATCGCTAAATAATCAAAATATTTTAATTGCAAAATACCGTATATTTCCGAATATAATGCGCACCCATGTATAATGCGCACCCCTTCATTACCCCATCAAAATAGGGAAAACTTCATTTACCCATGTATATCAAATCAAAATATATTAATTGAGAAATCTCTTTATCTTTTGATACAATGAAATGTCACTTGTTTCTTGTCCCATGATCATGTAGCAGATGAGGTCGGAAGCAAATTTAACTCGACTTGGCTTATATATATTAATAATGAAATATGATAATCGCTAATCAAAATCACGAATTCTGGGCATCCATTATCGATTATTTCAAATAGCCCATTATAAGAAAAAGAAAGAAAAAAACATCTATATTTTAAGGATAACAACTTAGGTTCCTTGTTAATCCTTTCTCTCAGCTGGTCCTTGGCCTTGTATAGATCTTTCCCGAATCATCCATACCCATTTACAGCTGGGTTGACTGGAATTATGAGTGAAGATGACTTATTCAAGGTCATCAGACTTTCACCCCCTGGTTGCGATCTAAACTCTCAAACATTACAACCTTCATTTCCTCGTACCTAAGCAAATGACGTCAACGAAGTAACCGACTGTGCTATAAAACCTCATGAAAATGTCAATGAAGTAACCGACTGTGCTATAAAACCTCACGAAATATTACCTGACTTACTGAGGTGGATCCAATAATGAGCAAATTAGTCAAATGTCATTGATATTATACACATCTCATACACTTGTACTTGTGTATATATTCTTACACACTGTACATCATTTATGTAATTCATACTTTTTGTATATATTCATGTATATTATGGTTGTCCTGCTTGACTTAATGTTTGACAATACCATGTAATTGAAAAGACTTAACTTATGTTTGTTTTCAGGTGCTGATTTAGTAAGAGATTTGTTACATGAATTTCTGTTCCCAGCATCTAAATTAATGTTAGATAGTTTAAATGAATCAACTACTGATTATAACCTAGCGGAATTCAATCCAAAGTTAGTATTTTTTGAACATACAATATTTGAAGGGGAATCCTTTATACTTCAAAATGATATTCAGTCATTCAAGTCAAACACAGTCCACAGACATCTCATTGAAAATTGGATTGATGCAAATTGATGCTATCAGTGTCCAGGTAACACATAAAAAAAATATAAAAACGTCTTGTTACTATCCCTTTAACCCTCTTAGTACCAGCGTAATTTTTCAATGACGTCATTCATGGCCCGGGTTAATTTGTGTTAATTATGGAAATCTTGTAAGCTATTTTTAATGACGTATACACCATTTACCGTCAGAGATATCTCTTCGGTCTTGTTAGAACAATTGTAGCCGAATACCTGATTATCTGGATTACAGGTATTTTTTTTGGTAAATGAGACTTATTTTTTGGGGTAAATAGCCTAGTCTGGAGTAAACCTCATTAGCATAAATACAAGTTGCGTTCATTTTACACCTTGTTTTCATCGAAAAAAACGAAAAAAATAGCGCCTCTGTACTTCTAGTAACTCATGAATCATCCTGCTTCATAATATTTTATGTTCTATTATTGACCGTTTCCATTGTTATTGGCTCCATTCATTGAATAGAAAAGGATTTGTTTTACAAAAATGGTATTCCGTAACTAAAAATTGACTATGACGTCATAAATTGTTGAAAGAAAAACAACATCCGGTCGAAAATTTATTGAACACATAACATAATGTAGAAATATTATATTCTATAGTAGGCCTACTGAACAAAATGTAGGAATACATCTTATTTTTCAATAATGAAAAATTATTGATTTACTTTATTACCGTGAAAAAAATAAACGACTTCGGAGTTTCTGAGGGAAATCCAAATGACGTCACAAAAATCTCATTAGCATAAAATATCATGGATTTCACATTTTTTACACATCGATATGAAATCGTCCATAAATATACCGATGAAAGCACACTAAATTATGTTCTTTAAAAAAAATATCGTTGACCATACATCAGTATGAAAAATCAAAATTACGCACATGACACTCGCAAAAAATCAATATTTTCACAAAAATCCGAAGAGGAAACACATACCTATAAATAGACCAACACTTTGAGAAAACATCATTTACATATAATAACATACGGAATACGTAAAATTCGGGCGATATTTTGGTCAGAAAACGAAATATTTCTTGTTACGCTCAGCTCGACAAAAGTCGAGTACGGGAGTTCGACGTCATTTTCTTAGCTCGACAAAAGTCGAGCACGGGCCTAAGAGGGTTAAAGAGATACCACCTCTTAGAATGAACAAAAAAATGAAGTTCTCGAACTTAGTCAATAAGAGTATATATTCATTAACAGTGTCCAAAGTATACAAACAGAATGCAAAAAACCCATAAAATTATGTAAATTTCAATATAATAACAGGTTATGATTGATAAACGCTTTAAATTCGATTAAGGGTTTTTCAATTACTGTATAAACATAGTTTTCTGGATTTATCAGATTATTTAGGTAATCTGTTGTATAGTTATGACACCAAGCAAGTCCCTTGATGATTAAATACTCCTATTGACCAAGTTAGATTTTATGTTCATTCTAAGAGGTTGTATTCCTTTAAATGCATGTTACCCTTGAGAGGTAAACTTCGCTCATTCGTTAAGTGTTCTTAAGTGTACACAGAATTGAAAATTCCACAAGGCATTGTTGTTGGACTTCTGGTAAAAATTTTCCTTATTGCACATGTAATTTGATATTTCTAGTAATTGTTTTTTAGATGTTCCAATGCTGAATCAAGAGTAGCAGCTTATGAATTGTTAACAGAATTAGCTGATGGTTGTTTAGTTAATCTTCAGTTAATCTGTAAAGAATTAATTCAGATGCATCATCAACCTAATAATATTGGTGCTAATGAATGGGATGTAAGTTTATTTTTGAATCTTTATAGACGCGTTTACACGAGTTGGACCTGGACCAGCGGATTTACAGATCCAGGTCAACTCTGTTTGTGTTTACACATGTCGTAAATTCAGTGAAGCCTGGGCAACCAAGACTATTTCCTGTTTAAAACGACAATACTGCATGAACTTACTGACCAGCTGACATTAAATCAGTAAATCTGCAGGTCCATGTCCAACTTGTAGAAACGGTCTCATAAACTGCTGAATCTGGGTCTAATTGGAGATTTGCCCTAGTGAAGACTGGAGTCAACAACTCCAGTGCTTCCCCAGAGTTGATTGAGTTTTTGGCATTTGAACAATGGCCCCTGACTGACCCTTGGTGGATTCGCGGATTGTGAATTTTACTCTGTTAAAGACCATTATTTATTTATCTTTTGTGAGAATCTTAACAGAAAGACTTTAACAGTGCTGCTCAAGTATTTTTTCTATAAACAAACACCATCAACATTTTGAAGAATTCACCTAGGCTTTATTGTTAATTTGTAGAATTTCAATATACAAGTTATATATTTGTTGTATATTTCAGTATACAAGTTATATATTTCAGTATATGAATTGTATATTTCAATGTACGAGTTACATATTTCACAATATAAATTGTATATTTCAGTATTTTGTCATAAGTTTCAGTATAATGAGTTGTATATTTCAGTATATTAGCTGTATATTTCAGTATAATGAGTTGTATATATATATCAGTATATGAGTTGTATATTTCACTATATGAGTTGTATATTTCAGTATATTAGCTGTATATTTCAGTATATGAGTTGTATATTTCAGTATATGAGTTGTATATTTCACTATATGAGTTGTATATTTCAGTATATTAGCTGTATATTTCAGTATATGAGTTGTATATTTCAGTATATGAGTTGTATATTTCAGTATATGAGCTGTATATTTCAGTATATGAGTTGTATATTTCAGTATATTAGCTGTATATTTCAGTATATGAGTTGTATATTTCACTATATGAGTTGTATATTTCAGTATATGAGTTGTATATTTCAGTATATGAGTTGTATATTTCAGTATATGAGTTGTATATTTCAGTATTTGAGTTGTATATTTCAGTATTTGAGTTTTATATTTCAGTGTATATGTATATGTCAGTATACGAGTTATATATTTCGCAATATGATGTGTATATTTCAGTATTGTGTCATATTATATTTCAGTATAATGAGTTGTATATTTCAGTATATGCCACCAGTTGATGGTCGTGCTCGTTGTGGATATGTTGGTTTAAAGAATGCTGGTGCTACATGTTATATGAACTCTGTAATACAACAGTTATATATGACACCTGGTGTACCTGAAGCTGTACTAGCTATAGATCAAGATGATGCTGATGAGGAAACGTGAGTATTATATTGCATCATCTTTGAGCAGAAATACTTGTGTTCATCCAGGTCTGATTTGCTATTTAAAGTCACATTGCGGGATTCGTTTGTTTACAAAATGAAATTTACGGGATTTCGGGACAAAAGGTATTCTAGCTTAATCTCTGATGTTTAATTAAGTCAAAAAACTAAAATTCACGGCTTTGGGTACTCAGATGGCTTTGATGCCGCTGGATTTAAAGTTGGGATCTAATAAAATGATTTCCATAAATAACAGGCTAATGAGGTCAAGCGGGGGGCTTGTTAGTTAAATGACGTCACACTCCAATCTCCAGTAGCGTGTGCTAGTAGTGGGCGGAGCTTGTGAGTTATTGACGTCTCCCTCAATCAACTCGGTGTTGAAATGTAAACAATCAAAATTTCCTTCAAATGGCTGTAGAAATAGAACCACGAAAGGGAATCGATTTTTTTTTAGTTCAATATTCATTTCTAAGTGCGAACTTTAAAAATAAAACGATGAGAAGACTTTTTCTCAATGTCCAAGTCTGGGCTTATGTGGCTTTAAATAGAATATAGCTATTGAAAACTTCCATTATACTGATCTACTGATTTTACTATAAAAAGTAGTAGTAGTAGTTTGAAGTAGTTTAAGAAACAAAAGTTCCAGGTAAATTAAGAAACAAGGGAACACATTAAGGTGCTTTGTAGAATAAGAATTATTGTTGGTTTCTTTACCTATTTACTGCATAATTGTCTTAGAAAACTGCCTCTTCATGGAAGAATGATGTGCATGTTGGTAACCCTTTCAGCTGTTCATTTTAATAAAAAAAAAAGATGCTGTGGTTTCTGTCTATCTTACAAAAAGGTTGGCAAATGCGTCTGCTATGACAAAATGACCTCATTGGCACATTACATGATGTCGCCATCACCACCTTTTAAAATAGGGAATATTAAATTCATTATTTTAAAACTGTGTTGTACTATTTCAGGGTGTTCTATCAAATGCAGCAAGTTTTTGGTCACCTTATGGAGAGTCGACTACAACACCATGAACCTGAGAAATTCTGGCAGGTTTTTAAACTGTGGGGCCAAACTATCAATGTCAGGGAACAACAAGATGCTTTTGATTTCTTCCAAGCTTTAATTGACCAAGTTGATGAACATATGAAGGTTGGTTTTGATAGTTAACATCTTTTATGCAGCCATGTTGCAGGTTCCAATTTAGATTAATTGGATTTGATATTTATCACAAAATTTAAATTTTTGTAATCAAGTTTGATTTGCATTTCATAAAAATTTAATAGCAATTACAGATGTTTCAAATTTGATTTGATTTGCAGTTCTTTGCGATAAATTTTGGCTAATCAGAAGAAATTATGGACCACAACAGGGAGAACTTTGACAAACAGCAATGATAAACTTTTCGATTGAACCTTGTTATGTTGGTTAGGTAGCTGACACATTTTCTGGGTTTTTTTTTTTGTAGAAAATAGGCAGAGATGAAATATTTAAGCAGAAATTTCAGGGAATATTTTCAGACCAGAAAATCTGTAAAGATTGTCCACATAGGTAAGTCTTACTGTTATTTGTAAAATAAAAACTTTATCCCTTTGAACCCTTACGTTATTTTGGATAAAACATCATATACCCTGAATTCCCAACAATATTTCTTAAAGTGTAACTTTAACGTTAACTTTATATGACGCCACTTGACACTTGTTGGGGTATATATCGTGTAATGATCGAGCTGGTTATACCTGAAAATAAATACTACATGATGGTGCTCATTTACTGAGTTCTCATTGATCAAAGAACTGGATTCAAAATGTGTTTCACATGTGACAGAAAAAACTCAACTAAGAAGACAGATTCAAAATGGTAGAGAAAGTAATTAAATAGTAAAATTTGAATTTTTGACGCATATCCTATGATTGACGCCAAAATTAGATCAGCCTGAACCTGTTCAGACCAATCAAGTCACCTTGCTGTTATTATTGCAGATATTTAAAAATCTTGTCTATCATTCAAGTATTGTGGAAACTTTTGTCTGGTCACTAGCACGTTTCCATGACAACTTGATATTATTTACTGTTATTTTATTACAGATATGAAAGAGAAGAAGCTTTTATTGCTTTAAATTTAACAGTAAAAAATGCTACCTTACAAGATTCTCTAGATCAATTTGTTAAAGGAGAGTTGTTAGAGGGAGATAATGCTTATTTCTGTGAAAAATGTGGAGAAAAGGTACGTAAACTTCCCATTTTGAATTATTTTGTTTTAGATATAAAGAAATAAAGTAAGATCTAATGCATTTGAGATTAATATTTTGTGATGTCAATTGATAACAGCTGCGCATGTGCATGGTTGAACACAAAAGGTTATATTTTGCTCTCCTAGCTGATAACTTGGCTATCTGTATCACTTTTAAGAATGAAAATTGGACTTCTGTAGTGATCTAAAAAGTATCTAGACCGTGATTGACATTCTAAGCACACATATTGCCCATAATGCCAGAGTTGGAAAAAAAGAAAGAAACATCTATATTTTACAAGGTTAACAACTTGTGTTCCGTTAGGACCCTTTCTCCCAGTTGGTCCTTAGCCAAACCTCTTGACATTGATCTTTCCTGGATTATTCGTACCCATTTATAACTGGATTGACTGGAATTATGAGTGAAGATGACTTATTCAAGGTCATCGGACTTTCACACCCTGATCGAGAACTGAACTCTCAAACATAACGACCACCATTTGCACGCATCCAAGAAAATGACGTCATGTTTGTTTAGAACGATGCGCTAACCACTGTGCTATAGAACCTCACAAACGGATGGAAGGAGTTGAATAAATACTTTATATCTTTACAGAGAAACACCATCAAAAGAATGTGTATTAAGACTCTACCAACTATGTTATGTATACAATTAAAAAGATTTGGATATGATTGGGAAGCCAACAGAGCCTTGAAATTTGATGACTACTTTAGGGTATGTATTTTAGAATTTTCACAAGTAGGTTCATTCGGCTCAACTTTTCGTCATTTTGTTGGAGACTATATAATGACTCGGCCATGATAAGCAGTATTTCGAGCAGGAAAAGACATCTCTTGTTCGGAGATTAATTTTGATTGGCTATTTTTTCCTCGAAAGAACAACACTCTCTAAAGAATGATTGTGATTGGCTGGCTTAAGATTGATTCAATATGGCGACTGCCATACAGTATACGAGGTTATCTAGCCACTAGTCTAGTTCCGAAGTAGGTCAACACTATTTTCATATATCATTTGCTACATGTAGAACTGGGCTCATGTTACTGTCTTGGTATCTTTTCCACCATTGTCATTAGCACAATGAAGAGTCGAAAATCAGGAGTTTAGAATACATTTCATTTCAGTTTCCATGGATACTGGATATGGAGCCGTATACAGCAGAAGGTATGGCTAGACAAGAAAATGAAGACAATACAGAAGATACATGTAGTGAGAGTGGAGAGAAGATTAATGGTGATCATTCTACCAGTGGTGATACCATGGAACTTTCTCTTAGTCTAGACAGTCAACCTAAACAAATAAACTATGAACTAGTGGGGATTGTGGTCCACAGTGGTCAAGCTAATGCTGGTCATTATTATTCATTTATAAAGGATAGAAGGTAAGTAACAGGGCTGTTGATTTGACCATATATGCCGGACATGACCGATTCTTTTGCCATAATGATCACTTTCAAATGACCTCTATCGGACATCAAGTGTACGAAACGGTAAAGTTAAACAAAAATTTAAAAAATTTTCCAATTTCATTATGTATACAATTACTATAGTCAATGAGGCACCATACTTAATCAGTGATAGTGGTTACTAAGCAATGAATCAATGATTGTTCTTTTATATTTCTAACCATCCCTGATATCACTGTGACTTAGCACAACAAAAAATCATGACATGCCTCTTCAATAACCAGGCATTGTGAGGGTGCTGAAACAAGGAAAGAAACAACTTAGGTTCACTATTATCTGTACCCATGTACAGTTGGGTCGACTGGAATAATGAAGATAGATAACTTGTTCAAGTTTACCAGATCCTCTCATGTCAACTGAGATTATGCTAGAACCCACAACCATTATTTGTTAAATGCAACCAATCCATATCATTATTACTTTAACAGTCACAGTTTGAAATAAAGGACATAATTAATTGTTCATGCATTTTTGCCTTTTGTAGAGGTACAGTACTGACAAATCCAAATAAAGGTAAATGGTTTAAATATAATGATACTATAGTAGAAGAAGTTATGATGGATGAAACTACTGTAGAACAAGAATGTTTTGGTGGAACATATAAACCTAAAGTCATTGACCAAGGTCAGATTTTTCAAAATATTTTTGTGATCTGCATTCCCTAAAGACTGCTCTTTTTCACTATCTTAAAATAAGATAAACTGCTCTTGTTCACCGTCTGAAACAAGATAGACTGCTTGTGTTTATTGTCTGAAGCAAGATAGTCTGCTCTTGTTCATTGTCTGAAAAACGATGGTCTGCTCTTGTTCACTGTCTGAAAACAAGATAGTCTGCTCTTGTTCACTGTCTGAAAACAAGATAGTCTGCTCTTGTTCATTGTTTGAAAACAAGATAGACTGCTCTTGTTCATTGTTTGAAAAACATGATAAACTGCTCTTGTGACTACTCATGTTCACTCTTGCCTAAATGTGAACAGAAATTTATTTTTATTTCAGTGAATTATATTTTATATTATAGGTAGTAACTATCCTGAAGAAAGATTACGATATTGGAATGGCTATATGTTATTTTATGAAAAAATGGATGAATTAAAGACACCAGGATCAGCTAAAAGAAGTAGAATAATATCAAGAAGAGTTCTACCAGAGGGAGGGTATGTTTTTAATAATAGTGTTTCTGCTGACCAGCTATAAAATGGAGTTATGCATCCTACTTTTCTACACTTGATTGGGCTAATTGAAGGGACCACCATGCAATTTTCACCAAGAAATTTTGTCAGAAGAGTGAAATGAAATTATTATTCTCTTCGATTTCCAATTGTCTCAGTATCTATAATGTGCACAGCCGGTAGTACACTGGACCTCGTTCCATTGTCACAAGCAACTCTTCAAGCCACTGCAACTCTTGCTACAAATATTTGCTATTTAGTGGGACAAAGGTTTAGATGGGCAATAAATGTAAAATTTTCAAGACAATTTTCCGATGCCTTGATCTTTGACTAACATGCACACTCGTATCAACTTCGGAACTAGACTAGTGGCTAGATAACCTTGTATACTATACGTTAGTCACTACATTGAATAAATTATAGGTCAGCCAATAACAATCATTCTTCAGAGAGTATCGTCTTCTTTTGCGGAAAAAATGGCCAATCAAAAACAATCTTCGAACAAGAGTTGTCTTTTCCTGACCATTTACCAGGTAAGATGGCCGCCTATCATGACCGAGTCATTACATAGTCTCGAACAAAATGACTAAGGTTGAGCCAAATGTAACATGCATGAAGAATGAATTTGGGTCATGTATTATTGAAGACATTTGAACTTATGCAATTGACATGTTTATCATTTTCAGGAAGCGAAGTTTAGACTCTGATAGTTTAATGGAATTAACAGAATTGGTTCATAAAGGAGAAAGAAAGGGAATATTTTTAGACAAGATGCCAGCTAGCATACAACAAGTCATACATGCTGAAAATGTGACTTACGTTAAAAATCGAGATATTTATAATGTTGAATATTTTAAATTCATACGTAATTTAATCAATAAAAATGTGGTAAGTACGGTAGGCAGAAGTGCTTACGCTTTCTTTTGATCAATATTTTCATACGCCCTCATCTCTCTTTGAGGACGTATATAGTCGGTACCCCTGTCTGTCCATGCGTCCGTCCGTCAACATTTGCTTGTAAATGCTTTAAAAACTAGATTTTTTGATGGAATCAAATGAAATTCAGTATGTGTACACATATTCATAAAATCCAGATCAAGTTCGAATTTGAGCTATTTTTGATTATAAGAAGCAGAGTTATTGCCCTTGCCCCAATATCTTGAATATGCTATATACTCTCTTAGTTTTCAACCTATTTTGATGAAACTTAAAATGGATGTTATTGGACCTAAGTCTAAAGGTTTGAGAAAGTTTAGTTTACTTCTGATTAAATTTAAAGCTTTTTCGTTTTTACCATCTGTGGTGGGCGTATATCTTTAATATTGTATTTAGGAGATTGCAGTTATATTGGTTTTCCCCCTTTGACTATGAATTCATTATGAATCCGTAAAAGATGCAATTTGTTCTAAAAACCATTTCAAAAGCCCTCATGTGGGATCATCTAAGGCAGCTTTATTGCAAAATCTGACCTGCAGCATCAGCACTGCACTGATGAAAAGGCAAAAATAGTACTGTTTGTAGTTATAAGTATAAGCTTATATGAATTACTTCTATATATAATTTGAAATGTAATTTGTAATGTTTATAGATAAATGAAGATATACCAGAATATTCTACTATGTTAGTTCAATCTATACAACTTGGTGCTAGATTTTTATTTCATACTTATCTTAGAACTAGACACAAAGAAATGTAAGTTTTCTTTTATTGAGTTATTGTCAGAGTTGCTGACATGGAAAAAACGGTCTAGTCATTTGGATGGGACAAATAACAAAAGGCACCCTGTTCTACAGCTGTGTACGTTAAAGATCCTTCGACAGCTGGAAGTAGATAATAAGTTGCAAAATTTACCTCATTGAACACTGCAGGGTGTTTGCCAGTCCTCATAAGCCCTAAGAGAAATGGGACATTATATTATTATAAGTATTACTTAAAGAGTGATTTTCTAAACTTTGTATGTGGATCGGGGACACTGATAGCATCAATTCCAATTTCCTTTTTGACGTCTGTGATTCTTGCAATTCCACTTAAACTAACGCGTTTTATGATGTCAACCCAACTTATTTACCGGAAGCTACTATTGATATCTATGCAGATTAGTGTCAGTGACGTTATAAAAAGTTAGTTTTAGTGGAATTGCAATATATTAAGATATTTTGAGGAATTATTATTAAAGATATTTTGAGGAATTATTATTAAAGATATTTTAAGGAATTATTATTAAAGATATTTTGAGGAATTATTATTAAAGATATTTTGAATAATTATTTTTTAGATATTTTGAGGAATTATTATTAAAGATATTTTGAGGAATTATTATTAAAGATATTTTGAATAATTATTATTAAAGATATTTTGAGGAATTATTATTAAAGATAATTTGAATTATTATTAAAGATATTTTGAGGAATTATTATTAAAGATATTTTGAATAATTATTATTAAAGATATTTTTAGGAATTATTATTAGAGATATTTTGAATAATTATTATTAAAGATATTTTAAGGAATTATTATTAAAGATATTATGAGGAATTATTATTAAAGATATTTTGAGGAATTATTATATATTTTGAGGAATTATTATTAAAGATATTTTGAGGAATTATTATTAAAGATATTTTGATATTATTTCTAGAAGTGAATTAGATCAGTGGTTATTTGTATTAAAGAGAATTATAACTAAATGTAAAGAAGCTTGTTTATGGTTGGTAGAATATTTTGCCAGTAAAGAAGGCTCAGAATTTATCAAGTGAGTAAAAAAATATGTACAAGCAAGATAATTACATTAATCAAAATCGTATCTAAAAACATGGCAAAATCAAGAGCAATAGTTGTAGAGCAGTGGACTACTCCAAAGAGAAGTACCATCAGGTGTTTCAAAAAGAGTAAGCATGGTCTGCTTCTCCCTCGTAACGTGTCTTTATTGTTTTCTATTCTATTACGAAAGATTTTGAAGTTGCATTTGTTAAGCAGTAATGTACCTGTCAAATCTATTGTGATTATGATATTTTTGGCAAGGTGCTTCAGGGATCAGGGGTCTTTTTCTCAAACACTGGTTCAAATCAAGATTTTAAGAATCAGTAATCTGTAATTTCAAATTTGATTTTAGTAATTAACCAATCAGATGAAAGGAAAGCATTGCTAAGTGTCAATAGCTAAACTAATTTGGAATAGGAAAGTTTCATGAATACAAACAACAACTCAAGGACTTTCAAAATAACACTTTTGAATTATTTCAGGCCTTTTTTGTTGGAATGTCCTAATAAGGATATTAGAGTGATGTTTTCTGAATTATTAGAAAATTTAATGTCTGCTTTCTTCCTGCATGGTGGTGTTGCTGTAAGTATGAATTTTGTATCTTAGAAAACAACTGAATTGTAGTTACTCATTGATGAAAACTAATTCGCTTGCATTAAAATACAACTTGACATTCAAAGATCTAGAGTTGGTAATGTCATCCGCGAGATCGGTCTGAAGTTTACAATCGGAACTTTTTTAATTGCTACCAAATTTTTTGCCATAACTGAAATTTTGTCTGACTAATTGACATGTCTAATCCTTCTATCTGAATTGAATCATGTTCTTCATTTGTAAAAGTTCCACTTCCGACTGTTGAATTGAATTTTAGGCCAGATTTTGTTTGACTCTGCCCCTTTAATCAATGTAAATATTAAATTTTTCTTCTTGCTTTTTCAGACTCATAAGAATTTTGATCCAATATTAGAACAGTTATTACATATGTTAAATAAAGACGTAGTTGATAATGTCAAGAATGCTGTTCAGTATTTTAATCTTATATTAGCTTATATACAAATGGTATGTACAAGTTTATTAGCTTTGACAGTGGCTTGTTGGTATTATTAGCAGCTGACGTAATTAAAAGGTTTCACTAGATCAGGCCTTCTCAAATGGCGGCCCTTGACAATGGACCTTCAAGAGTGACCTCTTCCTCTAAAACGGTATGATTGCTATGCTAGCTAAGCTCTATTTGGCCCTTATATTTTTTCATAAAATGCATTTGGCCCTTTTCAAAAATTAATTGAGAAGGCCTGCACTAGATTATAAAAACAACCGTCTTTGACAGAAAAATTTTGATTATGCAAATAAATGGCTGATGTATCTGATACACATTAAATGTTTTAAATAACTCAAATATTAAGAAAATATTGAACTATTGATTAATATTTAAGATATTTTTTTTAGGGTACTAAAGCCTGTGCACATATGTTTGGTCGTCAAGGCTTTCAACGTCTGATCACATTTTTACTTGGTCATCCAGCAACATTTGTAAATGGGGAAGAAAAGGTAATATATATTAAATCTTTCATTTAAGAAATATTATAGAATAACCAATAAAATGTTGTTTTTAAAAGGACACATTCCCATCTGTTTCACCAAATCATATCTAGGATTCATCTTATTTAAGCTGAGCATCGCCTTGCCATGTCAAGATGTTTCAAATTTTTAGAGGTGCAGTAGTTGTACAAGGGCAGATTCAGATAGTCAGATAATCTTGCAAGGATAAAAGGAAATCAGACCAATGGGATGCATAAAAGTAGGACATATAAGCTCTATTTCATTTCAAAATTACCAATAACATGTCAATTTTGGAAAGCATATTTATTTCCTTCTAGGATTCAACCAGTCGAAGATGGAGTTCTATTCAAGCTAGAGAGTTTGGTTTCTTACATTCTTCTATAGCATCTTTAATATTAAACTGTGATCTCGCACCCTATAGAACTGAAGGTTAGTACAGGGATTTACTTTATGTACTGTACGTGCATTATTTTGTGGATGGCTGTAACACTGTTAGTTGGAGTGTTAAAATCTTTACATGTTGCCCTTTTCTTTTAATACACACTACCAGTACCTTTTTCCAGCCTGGCTCTGTGAGAGACACATGCTTGAGGGGTTAACATGATGTGTCTATTTTTAAGCTGCATTCGTGAGGTTCGATAGCATAGTGAAAAGCGCTTCGTTCTTTATAAACATGACGTCATTTCTTGGATACGAGCAAATGGTGTTGTGTTTGAAATTACGCTTCTCGATCAGGATGTGAAAGTCTGATGACCTTGAATAATTCATCTTCAATCATTATTTCTGTCAACCCAAGATTAATGCCATAGATTGGCCAAGGACCAGCTGGGAGAAATGATCCTCACGGAACCTAAGTTGTTATCATTGCAAAATATTTTTTTTTTTTTCGTTTGCTAAATGACAAGCGAGAGATTTTAAGAAAAAATTAATGTATAAGATGATATAGACCCTCACCTAAGTTTTTATGTACCTTTATTTCAGATGTAGGAGATTATCCAATAAGACAACCACAGACGGTTCAACCTAAAATATTTCTCCGAATGTCATCAGATATGGAGAAATATGTTTACGGTGGTGATAGTGATAGATATTTAAAAGAGGTTGGTTGTGCTTGAAATTGTTTTACTGTTCTTACATATTTTTTTTTCATTCTTGAAAATCTTTAATTTTTTGGGACTCAAGTTGCTTTGAACTCCACAAAATTACTGTGGTTTGAAATAGGGCATACTCATATTCTCATCAAAAACCATTTTGTGGGTGGATTTTTCTACTAGGCATTCTTATTGTTAAAAAAAATACACATCTACTGCAAATAGCTTCAGATATTACAAGAAATATCTTCAGATATTACAAGAAATATCTTCAGATATTTCAACTGTGCACGTTAAAGATCCCTCGACAGTTTGAAATCGAAAATAAAAGCAGGCTAATGCTGCTGTCCTGGCAAAATTTCCCTCATTGCACACTGCATGGGTTTGCCCATCCTCAATTAGCCCATATATGTGCAGAAAAGTAGGACGTAAAAACTCCATTCATTTCATTTCAGATATTTCAAACATTTGCTCTCTCACTTACGCAGTTCACTTAAAAATTCAAATCTTCAGTCTGATGGGACAATAAATCTTGGTCTTGTGTGCTACAGTCAGTAGATGTTGGGGTTCTCTTGAAAACTCATAAAAGAGTAGGTCACTGTCAAAATTTCCTTCATTGACAATAATAGGTGCAATCACGTGGGACATATTTCATCACAATTTCAATATATTTTCTTTAATTTATTTTATTTTCAGGTTATTCAAGCTGTGAAGGAATTGCCATCTGTAAATTTACAACCTATATTTGATATGTTGTTATATTGTGCATTTTGTAATTCGAAATTTAGTTTATTAGTTATCAAACATTTAGCTGTAAGTAGAGCTTTTATGTTTTCGAACTTAAAGGGATTGTAAAGAGGTTTTCTGATTTTTCCTAAATTAAGTTTTTTATGACTTTACAATTGCATTGCCATTCTATCAAATGGTTAAAAGATGTTTAAAATATTGCAGTAAATAGGTTAATTTGAACATTCTTGAGTTTTAAATATTATTTTAACTCTTTTAGCTTCATTATATGAATTCACCATCCAATGAATTAAAACCAATCTTTGCTCTGCTGACCGAACTTTTGGTAAGTTTCTATTGGAAATTTTCTTGAGTTTTGCCAGAGTAAAATGACTTATTGAAAGATGAATTTTATTCATGAAAATATTGCAGACTGAAAATCTGTTGCTATGTCGATCAGAAATAAAATAAAATGAGAGATAATGAGGCGGGAAAACGCAAAATGAGGGAAAATTTTGCAGGGAAGTGGCATTTGCCTACTCTTATTTTTGATACGGCAATGAGAAGATTCTTTTGGTAACGCTTTATATTCTCTTCTAATGAGAAGGGGCCTTATTCTCAAAAACTTAACTAAGATAAAATTTAGATTTTGTGAAATACAGTTATCTGATTGGAGAATAAAGCTATATTTAAAATCAATTTTAGTGATTGCCCAATCAGATGATATGGAAAACTAAAATCATTGTAAGTGAAGTTTTCAAGAATAAGGCCCCAGTTATGTAACTTGGGGTTCAAATTTCATCCAAGTGTGGATTGACAATACTTGTATATAGATATATGATCTGTGGCATTTATGTAGAATTATTTTTTATAGAGCATGGAAGATCCTCTTCAACTCTCTAGATTAAAATGGGTAATAGATGGTTGTGTAGATGAAAGAGATGTTAAAATTGAAGGCTTAATCTGTAAGTTTATATTTTCCTTATATTTCTTTGTATTGTGGCAATGAAGCCAAATTTGTTCTGCCCTAAACCTGTTGTTAAAGGGATTGTAAAGAGGTTTTCTAAACTTTGTATGTGTATCGGGGACACTGATAGCATCAATTTGCGCCATTCCAATTTCTAATCAGATGTCAGTGGTTGACAGCAATTGATGCTATAAGCGTCCTGATACACGTTCAAAATTAAAAAAAACTTCTGTTCTATCCCATTAATTGTATGGTATTGTTTATATTACAGCGGTTATAAAATTAAACCATGTATCAGATAGTATACGGTTCTATAGATGTATTGTTTATATTACAGCTGTTATAAGATTAAACCATGTATCAGATAGTATACGGTTCTATAGATGTATTGTTTATATTACAGCTGTTATAAGATTAAACCATGTATTAGATAGTATCTAGTTCTATAGATATATTGTTTATATTACAGCTGTTATAAGATTAAACCATGTATTAGATAGTATCTAGTTCTATAGATATATTGTTTATATTACAGCTGTTATAAGATTAAACCATGTATCAGATAGTATACGGTTCTATAGATGTATTGTTTATATTACAGCTGTTATAAGATTAAACCATGTATCAGATAGTATCCGGTCCTAAATATGTATTGTTTATATTACAGCTGTTATAAGATTAAACCATGTATCAGATAGTATCCGGTCCTATAGATGTATTGTTTATATTACAGCTGTTATAAGATTAAACCATGTATCAGATAGTATACGGTTCTATAGATGTATTGTTTATATTACAGTGGTTATAAAATTAAACCATGTATCAGATAGTATACGGTTCTATAGATGTATTGTTTATATTACAGCGGTTATAAGATTAAACCATGTATCAGATAGTATACGGTTCTATAGATGTATTGTTTATATTACAGCTGTTATAAGATTAAACCATGTATCAGATAGTATCCGGTCCTAAATATGTATTGTTTATATTACAGCTGTTATAAGATTAAACCATGTATCAGATAGTATCCGGTTCTAAATATGTATTGTTTATATTACAGCTGTTATAAGATTAAACCATGTATCAGATAGTATACGGTTCTATAGATGTATTGTTTATATTACAGCTGTTATAAGATTAAACCATGTATTAGATAGTATCTGGTCCTATAGATGTATTGTTTATATTACAGCTGTTATAAGATTAAACCATGTATCAGATAGTATACGGTTCTATAGATGTATTGTTTATATTACAGCTGTTATAAGATTAAACCATGTATCAGATAGTATCCGGTCCTAAATATGTATTGTTTATATTACAGCTGTTATAAGATTAAACCATGTATCAGATAGTATCCGATCCTATAGATGTATAAAGTTTTTAGTTAGTTTTACAACAGAATGTACTGTAGCTAAAGATTATTTATTACAAACTCCAAGTAAATGGCAGTGGGCTGTTAATTGGCTAAAGAAAAAGGTATGTTGGTCAATTTAAGTCTTAAAGGGATTGTAAAGAGGTTTTTTATACTTTGTATGTGTACCAGACACACTGATAGCATCAATTTGTGCCATTCCAATTTCCATTCTGACATCTGTGGTTCTAGCAATTCCACTAAAACTAACAGGTTTTATGACATCACTAATAGTGATCTGCATAGAATATCAATAGTAGCTTCCTGTAGATCAATATTAATGACATCATAAAATGCGTAAGTTTTAGTGGAATTGCAAGAACCACAGACGTCTGAATGCACATTAGAATATCACAAATTGATGCTATCAGTGTCCCTGATACACATACAAAGTTTAAAAAACCACTTTACAATGCCTTTAACATTTTGTTTGTTAGATATCACCTAAGCTAAAAATGAAATAGATTTAATATGTATTTTCACTGTGATATTTCCATTCATTGTATTCAAAGGGGAACAGTCTGCATTTTCTGTGGCAGATTTGTGTTAAGAATGTATGTAAATAGATTTCAGAATTACTAAGATTTTTGAACAAATGGTGATTATGTTCCTCTAGTATGTTATATATTTATTATGTTATGTTATTTATATTTATATTATATTTAGATGAGTGAACACTATTGGAGTAATACTACCTCAGCTAATATGTCTAATGAAGATACTAATAGAAAATCATTTCAACGTACCAAAAGTGCTCAGGTAATTATTATAGTGATGTACTCTTAAAGAGTATCTTTTTAGTCAATTAAATGTAAAATTTACACAGATGAGACCTGATATTTTACAGTGCCAATGAAATATGAAAGACAAATACAGTCAAACAAAGATTTCGAGTGCCCTTTTTTTTTTCCAAGAACCCAATTTGGTTTATGACGTCACTGACAGTGATCTGCATACATCAATAGTAGCTTCCGGTAGATCACTGTCAGTGATGTCATAAAAGGCATTAGTTTTAGTGGAATTGCAAGAACCACAGACGTCGAAATGGAAATCGGAATGGCGCAAATTGATGCTATCAGTGTCCCCGATACACATACAAAGTTAAGAAAATCTTTACAATGCCTTTAAAATTAAATTGTATTTTTCAGTACACTCTTCAAGAAGCTACTGCTTTGTTAACAGAAATGGAAGCTCACGAGTTGAATACCAGTGATATCAATATGCAAACCACAGTCGATGATAACGACATGGCATCTACTAGCAAGGTAGAATCTGACGACGTTTCCATATCAGAGGAGTCCAAACCAAAATCTTAAAGCGTGGTCTATACCGGTATGCACAAAATTTCTACTGTTGTTTGTGAATGCTGCTGAATTGTTATGAGACATGAGTGTAGGCTATATGGTTAGCCAGTCCTGCAAAAACTATTAAATTCCGCTTCTCAGCATATTATCACAATTTCGGACATTTATAAATATATTTTGGAAGTCGAAGCACCCTTCTCCTATTTTGTAAGAAAGAAATTAGCATGTAGAATGATTTTGGTTATTTAATTGTAAAAGTGAAATACGCTGCCAAATTAAATAATGTGCCTAAAAATTATGATATTTTGATATCAAATATGAATTCAATGATTTTCTCCAATTTCCAATTTCTGTGTGTTTTTCCTCAAACAAATTTCATTAGAAACATGAAGAAAAGTATGTTATGTAAACTTACTGTATATAAGTGCTATCATTCAATTTCATTTGTACATTTTTTCATTGTGCACTAAGAAAGTATTATGCAAAATGATATACATTAAGATGCCTCAGGACTTTTTCAACATGTCCATAATATAATTGTGTACAGTTTTTGGAAAAATAACATTGGAAAAAAATTAATTCATAGGCAATATATGCATTATCATTTCTGATATGTCACAGATAATTACAGACTTTTCGATTGCACGTTTTGGAATGAGCTATAAATTCTTGTTAACTTCTTATAAGGTAATTGGGATGAGCAACATATTTCTCATTGCTCATATTTCTCATCTCACTTAATTAAGTTGAGTCTTGCATAACTAGTCTCACTTAACTAAGATGAGTTTTACTTAACTTAACTTAAGTGAGTTTCGCTTAACTTAACTAAGGTGATCTCACTTAACTAAGATGAGTCTCATTTAACTAAGTTGAGTCTCACTTAACTTAAGTAAGGTGAGTCTCACCTAATTATGTTGAATCTAACTTAACTAAGTTGAGTCTCGCTTAACTTAGATGAGTTTCAATTAACTAAGGTGAGTCTCACTTAACTAAGGTGAGTCTCAATTAACTAAGATGAGTCATATGTTGAGCCTCACTTAATTATGTTGAGTCTCACTTAACTTAACTAAGTTGAGTCTCACATAATTTAGCCGAGTCTCACTTGACTAAGGTGAGTCTCACTTAACTAAGATGAGTCCTGTGTTAAGTCTCACATAATTCTTGCTTACCTTTATGAGTTGAGGCTTGATAAAGAGTCTCACAAAATTAAATGGAACACTTAAAAAAAAGTAAGTGATCATCAGATTTATGTGTGCCAAATGAAATTGTTGCATGTACAGAAGTATACATATGAAATTTTATATACAAAATGTAAAAATCTAAAGACACTATTATGAAATTTGACCGAAATCAGTTAATATACATTGACATAAGTAAAGTAGCAGCAACTCTATAATATTGTAAATTTATGTATAAATGTATTTAAACATCATACTGGCGGTAGTTCAAATATACATAAGAGTACTATTTTGTATTATAACTGTATCTTTTGTATATTTTGAATTTATTTTTTACCAATTTTTCTAAAACTTTAGATGTTGTGTTTAAAGTGAGTTTTTGTTGTATTTCATATTTCGGGGCCTTTAATTTAAATCTTGTCGTCACTGTAAAGCACAGTAAATGGTCACATACATGTTGCATGATTTTTTTACTTTAGATGTTATTATGCTTGTTAACAAATTTATGATCAAAACTAACTGCTATTTGTAAAATAAGTTCCCTCAATAGGATCATCTGATATTATTTTGGTGTTATAGGGATTGTAAAGATTTTTTTAATTTTTTTTCTTGTAAAATCAGAAACACTGATAGCATCAATTTTCATTCCGACATTTGTGGTTCTTGTTATTCCACATTCAAATCCCCTTTTGCTTAAGCCTATTATGTCTACGGGCTTTTGCAATAATAAGGCACCATTATTTAATGAAAATTGGAATGATTCAAATTGATGCTAGCAATGTTCCTGATACACGTACAAAGCTTAAAAAGTATCTTCATAATCCTCTGAATTGGCAAGGCATGTGATTCAAAGGCTAGATTGTTATTATAAGCACCATAGTCAAAGAAAACAGTCAACATAAATTTGATTATGAAGTATTTATGAAAATCAGGTTGTTTTTGTAAAAACTAATAACTAAAGAATTCTTAGAATGGTTTTGAGACGAGGAATGCACTTGTTTTTGCAACAAGTTCACTAAATCCTGTAAATTTGTGTTCAATGGGAGTGAAATCTACAGTTTTAATTCAAATATTTAACAAATTCAAAGACTTCACCATGCTTGTATGTACACTATACTGTGATTTTTGTTTGAATTAAAGAAATCGCAGATTCAAGAAATTCCCCACAGCAAATCTAGAATTGAAGTTGTAACTTTTTGTGTAGCTCAGTAGTGTATGTTTAGAAATATATAAAGGCTCTATATTTAGTTATTGTACAGCACATAATAGTAGAGATATTTTTTAAAAAAGCGAGATTCTGAAAAAAACATTCATTCATTATTTTTATGGATTTAAAAAATGTTGTATAAATTTAATGACCTCAAATGTTGTAGACTGAAGTTAATGAAACAATCAACCAATATTTGTTTATACAAAGTAAATAGTTTCATATTTATAACACATTAAAGTTATGCTACCTCTTCGAATGAAAAAAATCAAATTTTCAAACTTTGCCAATAGGAGTATATATTCATCAGGGGACTTACCTGGTGTCATAATTATATAACAGATTACCTGTAGCATCCACTAAATCCAGAAAACTACACCTAAGTTTTATATCATAATTGAACATATACATGTAATTGAAAAATGTTCATAAATATTTTTAAGTGTTTTTCATCAATAACTTGTAATTTTATGGATAATTTCTTAGGTTTGTGGATCTTTCGTATTTTGTTTTATACTTATGACAGCAGATAAGTCCCTAAATGAAATGTAATAAGTATTATTGGCCAAGTTTGAGAATTTAAATTTTGTGCTCATTCTAAGAGGTAATATTTCTTTAACCGGCACAAAAGTAAAAGCGTGTATTTCATTAAAGTTAATCTTTGCTTGTGTTCGTAGTTGCATGCTCTCTTTTTCAAACCAAAGGTTGCTGAACTGCCATTGGGTTTGTTAAATTTGTGTTTCTCAATTCTGAAGGCCTACAACCAAATATTAGGAATTTGCACTTTTTTATTATCTCTGCTTGAAGTGGTATAGTTGTGTGAATACTTAGCTGATGGAGCTCTGTGACAGCTATCTGTATCCCTTTCCAAATTTAAAATCCAACATCCAGTTTTCTTGTTCTTCAAGAAAAACACACAGTGAAAACTTTAGAGTTTGACTGTTGGAAAGTTACAGAAAGTCATAAATGCAGTAAATTTCTTAAACCATTAATTCATTTGTAAATGGACTGGACAATTTTGTTGAATTCTTAAATGTGTGTCAGATACATGTAGCTGAAACTTAGCTCTTTAAAGTGATACAACCTCTAAGAATGAACAAAAAATTAAGTTCTCAAACTTGGCCAATAAGAGTATATTCATCAACGGTGTCCATAGTATACAAACAGAATCAAATAAAACTATGTAATTTTCCATACAATTACAGGGTATTATTGAGAAACGCTTAAAATTTTAGTACCCTGATGAATATATACTCCTATTTACCAAGTTTAGTAATTAATATTTTTTGTTCATTTTAAGAGGTTGTATTCCTTTAAGCTGAAAAGACTAATCAAGTATTTACATGAATATATCCCTTTATAAAATATATTTGTTTTTATAATGTATTGTTATTGCTCTCTGTTTATTATGTATCATATTTTTGTTGATTTTTGTTATATTTCTATATGCAATGCAGTTATATTATATATCAAATTACACATGTAGACTATGGGAATGACTAAACACCTTTCATATATGTGACAAACTACTTTGCTATCTGGGCCAGTGCTTTTATTAATACTCTTTTTGAAAGAATCAACTATTATGTTTTGTTTTTTAAGAGTAAATAGAGGGCAGAAGAGCACATTCCTTAATAAGCATTTGCTCATTTGCAGCAAAGTTAGGAAATTAAAGTTTGTCCATGCACAAAAAAAATTATAAATATTTGTAACTGAATATTGCTAGGTGATTTATTAACTGGCAAATTGGCTTGGTAATCTTTTTTTCTTCACCTGATCAGTAAATTTAAGCCTGTTGACTTCATGTAACAACCTTTCTTAAGTAGTTTGCCATTTTGCACTGATCACATGATTCTGCTTTTAAATTTGCTGTATGTCCAATTTAATCAGATGTTCAAATGCTGTCCTCCATTTGTCTAAATTTATTTATAATGAATTGGCAAAACAAGTTAATTAATTCAATTAATATTTATTTGAATTGTTTGTGAATTTAGTTGAAGTGGATGTTTTTAGTTTAAAAAAGACATATTTTGTGTTGATAAAAAAGAAAAGTTCATTTCACTTGAAAATGTTATTTTGTGACACAAAAATGTTCCAAATTTTGACTGATAGTTGATCTGCATTGAATCTGATAACTCAAATACATAAAAAATTTCTTTTAGTTGGCACACCTTGTATTTAAACTGTGTCATTGTATATGCAAAACAAAACTTGTTGTCACAATTTGCAATTATTGTACATTAGAAATTATACAAAATGTAATTAATTCAGGTTGATGAAATACTTTCTTTAAATCTATTTGTACTCTTAAATTGTTTTAATTTTTCTCAATTCTTGTTAATAAAACTGCTATTGCTATATGTAATTGTATATTATATTTTTGAGCTTGTCAATTTAATGGGACGTCTGTGGTTCAAGGGATTTCATTTTAACTAAGTGTTTGATGTTGTCACACATACATAATATGCTTGCAACACAGAAGACCTTTTCAGGCATGAAGTCATCAAATACTTAGTTTAAAGTGGAATATCTGCAACCACAGATCTGGGATTGAACATTGTAATGGTGTAAACTGATGCTATAAGTGTCCTCGATATACTTTCAAATTTCAGAAAACTCATTTAAACTCATTTTAGACTTGAAGTCTGACATACTGTTTCTATTGCATAAAACTGATCATTCCACAGTATTTGATTGAAGGGAAACAGGGCATCAAATTTTACTTCTGAATAGTGACACAGATGGTTGTAATAATGGAAAAATTAAGATGAGTGTATCCTCACTACTGGGGAATTAAAATCAAAATACATCAAGTTTCTCACTTTTTATTGACATCAGATCTCTAGAATTTGTATCAATCATGTTGAATGATTTGCAAAAATCTTTCATTTTTTGATAATTACTTAAAGCTAATTAATAATAATAATAATTAAGTTTTGTACATGCTGAAACAAGGTATGAACTTAACAAAAATACATAAAACACAAAAAAATTAATATTAATTCAACAATGAACATTATTTCAATTATTTGGGCTTGC
Source organism: Lottia scabra (assembly GCA_029955415.1). Taxonomy (NCBI): domain Eukaryota; kingdom Metazoa; phylum Mollusca; class Gastropoda; family Lottiidae; genus Lottia; species Lottia scabra. The sequence goes on along the minus strand of JARJEI010000030.1, from coordinate 2,247,912 downwards.
AATCACTAGCTTAAATCAAATATGACATAAATTCAAATTTTAAAGATATTTGATAGATGAAAATAACAAATATTCAAATTTTTTATCAAAAGATGTTAAAGAAAATTTCATTAAAATTCATAATCAAAGAGTCAAATGTATTTTGCTTAGCATTGAGGTAGAATTCATGACAAGACAAAATATTTCATTTTCAAAATTCAATTTTAGTGGTTTATTTTGAGCCCAACGCAGACGAAGAACTTTTCTGTTGATGAACATAAACATCAGTGTTCGCCTCCCGAAATGCTAATGTTCGTCGTTAACGCAGACAGCAAACACAGAATTGTTCGGATGCAAACAATTTTGAAAATCAAACATGTTTGATTTCACGAACAATTCTCAAGGACATTTTTGTTCGTGTTTCTGTAATCCGCAGAGGACGAAAAAATGAAAACAATTTTTTTACGATTGTTTGCCTAAAATTAAAATGTTCCTCATCTCCATTGGGCTTTACATAAGGAACTCCCTATCCTCTAGTGTCCGTAAAATTGCATCAAAAGTCATCTGAATGGGGACTATCTACCATTCCAAAACTTATACTGTTACAAAATATATGAACACCGAGGGGACAGTATAACGGTACTTAAAGGACTTAAAGGACAATATTCGACTATATAAGAGTAATAATTATATGTAATGCAGATGAGAGTAATTGGCAAGACTTCACACAAACTTATAAACAAAAAATATCAAATGTAATTTAAAAATACTGACATAGTCAGCATGTAACTAAAAATTATCAAGTTAACATTTGTACAACTTTTTTTGAATATTGGTTGCAAAATAAAAATTATGTAGATCCCTTCCAAAATGGACTTTATTTTGCCAAATTTGAGCAAGATGTATAGAAAGAGGCTTTTCACAATCTTGCGTTTTGAGCGACTCGCATTTTAAGAAACGAAGTGCCAGGAATCCTTTTTAATGCAACCAATTTCAATTAATCTAACTAAAAGAACGAAGAGTTAAGTTAGTATTTCTAATACGTATCAGAGAATGTTTTTTCAGCAGATAGTACAAAATATGGTATGTCGTGTATGAAACTTTTGAAGGTTGTGTCAATTTTTTTCTATAAATTATAATTAAAACATATCAAGTTTAAATAATACACAACAGCACTACCTTCAAAACATCTTCTACATTTGTACTAGCAAATAAAACACAGTATTGTAGGATAGTGGACACAGGGATACCTTATGACACCATCCTTATGTATATATTTTATTCACAACATTGGGAAACTGGACAATTATGCTTTTCTGAAAAGTTTTTACACATCTTTCATACTCTTTAAAAATTCATAAAAATTGCAGTAAATTTGAATCAGTTTCAAAGACATTCTATCAAATTATAAAAATCTTTATTCCATTTGAGTTTTAATTTCTAAATTGCATTTATACACATGTGTGTTACTTAGTTAACATCAGGCCTAATTTGAATAATAAATGCGAATTCCTTTTTAAAAACACACCAAATTTGTAATGAGTTTGTTAACAATTTAAAATAAATATCAAGATTGAATCCATACAAATACACATACATACCACAACTCACATAAAGACATGAAAATGATAAGAAGTCTGAAAAAAGAAGGTTATTTACATTTGAAATTGCTTTAAAGATCTCTTCCCAGTTTTAAAAACATGGTGACTTAACAGTGCTAATGATGAGGTGATAAAATGCACTTTTTATTAGTTTCCAAATTACAAATTGATAATATAATACAAAGATTTCAAATAGCTTAGTTAAAATTTGGGCAAAGAACACATTAAAAACATGAGTTACAAATGTTATAGAAGGGAGATTAAAGGAGGTGTTTTGTTTTTTTTTGTTAATTTTAAAATGAATAGTGATGATGGATTAAGTTTCATTGAGCAACATCAGTGATTAAAATACACTTGAACCATTCTAATCTTAACTTTCAACTATTATTTGATACCGTCTTTCCGCTCTAAAACATTCTTCTTTTTAAAACAGCGCCATTAAACAACATAGACAAACTCTTTTTTGAATCAAAAACAATTAACAATCAAATACTTGGCACACAATAACTAGCAAAATGTCTGTATCCAATGTAAACAACCAAAACAAAATGGTCGCCCCATTGTCCATCATTTCTGTTTTGTGCATCAACTGAGTGAAACAATAGAAAACCACTGAACTGTCTGATATTTAAGGAAGATTTCATGCATGATGATGATTCCAAATTAGTACAAATGTGGCCATCTCAAAAATCGGCAAATTCTTTAGCACATTTCTCTGTGGAGGATATGCGAAGTGCCTCTTCTTCATAATCGTCAAAATTACTAGTATCTCCAGCACCTTTATGTTTGGGTACAAATGGAGCTTCAACCTGCAAAGAAAAATGTAAATTTACAAAAAAGTTAAATTGTAAATTATACACCCTTGGTTTTCAACTACATGTAGTTTTCTCAAATGTCCCCGATTACGCACTAGGAAATGACCCATGTTCCATGAATGGTCTGCAAAAACTTGCAATTTCGAAGTATGATAAAGTCGCCGCATTTTGCATTTTAATACAAACATAAATTATGGCCCAGATTAAAGAGTCATTGCAGGCAGTGGACACTTTTTTAAGATCTATAACTCAGTTTGTGTCCCTTGGAAAATGTCCAAATGTCCCAAGTCTGGGACATGTCCCCTAAGTTGAAATCCCAGGATATACATAATATAGATCAGATGATAATAAATCAAATTATTTTTCTCATTTTTGGATAAGATTATCGGTTAAAAATTGCTTTGCTTGTACAGATTTTTACTGTTATCCTTGTAAATAACAGTTATTTCTTGTTACAGTACTCACCTTTCTTTGATAGATAGCAATCCAATCAGTACTGTTAAACCATCTATGTTGTTTAATATCATTAACACCATTACGTAAATTACCAAATCTCTTAGTTAAATCTACTTGTAGTAAGTTACGTAATAAATCTTTTAAATCACTACTAAAGTGAGATGGGAAACGCACCTGAAATTACAAATGAAACAGAGTTTTACATCTAATAATCTGTTCTGAAATAGTTTATGGACATCATCATGCTTTGAAAGAAATTTAAGCAGATCAACAGCTTCATCTTCAAGGCATAAAAATATCAGGGGCCATATTATTCCATTCAAAGGTCTAGTCAATTCATTGATACTCTGCATCACTGACAATGGCAAATTTGGTGAATAAATTGATAAGGTGTACCTGATACACATACAAATTTTTGAAAACCTCTTTACAATCCATGAAAATCCAGTTAAAGGCATTGTAAAGAGGTTTTCTAAACTTTGTATGTGTATCAGGTACACTGATAGCATCACTTTGTGCTATTCCAATTTCCATTCCAACGTCTATTATTCTTGCAATTCCACTAAAACTAACGGTAGCTTCCGGTAGATCACTGGTAGTGAAATTGGAATCGCGCAAATTGATGCTATAGGTGTAACCGATACACATACCAAATTTTAGAAAAACCTCTTTACTATCTCTTTAATCATAAAAATACAGTTAATGATATTCTTATATACCGAGGCCACACAGCTCAATATGATATCAATCAGTACATGTTCAGACTTTTAATACAGGGATTATAAATACCATACCATCAAATTATTCATATAAACTTATAGTACAATAACAAATATTTTTACTGTTAAAATGGTGCTCAACTCTGAGTAACAACATGTTTCAGGTTCTATTTTAATATTTTTAATATTTCTAAGCTTATAGTACATTATTTAAGTTTATAAAATCTAAATTTATTTGATACCATTTTTGGAAAGTTAGTATTTCCATTTTAGTCTAAGCTTATAAATACAATGTAATTACATTTAGTATAACCCTCTCAGTTACAAAAATTTTCTTTTAAATTTTAAACTGATTATTTCGATTATTTTCTAATATCTTGAAAATTGGCATTGTCCTAAAGTCAAGCTATAATGATGTACTTTGTCCAATACCTATGATTAAACCCGCCCACCCATTTTGAACTGTGGACTTTGCCAATATATTATTAGTACTATGACCAAATATACATAATAACAGAAAGATTTTATATAAGTACTTGGTACTAATCAACTATACATTGTTCATAACACCAATAAATAACTTATTACTACTTGTGACCTTTTGAACCTTTAATATTTAAATAAATTTCCTCTGCAAAAATCAATACAAATTTATTCTGTTGGTTAACCTTCATAAAATATTTAAAGATCAAACGATCATGTTGCTTCTTAAATTTGTAAAAAAAAATTAAAAAACCAAATATAACTTGAGACATTTTCAATCTAATCTTTAGAAATATAGTTTATTCAAAATAAGCGTTTTCTATATAAAAAAACGCGCTTTCAAATCAAAGCAATATGAAGATCAATGGTATTTTTTTTTTTTTTTTTTACCAAAAAACAGACAAAAATATCTTTAACGTATTACTTATGTTATTGAAGAGAAAAACAAAAAAACAGCTCAGCTGTTATTCAATTTACATTCATTCAGAATAATTTTAACGTTTTTTATTCTATTTAATTAAAGACACAAACACTAGTATTTTTCAAGAAATTAATGAAATGAGTTCCATGCCAAAACGTAGGTGGATAAACATTGGAATATCAATATATAATAATTACATAGTTCTAACATTTTCCTACACAGAAATGATGTATCAGAATCTAATCACATCACTATTGTAGACATAAGAGTTTTAATATTTAATCATATTTTGTGAGAGTGAAGACCATTAGATTAATCCATCTATAGTCTTTTCTATTATTAAAGAATTGTAAAGAAGTTTTCTACATTCTTTCAGTGTATCAGAGACACTGATAGCATCAATTTAAAATCACAAATCAAGGTCTTTTGTGATATAAACATATTTCGCAATATGTGACGTCAGCACTTAGTTTAAGTGGAATTGCTGGAACAACAGACATATGATTGAAATTGGAATGTCATTCCCTTTAATGTAGTTTTTTTTTTCATTTTTAGTAATGATGCTTTTTTTAATTCAAGCATAAAGATTTTCCTTTGCAATTTCATTTGTTTTCATATTGCTAGCTTCACATACCTTTCCGGACACAATTTTTTCATAAATCTGAATAGGTTGATCAGCGAAAAATGGAGGATAACCAGCTGCCATTTCATAGATCAATACACCCAATGCCCACCAATCTACTGCTTTATTATAACCCTAGAAAATAAATATACATCAACGTTCATTTATTGTTATTGCCCATCAAGGATTATCTTGGGATTATCTTGTAGGAAGAAATACATTAACCAAGCTCATAGCTGGGACATTCGGGGTAATGGCTCTACTATGAGATTGAGACTACACAGTTCAATTACAAATTCAATCCTATTTTGGGGCATCTGTTTTTGTCTAATTAAGATGGTCAAACATCATGCAGTGTGCAATGAGGGAAATCTGCTACAACAGCTGTGTATTTTTATTTTTCTATATATTGTATATCCAACTGTCGAAGGTTCTTTCATGGGCACAGCCAGTAGCAGACAAAGAGTTCAATTACAGCATGTGCCTGTATGTTGCGAGCAACACAGGACTTCATAATATATATGATTTTTTTAGAGGATGCCTGGTCCCGAGTTATATCGAACATTGCATTTTTAAGAATATTTGAGACATATATATTTACCTTGCTGAGAATAATTTCAGGAGCGAGATATTCTGGTGTTCCACATAATGTCCAGGTTCTTCCTTTAACACGCTTTGCAAAACCAAAATCAGTTACCTAGAAAAAATCAATTAAAATATATCAATAAAATAATAAGTTATATCATCATTACATATCAAATTATATTCATAAAACAGGGAAGTTCAAATTTTAAATGAAAAAATTAAATGATGAACAAGGATGAAAAACCGCCTAATAAAAAGGAAATATGAATTTCCTTATCAATGCATTTTAAACAATATGCAACTGAATGAAATAATTACAATGACTTCTATTTCAGATTTACTTTTAAATGTAAAATATGAAAATTGATAAATATGTCAAACACCTATGTAGTGGTAGATTTTTCCTATGCAATGTCAAGTTGACATTCTCCATCACAAAGTGATATCAGGCGTTCTGAAGAGTGACTGCTTTAATTTTTGCTAAAGACATGTTTCAGTATGATACATACATAAATATATGCATCTTAAAGTGAATGGTATGACAGTGTTATTTTTTAACATAAATGTTAAATGATGAATCATGAAATGATATGAAAATGTAACAAATAATGAATTTTTCCTTCATATATATATACCATGTAATTTAAATTTAAATTATTCGTAAGAAAAATCAAAAAACATCAACACAAAATAAAACATTAACAGTATAAACTTCAATAAAGAACAGAACTTCAAAATATTCAATCTGAAATACTCTATATCTCTGATATGGTAGGGGTTGGATTATATTGGTACTGAAACATTCTAGGTAAGATTCTATAAAAACAATTAATGTGGATAGAGTCAAGGAGTCTAAGAAGGTATGAAAATATCTTGATAATGTTCATAATAACAAGTACATCCGGTTTCAGGTGTCAGGAACATGTTCAGCGACAATCAGGCTCAAGAGAGTTTCTTACATGACCAAAACCCTTTGATGAGGACTTTGATTACTTAGAGAGCACCCCCAAGACCTCCAAGATCAGGATTATTCAGTGTTAAAGGGGAATGTTCAGCATTTTTTAGGGTCAATTTGGGCCTTGAATATATGCAATAGCCTTCAGAAGTACTACTTATGCACGAAAATCATATAATTCCTTCAATTATATCCCTACCTCAACATATATCCTTCATTTTCTGTACATGTGTTTTCTATGTAACGCGTAGTCTTACTAAACGGCAAATCGTAATTTTGACTTTCAAACGCCGATATTTATGGGTACATGTGTGTTTGAAGGCTTAAATTTCGTAGGAGAGTTGTGAGCAATATTACGGATTAGATAAGCTAAAAAATTTCAGATTTTCTGCGACCAAAATTTTTTGGTCGAATAGTTAGTGAACATATCCCATTAAGAGTCTAATTGTTAATTCTGCACTGTACAACAGACAATGTTTCAACCGACAAAAAAATCTATGTAGAAAATTTCTTCTTCATGGTCAACACAGGTTTATCTAATGAAGTTAAGTTGAGACTCTCTCTAATTCAATTGATGACACCTACACAAAGAAATATAACCCTTACAATTACTAATCTATGCAATAATTCAAGAGCGTCCTGATGTTATTTCTTAAATTTCTTCAATTAGAAAAACAGACGGCAAACAATATACCCCCCACAGACTAATATCCTTTAGAATTCAAGAGACAGAAAGTCTATAAATATCGTAATTAGACATTTGTCATGAAGAAAACATAATTCCAACCTACAATAATTAGAATTTAATATCCTTTAGAGACACTAGTTATAAATCACATTATAGACTGTACTTTCTACAATGGTTTCAAAACTTCAATTTTATTATTATTGTTGGTAGTTTAGTGTACTTTTAGGGCATTGGTTTCGTGGTAACTTTTTCTTTCTCAATGCACACTGCATGGCATTGCTTGTCTTCTTTAGTATAAGGGGTCTACAAATGTTTATTGGGGACACTAATTGCATCTATTAGCACCATTCCAATTACAAATCAGACATCTGTGGTGCCAGCTATTTAACATAACAAAATCTCAAGGCAAGTGTGTGATGAAAATTCTGTTTAAGTGGAATTACTGGACCCACAAACATCTGATTGGAAATTGATGCTAGTGTCCCAAAACACATACAAAATGCCTTATATTTTCTTACAAAATAAGTATCAGAGATAGTATTACGATGTTAGGTTGTGCTGACATTGTGAACAGACCTGAACTAATAACATGATTCTAATGTCATGAAACCTTGGCTACAAATAAAAATTGTATAGAAAGGTGTCCAATGACAACTTATTGGTGGAGAAAGTTTGCTAATTCCCCAGCCACATTTCCAATTTAACACATACCATGCCAATAAATATATAGCGTTTCTAGACAGCTTGTCTGATTTACAAGATATAAATGACATGATGGTGACATCTAATGAAATATTTCTCTGTTGCCAATACAATTTATTCTAGACTTTCACTTTACTAGGACATTCACTCCTAGTGGCACGAGCTAGTGATTTCCAGTGAAAATAGTGTCAGAAATCAATGTGTATACAAGGAAACTTAGATCCATAGCCTTAAGTGAGAGGGGGGCAGGGGGAGCACTCCCAAATATTATGTTTTCGGGCAAAAAATCCCATAAATCAGGCAAAATAATATTAAAATTCGAGCAATAAGTTGAGTCGTGGGCTCCTACGGCTATGCATAGATCTAACTTTTCCTTTTAGGGCTTGTAAAGAGGTTGTATATCAGGGACACTGTTAGCATTGATTTGTATCATTCCGATTTTCAATGTGGATTCAGCAATTCCACTTTAACTTAATGTTTGATGACGTCACATAGAGAAGGTCTTCTATGATACAAGTATTTATTGTGAGTGTGACGTCATCAAAATTCAGAAAACCTCTTCACAATCTCTTTAACTTATGTCTATGCGTACAAAAACATTAACTGGATGAAAGAGTCTAAAGTTGAGAAGCTACCATCAAGGTTTTTGTATTATTAATGAGATAGACATATGTATGCTATTTATAGTAACAGATCAATATTATGAAAATAAATTAAGCCTAGATAGTTCAGATAACATTAATATAAACAAATTTCAACTCTATTATCTTAACAACACCATTAACACTCCTAAAGTCCACAAAACATTAACACAATATAAATCATTTTATACTTAATCCCCCTATTGTAATAAATATTTTCATTTGAACAACTAAATACTTGTATCTTGTACAGCATGTCCAATTGTACATTACAATTGTGTACGATATGTTTATATTTGTTTATATCTACACTTGTTGTGTGCAATATGTTTATATTTACACTAGTTGCGCAAAATGTATTTATATCTACAATTGTTGTGTATAATATGTTTATTTGTGTACACTATATTTATATTTACACTGGTTGTGTATATTACATTTATATTTACAACCGTTGTGTATAATGTGTTTATATATAATGGTTGTATAATATTTTCATATTTACACTGGTTGTGTACAATATGTTTATATTTACACTGGTTGTGCACAATATGTTTATATTTACACTGGTTGTGTACAATGTGTTTATATTTACACTGATTAGTGTATAATACTTTTATATTTACACTGGTTGTGTACAATATGTTTATATTTACACTGGTTGTGTAAAACTGGTTGCATGTACGTTCTTACAAACTTTTTTAAACTGCATGCAACAAATTCATATTCAAACTATTTTTCAACAACCTGTTTATACTTACACTGGTTGTGTATAAATTTCAATATTCAAAATAGTTGTACAACATGTTTATATTTACACTGGTTGTGTATAAATTTTAATATTCAAAATAGTTGTACAACATGTTTATATTTACACTGGTTGTGTATAAATTTTAATATTCAAAATAGTTGTACAACATGTTTATATTTACACTGGTTGTGTACAATTTTAATATTCAAAATAGTTGTACAACATGTTTATATTTACACTGGTTGTGTACAAATTTTAATACTCAAAATAGTTGTACAACATGTTTATGTACAAACAGAGAAGTTAAATAGCATCCTTTAAATTTTTTTTATAATATTGATCTTATAATAAATATTGACCTAATTCAAAAATGCTAAAAGCTTGTTTATCAAGGACTTAAAAATTGATGTATTTTTACAATTTCATTCATACAAATCACAATTCTAGATTTATATCTACTACATCTCTTTGTTATTCAAATTTCAAACATTGGATGTTATTAAATAAAATAGGTCGGGCCTTCTCAATTAATTTTTGGAAAGGGCGAAATGCATTTTATCATCAATGAAATAAAAGGGCCAAATAGAGCTTAGCTAGCAAAACTATTTTGAGGTCACGAAATCTTTAAAGTTTTACACTTTTGGCATTAATTTTGGATCAAAAAGCATTAAATAATGATTTTCATTTTTTTTTTAACAGACTTCTCTTGTTTATGGTCTAAATTGGACACAAATGAGCATAAATATCCAGGCTTGAGTTAAATTTCCGTTATTCAGACTTAACGTCCGGACACTTTGTTTAAAATTAATTACAAATTACAGGGAAGGAAGTCATCAATTCTCAAGGATTATAAAAATACACATGTTATAACCATATGGAATGTCAATGACGCACTGGAAACAGAGGCAACATTTTCATGCCACACAACCCCCCCTTGCAAAAATATTTGTATAGGCACTGCCTGGAAGTCTTATTAAGTATATTATTGCTTTTCTATTATGGCTTTATCTCAATAAAATATGTCTGACTATCAAAGTCGGATAATAATGGAAACACAAGGATTTTCAGTTCCTGAGACTATATAAGCCCCTTTAAAAGTTATTAGTTTCCTTTTTTAGAATAAATTTTTATTCTAAAACAGACAGGTTATTGACATTTTTTGAAATTGTGTTTCTTTTTTTTCAACTTTGTCTTCATGTCAAATGATAAAAAATTATTTTATCCTTTTATATATGAAATATCATTTTATTTCCTTCTATGAGATATTTAATTCTTTTCAACAATATTATATTGTTAGTTAGAGTGTAGTTCCTTACAGACATGACTTCATTTGCTTGATTAAGTTGAGAAAATTGTGAGTTTGGATCTCGACTCTGCTGTAAATGGATACCCATAATCTCGGAAATCAATACCAAGAGGTTTGACCAAGGACCAGCTGGGGAAAGGATCCAATTAGTCTTAGTAAAATATAGATGTTTTTACTTTTCTACATCAAAAGATACATCTTTCTCGCAAACTTGACTCTTGTAAATAACAAAATGTTTTTCATTGATAGAAATTTGTAAATTTATTGAATTGAAAGTAATGTCAAGGTCTCAGAAAATATTTTTTGACTCTCGAAAATAACAAATTGTCCTTTCATTGATATAAATTTGTAAATTCATTGAATTGAAAGTAATATCAAGGTCTCAGAAAATATTTTTTGACTCTCAAAAATAACAAAGTGTCTTTGATATGAATTTGTAAATTCATTGAATTGAAAGTAATCTCAAGGTCTCCGAAAACATATTTATTATTTCTAGTTTCTCTACCACCTACTAATTACAGATTTGTCTTGAAGGACATTTTGTTCAATTCTATAGTTAATATATTGATATTCCTTCTGTCCATTCACTGGAAGAAGCAAATTACAGACTTCAGATCATGGAAGCATTATTAATGCTATAATCACAGAATATTAGCCTTGGCTTGAGAATTCCATTATCTTATTTGCCATTCAAAAAATCAAGTTTTCATTCATATAAAATGTGAAGGAATTGAAGAATAAAGATATGTACTTCAAGATGACTACAAGAATGAACAAGTTAGCTTAAACTGACATTTCCACATGATTTTTTTCATCTACCGACTTAGTATCATTGATTTTTCACCCGGTCTTCCTAGACTAAATTACTCATCAATGGAGCTTACTATTGGCGGCTTGCTTCTACAATGTGGATAGAAAAACTGACATAAATGAAAGAAAATGGTGGTTTATATCCTACGGTCTTTACATTACTATACTATGGAGAAACATTGATAATTCACATACTCTTTTTATCTTATTGGGAATCATTTGTGAACATCTCCAATTACATGGACTTTTTCTTACATAAAATGCATAAATGGTAGTTTTCAGCACTTTTGGTTTTAGATTTTGGTCTTGAATATACATAAATATTCTTCAGAAGTGCTTTAAACTGCGAAATTTGCTAAATTCTTATAATATGCCTAATTCTAGAAAATATACTTTTTGTAAATTCTTTTAACTATATACACATGTATATGTGCTTGTGTCTATTTTGAAGTCACATTGTGACACATGGATTTGAATTTCCATTGATAATAAAAATCCGTACAAACAAAACAACTCTGTTAATCAAAAATCTCGTCCACAGCATGACAAAATCAAAATCGGGTGCAATAATCATATAGCAGTGGACTTCCCATTAGAGAAGTGCAATCAGGTGTTTCGAAAATAACTGACTTGCTTTTAGGCTTAAAATATCTGTTTTTTGGAACTAAAGTACATTTGACCGAATGGAAGGTTAATGTGCCCTTTAATATAAGATGAATAATATCTTCTTCATAGTAATATGGTAAAAAAGAATTTGTCAATGAAAATTGCAGTTTTGTTCGAAGACAACGACTATAAAATAATGTAAATGTCAAAACGAATACACATTTGGCATTGTGCAAGAAAGCAGCATTTCATAATCATTTGAAAAAGTAAACTGTTAGCAAAGAAGCACCTAGATAATAAACAGTAGAAGACAGGATGTAGAAAATCGGTCAAGCTGAGCTAGAGGACTAGAGAAATGGTCTTGACAACCTTAAATCAATCAATATTCCTAGCTACAATAAATCAAGGTTGAAAATCCCAGCTTACTGTACTGTTGTAGTGTCAGGCTATTTATAGCACATTCTTCGTCATTATACTAGGGACTTATTACATTTGTTCATCTTATATAACTAACTAAGCCTGAGGAAATGGTGCCTATGCCCTAAGCTACTGGATAATGGACAGATTTTTCTGGTATCCAAGTTTCTTTTCAAATCATTAATTACGCTTCTCGTTAAAAATTTCATAACCCTTTGGCAGTGTGTCAATAGATTTTATAATGGTGTATATGTACTTTCTATATGATGTTACATACATATAACCTTGAAACGTTATCATTTCAAACATATTCTAACATGACAAACGGTCTCCGTGAAAGTTACGCTAGTGCTCTGTAACACATCACGGTAAACGCGGCCATTTGACCGAGCTAGGTCAGTATGGTCACGTAATCTCGTGATTCTGGTGGTTCAAACATCAGAGACTGGTCATTCGAGACTACAAGTATTTGTAAACGAAGAAAATGAAAACAAATAGATATGTATTCAAAATCAAAATACAGATAGTCACGATGTAGCATCAAATGCATGAGGAAGGGGTCAGAATATTCCCCCTAATATTCTATAAGCTTAGCTATGAACTATATTTATGTCGCGACGTTAAAAGCAAATGGTAAAGTGTCAAAGTAAAGAGTCTCGCCCATGAAGACACAACGAAAAACAACAATCATTACTGAGACAGATTATGGTTTACGGAAACTGCCGAGGATTGTCGATTTCTAACATGAGACAGAGATTTGCGTTTTTGTTTTTTGCGTATTAAAACACACATTTGCTATTCTAGGACATTTGTTATCCCAGATAATCCATGAAAGATCAATGCTAAGAGGTATAATCTCAAGAAAATTGACCAAAATTAATCAAATTTGATGTCTTATTCCACATTTCAATAGCAAATCAAACACATTTTCATCTACAAAACAAGCTGAACTTAGAGAATGACATTGTTCTCCTGATATAGGTAACAATAAACCATGTCTGGAAGCTTTAAAATCTAGAAAATGTTTATGGATAACAAAGTACCGTACTGCACACAGAAATAATCAAATCGGATGATCATAATCATAATCAAACCACAACAACCACATTCATCCGCATTCTAACTTCTATTTTTCCTGCTCCCAAAAAGCCATTCAGCATATTGAAATTTGAAGCTTGTCCCATTAGGAACATAATGAGTCCATCACCAAATGACATTGATCAGAATAATGTATAAAGTTAAGCAGAAAACCCATGGACGCATATAATCGTAGCTAAATTCTCACTGAATATGACAGAAATGAATAGTCTCATCTAGTTTTCAAAAATTAAAGACTAGTTTTCAAAAATTAAAGACTAGTTTCCAAAAATCAAAGACTAGCTTCCAAAAATCAAAGACTAGTTTCCAAAAATCAAAGAAGACTAGTTTCCAAAAATCAAACACTAGTTTCCAAAATTTAAAGAAGACTAGTTTCCAAAAATCAAAGACTAGTTTCCAAAAATCAAAGACTAGTTTCCAAAATTAAAGACTAGTTTCCAAAAATTTTCATTGCCTCACATAAGAACATCCAGTCTTTCTGCCATTTCTTCATACCTCAATGAGAGAAACTGCATCCTCTTTGTGTTATTAAACTCAACTATTACTAGCAACAAACACATAGTGTTATTAGTTATTGGTAAGGTATATAAGTTGGATATATCTTTATATATAGTTGGCTAGATAATCACAGGGCTTTCAAAAGTTACTGTTGGAAATTTCATGCAAAAAATATCAAGAGAGACTGGAATAACCAAGTCTTAAAAACGTATATGTACTTCATAACATCTCGAAAAGTTCATCATAATACTTCAAGGTTTAAAGAGAGTTACTACGTTTCCAATTAAAATTGTAAAACTGGACGGGTTTTTCACGAAGACTCTAGTCTCGATCGCTAAGTCACATTTTTTTTTGCAATTTGCAATGTAAAAGACTACTGTCTAACTGAATTTGTTTTTGCGACGATTCTAGCCTCGATCGCTAAGTCACACATTTTTTTTGCAATTTGCAATGTAAAAGACTACGATAAATTTGCATTAAGCAAGAGAAGTCATGAGCTGAAATTAAGCTCTTTCAATTGTCATGATTCTTGGTCATAACTTAAATTTATTGAGCTTAAGAAATTATTGTTGAAACTTTTGAAAGCCCTATAACCACTGTTGATACAGCAAAAGACAAACACTCATAGCTATAGATATATGGTTGTACGACAAATTAGGACATTACCCAGACTAGGCTTTCAGCTAGCGGAAGATACATTAACCCCAAGATCAAATTCTATACCTTTAAATAACCTAACGAATCTAGTAGTAGATTCTCAGGTTTTAAATCTCGATACATGATATCCAAATGATGTAGGTACTCTAGCACCAAAACAATTTGAGAACCGTAAAATCTCGAGTGTTGTTCACTGTTAAATAAAAGGTGTAAGACAACATTACATGACAATGAGACTAATCAATGTGAGATTAAAAAATATTTATATCAGAGAGGCTAGGCAAGATGTCGAACATGAACATATATTTTTCAATTTTTGAAAATATTTGAAAATAGAGAAATAAGCAGGCATAAACAACCAAATCTGAAATTTTGGATAAAATTTCTTCAATAAATAATTAAAAAATTCTATTTTTTGACACGAAAGACAAAGTTTTGTGAGGTTTCCCTTAATTTTGTTCAAATTTGCCATCTTGCCCCAATCTCTCTCATATGTATAGTTCACTTACTTTAATATAACCCTGAGTATCAAAAAGTATATTTTCTGGTTTTAGATCTCTGTACACTAGGTCCAAAGAGTGAAGATACTCAAAAGTCAGAACAATTTGCGCTGCATAGAACCGGGAATGGGGCTCGCTGAAGCAAAAGCATTGAAAAGATGATTAAATATATGGTCACACATTGATGTCTTTTGGTGATCTTTTGTCTTCAAAGTATGATTTTTAGAATTTGAAAATGTGTTGTGCCAAATTTTTTCTGGTCAACTAAGAATTATTCAGAAAATTGGAATTATCATAACCTTGAAGATTCAAGATGTAAGAAACAAAATTTGATTAAAAAAGAAAACATTTTAACAGGAAAAAGGAAATAACAAAGAACAATAAAAAAAAATAACAAATTTTAAAATTCCAACGTCAACAGTTTTGACTTACTATTAGATAGCCATTGTCACCTATCAGAATATTTTCTGGCTTCAAATCTCGATAATAAATATTGAGATTGTGTAAATATTCAAATGCCAATATAATTTGAGATGCGTAAAATCGGCTATGACTTTCACTACAAGAAGCAAAAGAAAAAACTAAATCGGCTAGTGAGAGAAAATGCATGCACATATATTTAGGTGTAGTTAGTTAGCAATTTAAAGGGGCATAGTATCTAACTTAATGCCTTAAACAGATAGTTATAAATTTTAGCAAATGTGAATTCTTTTTTTTGAAACTGAATTTAAAATTCTTGAATCTTCTGCAATGCCATGCAATTATTGAATTACGTGAAAATGAGATTCTATTTTTGAAAAGTGATACAGTTAGTTGAATTGGAAACACTCAAGAGCGCAAAAAACTTTCGACAGTTATACTTTTAAAGAAACTGTATGTATCAAGAATTTGAGTTCAAAAAAAGATTTTCAATAACTCAGCAATATTGCTCTCATGTCATTTAAATGATAAAATTCAAAAATTGGCACTTATATATTTTAAATGGTAGAATAAATCAAAGTAATGGAAACCTGCAGAATAATATACAGACAAATTCCTTGTGAATATATCACAAAAGTCATTAAAGTAAAATATAGTCTAAGCATTACCCAGCAGATGTTGAAGTGATTAAGAATGATATATTTAGCTGAATATTATTCGTAAATAACTTCATTTTGTTGTTCAGTTATTCTAGTCAACTATATTTATTTTCTGTTAAAACTATTCTTAATTCATGGCTGCCTTGAGTCATTTTTTACTTGGCTAACGTCGGGTCAAAATTTCTTAAACATGAATCATAAAGTGTCAAATTTCATTTCTGTACCAAAATCGCAACTATTTTTAACAGGAGTTTGTAACTGATTCTGACTATTTTAACATTTGATTCACGTTACGAGCTGATAAGAGCTAAATTTTAAGTATCCATTAAGGTCACTTTTCGAAATTTAAATCAGATACCAGTATTGGCTTTCCTATAATTAAATTTTTTTCAGAAGATCAACTCTCATAATAATAAAGAAACCATGTACTAACGATCCGAACAGCAAAACGAAACTCGAAAACCAAGGACATTTTGATGAAACATAGGTAACAGTTCTTATGAACTTTTGAAATAAGGAATTATATCAATCATACATGAGTAAGTATAATGAAAAGGTGTATCAGGTGTCTAGAAGAGTAAGCATACCCTGCCTGGCGCCACACCCGTCTTAGCTGTTAACAGTCTTATGTATTGGTACCTATTTTATTACTAGGTCTACATTTCATTAAACTATAATGAATGTAAAATCTGATTATAATATTGAAAAGAGACACACATGGTTAGTCGAATTGAGTTTTATCTGTTGGCAAAGCAAACTATACCCCTCTAAATATTATAATAGTGTCTTTTCAGAAAATGTTTAGCAAAAGCTCAAAAGAAAAGGAAAAAAAGATTGTGCACACTCTAGTGGTGAGAGGAGGAAAGTGACTACATATAATACAAGGGTAAAAAGATAGGTAGGGAACAGAGATCTAACCAGCCAAAATAACTTTTAGAATAGGAAGTAATTGAAGTGCTACTAAATTCTAAATCACAAAATAAAGCTTTTTAAACATTTCTTTATAATATATTTGCTAAGGCTTTCAGATATAGAAAATCAGTTCATCAGATTAGTATGCAAAATACTGGGGCCAGTTTCACAAAATATTAACTTAAAAGATGAATTTAGTGTTCCAGTCATTTGATTGGTCAATCACTAAAAACCATTTTAAATGTTGTTTTATTATCCAATCAGATTACAGATTTCAGTATTTTTTCAAATCTGGATTTTATCTGTGTTAAATTTTTTGTGAAACTGGGCCCAGATTACTTTCAACTTCTACTAAAAGCAGAAATTCATTTTCATGTTCATTTATTATTTATACCCATCATTCAAGATACTGTAAAAATGTAATAATTCCCATAGATTTATAAGCCTATTTTTATATATTGAGTGAATACAATGACCTTGAACATGAGGTACATAACCATGGTGTCAGATCATGCATGGCAAATGGAATAGCCCACAGAAAAAAATAAACTTTTATCATGCCAATTCCGCATGAAATATTTTCCATGTCATCATTTCTGCTAGTTAAATTTCTATATCTGAAAGCCTTAGCAAGTAAAATCACTCAAACCAGTAAAAGAGTTTTGACAATGATTTTGAGATCCATTGCATTCTGTCAGTAATGAACATTTATTGAAATCATAAGCTTGCAAGACTAATTAATTATGAAATGTGTATCTAATGCAAATATTACTAAGACCAAGCCTGGAAACACTACTAACTTATTATTAGAAACAATGACTTATATATGATGAAATTTTCATTACAAAAAACACTAAAATTAAACATTCAGACAAGTATATTTCAGTTCTAAAATAAATTTTGCGTTAAAATTCAACTTCTAAAATTATAAATGTATGGATTATTCATCGGGTTTTATCAATTTTTTTTATTAATTCCTATTTCCAGGCTTGTTTTATCAAATTTATAAGTTAATTCTAAGACAGGCAAACTTACCTAAACCGGCCTATCCTTCGTAAATGTGAAAACATTTCACCACCAGTGACAAATTCCAATACCATATACAAGTTTGTGTTATCCTGAAAAACAGCAAAATGTCTATTAAATAACAGCCTGTGAAAATGGGGAAAATAAATCAAATGAGTTGGAAAAAATGTCTTTTTATTTAGTGAAATTCTAAAATACAAAAAATAAGCTTACATACATGAACAAGACACTTGAGAAAAAAAAATCTGATTTTGGTCATATAATTATGGAGGCAAAATTGATGGCTGTAAAATTTGTTCCACAAAATTGACCCAAAAACAAATGGTCAGCACTCACAATAGATAGTGCTCAAAAGTAAAATACTAGACTTCCTGAATGTCATACACAGACACATAAAACAAAACCAAGTACAAACAGGGGCAATGAATATAAATCTTTATATAATCATGATTAAAGTGTTGAATATTAATTAATTAACTATCATATTACAATATAAATATATTATATCATCAGCTAGACAGATTTATATACCTAATAACAATAAAGGATTTCTTTTCAATGTCTAGACAAGCCAAAAAAAATTCATGAGGAAGTAATAATTGTTTTATTAACTTCATTAAATTGAAATTTTTTGAAAAATTAATTTAATTTTCCTTTTAGATGATTTTAGACTTTTACTAAGTAAATTGGTGAATACTTAAAGGGATTGTAAAGAGGTTTTCTAAACTTTGTATGTGTATCGAGAACACTGATAGCATCAATTTTCGCTATTTCAATTTTTATTCCGACATCTGGGGTTCTAGCAATTCTACTAAAACTAACGCATTTTATGACGTCACTAATAGTGATCTACCTGAAGCTACTATTGATATCTATGCAGATAAATATTAGTGACGTCATAACACACGTTAGTTTAAGTGGAATTGCAAGAACCACAGACGTCGGAATGAAAATTGGAATGGCGCATATTGAGGCTATCAGTGTCCCTGATACAAATACAAAGTTTAGAAAACCTCTTTACAATCCCTTTAAAGATGGGTTC
Organism: Lottia scabra; assembly: GCA_029955415.1. Classification (NCBI taxonomy): domain Eukaryota; kingdom Metazoa; phylum Mollusca; class Gastropoda; family Lottiidae; genus Lottia; species Lottia scabra. The sequence goes on along the minus strand of JARJEI010000030.1, from coordinate 2,228,543 downwards.
TTGCATTGTTTTAGGGTCAAATCAAGTTTACAAATTGATCAATGGGTGTTTCTAATGAATAATCCATGTATTCATAAGTTAATAAACCGTATGTGGGCGTAGAGAGGCTAAGTAATCCATTTGAGTCAACTCGCTTTAAAATGCTAAATTTAGACTCCATGTTTGATCAAGTGACTTGTCTCGGTCGTTAGGTCTCTTTTGATTACCCAAATCTACAAATCAAAAGAGACTTAATGACCAAGACTTTTTTAGGGTACTAACGAGGAAATCTGAGTCGTAATTAATTACAAGTTAATGACTTGTGAGACAAACTGGTATTTTTCCCAGTCATTAGAACATCTCTACTTTCTATTTATATAAGTATTACAGTCCAATTATGAAATATATGAAAATAAGGGAAAGCATCTTTAAAATTTAAAAAAAAAATTTAAATTAAACAGTGGAATCATCCCAAAACTAAAATGTGGTTTTATAAGCTCAATATTGTGCCTATGGTCAAGGCCATGCCAAGCTTTTATTTTGTCAGATTTGGTGGATTAAACAATGGGAGAAAAGTGACTGAGATAGAGATATTCTAAATCCAATGCAGAAAAATTTTTCTGGAAAAAAACAAGAAAACAAGGTGTGACTTTATTCCAAAGTTTCCAACAAAAAAAAAAGTTTTCAAATTTAAATTGGACAATGAGGGAAAGTGACCATGAACTTAAAATCAAGTGCAGACACAATTAAAGTATAAAGTACAGTAAAAACATGAGAAATAAGATGAATTACACTTGTTTTGTAAGTTGAATAAAGCAGAAACGACTCATTATACTCAACCACTTGCCAAATAAAATAGAAAGTTTTTAAGTATTGGCATTAACAACAAGTGGCAGGAGCCAAAATGTTGGTAATAAGAGAATAATATGAAAGGTAATATGGTCAATGTTCTACAGACATAAAACACATTTCACCACATTATTATCTTTTATTTCTCCCTCGAGAATGAATGAAAGAGGATTTATGAACCACTACTCTCTGGCTGGCACAATAACTTTTTCCATAAAATTTGATGTGAGGTCTTACTAAAATAATGTTTGGAACTTTTTAAATACCGGTAATGCAAATAATTACATTTACTCTCAATCTAGAAAACTATCAACTGCTTAAACATTTATTAAGATTACCGGTATACAAAAGAAGCACAAAAATGGATGGATTAAGAAAATATTATAAAATATACATACCTTGAAAGAATATTCTAAACGGACAAGAAAAGGAAAATTAATAGCTTGTAAAATCTTCTTTTCATTTAATGTGTGTTCAACTTGTTTTAATTTAACTACCTGAAATATACAAAAAATATAGCAATGATAAAACGGTTCAGTTCAATCAAATTGTTTGGAAAGTACAGGTATTGGTAAGCTTGCCCCTTCACCCAGTTTGAGAAAGTTATTCTGGACTAACAAACGTGACCAAAAACACGTTATTTTTTAAAAAAGGCTGGGTGACATTTGTCATTATTACGCTGTAAGAATATTATTAAGTTACTTTTTTGATAGTAGATACTTTTTGATAGTACTATCACGTAGTACAGTACTGGCAAATCAAATTGGGAACCTGAGGCATTATTTTCGAAAAAACCTAACTTAATTTGATTTTAGTGTTCCGACGATCTGAATGGTCAATCACTTTAATCGATTTCAAATTTGACTTTATTATCCAATCAGATTACTGTATTTTTTTAAATCTGGATTTAAGTTAAGTTTTGTAGAAAAAGACCCAAGAACTGTAATCTAATTCTGCTCCAAGGAAACAATTCAAGAGATCAAAAAATATCTTGTCTAGTAAGAAGCGATCTGAATTGAGCTTTTCAATAACATCAAAATTGGTATAAAATTTGACGTCAAAGACAAAATTGAATCAAATGCCTAGATCTAAAATTCTTGCAAAACTTTATAAGTTAATTTCCTCATATTTGAAGTTGAACATTATTAAGGTATGGTAAGAAAGTATAATATCCTGTGATATTTGAAGAGGATAATTTAGAATGAGATGACTTTACATCACCCAGACTGATTAAACTTGTCCCTAAAGGATGTTGTCAAATGTCAACCTAAATTATATCTAATCATAGCTTACTTTATATTCTTATCGTTCGACTTTCAACTTTTGACTTTAAGCTTACAAGTTCTAATTTTCAGAATACAACTTTTAAACTGCTGACTTAATAATATCCATAAAATTTTCATTTGCAAAATACAAATTTGATAACTCTTACTGTCAAAGTTCTAATTTTCAAAATTTCAACTTTCAATGTGCTAATTTTTAAAATACAAATTAAAAGGGGAATGTTCAGCAATTTCAATAGTCGATTTTGACCTTGAATATATGTAATTAGCCCCCTGAAGTATTAGAACAGTACAAAAATTGCATAATCCCTTTAATTATACCCCTACCTAAATATTTATCTTTTATTTTCTATACGTACTGTAAACTTATATGTGTTTTCTATATAATGAAATACAAGTCATATTTTGGACTTTCAAATGCTTGGATTTGAAGACTCAAAGGAGAGTTTTGAACATTAGATTTAAGCCAAAAAATTCCAACTTTTAAGACAGAAATTTTATTGTCCAGACACCTTTTCCATGTTAGCCCCTTCGATCTGCATCACTGACAGAGGGAATAAAATCTGAAGTTATCATCTTAACCTCCGGATGCGTTTAACTAAGATACATTATCTTTATTTAAGCAAGATATATGTGAAGAAGTACAATAACAAAATATTATTACTGTTAAAATGTCAAAATTAAAATGTGTATAAGTATGTATTAATAATGTATCAACTAGCCTAGTTTTATAAAGACAATAGTGAAATGGAAGTCAGGTGATATTATTCTAAAATCAATATAGTTACTATAAGCTAGACAGTAATAAAACACAGGTCATTAAACTACTTATACAATAGTACCGAAACTAGTTTACACTAGTCAATACTCTTTTCAACAAACTAGTACTATTCAGGGGCAGATCCAGGTTTTTGGAAACTGGGGGTGTAGATGCTAACTTTAGGCGAACATTTTTTTGACCTTTTTTTTTGGCTTAAAAACATAGAATAAGTATAAATTGTACTAATTTAACGGTTTCTGACGTGGACCATGTATGTTTTATAGTAAACGTTAATGGGTTAGAAATTTTTGATGTCGTATTCTCCCTATTCTTTAAAAAACGCCCTCTATGCCACCCCCCAGCCCCCCCCCCCCCCCCTGGATCCGCCACTGCTTTTTATATAAACATCCAACTACCTATAGTACTGTTTATAAACATGCAACTACCTAGATTTGGTATACTATTAAAATAAACATCCAACTACCTAGTTCTGTTTAGTGGATAGAAACCCAATTCCCAAATGACATAAATAGAATCAAAAAGTTCTCTTGAATATTTTGACAAAATATCCTGGCTGTATGCCAACCTGCATCTGTCAAAATAGTTATCTGTGAGTCAAACAGTTCCGACAGAATACCAGAATAATCTGTCACTCCAGTTTTAGCCTAGTCTTAATTACTACCCTGGGAGGCACACAGGTGTATTGATGTTGTAAGACAATACAGTATAAAGACAGTTTGACAATTAGATAGTTCTACATAAGCTTTCTTAATGCGTGTAATCTATCAACCCAAATAGCACTAACTAAACCAATCTTAAATAAACGCAGGATTTCAACCCTGTTTTAAGTTTAAAAGGGGACAGTCAACATTTTTCAGGTCTTGAGTCATAGCCGTAGGGGCCAACGTCTCAACGGGGATGCAGACCGACTTGCCCAAATTTTAGTGATGTTTTAGTGAATATTTTTTCATATTTTAGTAAATATTTGTTCAGTCACTGCCCGTAAACATACTATTTGAGGGAATAGGGGTCATAGGGATAAAAGCCTGTTCCACAATTCTACCAAAGATGTGAACGAAATACTGCAAACAAAAAATTGATTTAATATTGGAACATTTAATATCAGGCAAGTAGGAATAAGAAAGTGTTTCACATTTTTTAGATAAATTGCGACATAATTTCAGGTTCTGGTTCCAGTAAACCAATTACCACATAAATATAGATTGTGAAATATTTGAAGCACAATTAATCTACTTCCTGGAAAAACATAGAAGCGAAATTTCATAATACTGGTATTTTTTATTGATAGCATCTGAAAGGCCTATTCACCCATTTTAATCAACAGATGATGTTGTCACATATTTTATATATACATATATGTTTATACCCAAACCATGGGAACTTTAGTAACTATCTCATTATGTATCATCTGTTAAGATCATTTAGTTTAAAATATAGTTAAAAACTACTGGACATTGTCAACACCTTTCAATTAGAATACAAAAGTCAGCAAATTTCATGTAGAATCAGCATTTTTCATTCCCTTTTTATGGTAGAGCCACGTCTACCAAACTTTTGAATATATATATTTCCATGAGAAAACTTTAGTCATATGAAAAAGAAACGTGTAGTTGTTAGCATCTCTAAATTGAAAAAGAGACCGAAATAGCACCATTAATTGTAAGTGTCTTTATTTTTATCATTGTTCTACACCAAATTTAGTTTTCTTATAAATTTTATTAGATTACTTTCATTTAAAGGTTTATAACTTTACTTACCATATCAAGTCTTAAATCTGATTATTTTATTGTATTTTATTAAATTAGTTAAGAGTTAAGAATTAAGAAGTATATCTTTTTTATTTTTTAGTGAATCGTCATATTTACCCAACTTTGTTTGTGATTGTTTGACTTAATAAACTATCTTCAATTACAACAAGTGTGTTGTGTAAGATCTCACTTTTTGGTGAACTGAACTGCAGCTACATTTAATTCAAATTAATGCTAGTTGAAATTTATACTAGTGGAAATGAGCCGAAGCTCAAGTGAAAGAACTGAAATTTATGAAGTGGAAAGTTTGAATATGGAGAATCCCAGAGAAAATGTTCCTTCTACTTTGGACGCTCCAGACATGCAGGCTCAAAAGACAAGCATAATTGCAAAACACAAACTAGCCTTAGCTAAGATGGAGGCAGAGTACGAAAAAAGGAAACTAGAAATGGAAAAATCAAAGGATAGTGAAATCATGAACTTACAACTGGAATGTGACCTAGCTGAAATGAATATGAACTCTATAAAAGAGGGATCATCCTCTCATGCATCTTACATAACTGTGTCAAATTCATCCAGGGTACGTGATTGGACGGAATCCCAGAGAAAAGTTAAATTAGATGCCGATGTGCCAGCCTTCGTTCCCAGTGAAAATAACAATGCGGTTAGCATTATGCTAAAATTAAACTTGCTTCAAGGTATTGAACCTTCAAAATTCAGCGGAAAACCATCTGAGTTTCCCATATTTCGAAAACAGATTTATGACAATTTGGAAGATGGATTATTATCGGATAGCCAGAAAAAGGAGTTTCTTCCCAAATTTCTCAGTGGAGAGGCCCTGGCAGTGATGAAGAGAGTGAAAGGATGTGACTATTATTCTATTATTGAAACTTTGGAGAAAAGATACGGACATCCAGCAAAAGTAGCAGCTGACGCCCTGCATGGATTGAAAGGTGAGAAATTAGATAACTATGACTTTGTTGGGCTTATGACATTATCTGAAGAGCTGCAAGCAGTATCAGACATATTAACTGGTGAATATGAAGCAGAGGCCAGTACTCTTTCTAATATGACTGAAATTGTCTCTCGATTCCCCAACTATATTGCCAATAAGTGGCAAGAGAAATGTTTTCACATGAGAGATTATCGAAAGCCCACATTGTCAGACTTGTCTAATTTTATCACTACGCAAGCCTTAATCAAGAATGATCCATCGCTGTTGCATAAACCAACGACATCGAAATCCAGTAAAAGTACTGTCAGACATACCACAGCTATGACAACTGATATTGAGAAGAGTGATAGCCTTTTAAAGCCTGAATGTTTATTGTGCCACAAAGACCACCGGATATGGTCTTGTGATAAGTTTTCGAGATTATCTGTCAATGAACGCTGGGAGTTTGTCAAGGCTAATAAGTTGTGTCACTGTTGCCTTAATGTGGGACATCGAAAAACTGAATGTCATTTCAAGAACTATTGTGGATGTAGTGCAACAGGAAAACACAATAAACTACTGCACAACAGTTCAGAATCCAGAAATCAGAAAAGAAGAGAAAATCCAACTGAAAAGGAACCAATCAATACTGAAAAAATTGAACAATATGCAACTTCAATTGAAAAATCAAAAACTATTTTGCTTCATGTCGGTGCAGTAAAGATCATATCTCCAGGTGGACAAACATTGACTACATATGGTTTACAAGACAGTGCTTCAAGGGCCACCGTCATATCTCCGAAGGCAAGCAGATTATTGAAGTTGAGAGGAGAAACCGAAAATGTGACAGTAAAAACAATAATTGGAAACCATACTGAACAATTTCAAAAGGTTAACGTCAATTTGAAATGTGCTGTGGGTAAGGGACAAGTATTTCCTGTGGAAGGTCTTGTAACAAATTCCTTCAATATTTCCGAAAAGATTCTACCCCATCATATAGACATTGCTAAACATTTTGGAAATTTGAGCCTCCCTGATGTGGAATTGAAAGAAATATCGGTATTAATAGGAAAAGATGTCGAAGGTGCCTTTGAATTATTCGAAGTTAGAAAATCGAATGTGAAAAATTCAAGATTGGAGGCACATCGTGGCCCACTAGGATGGATTGTGACTGGTTCCATAGATACCAATGGAATGGAAAATGACTGTACTGTCAACTTTATCAGTGCAGATCTTAACTCAACTGTTGAAAAATTTTGGAAAATCGACAGTTGTGGTAGCTTGAAAGAAGATGGAATGTCGATAGAAGATAAACGAGGTATGGAAATTTTACAAAATTCTTCAACTTTACGACAAGATGGACACTATGAAACAGGTCTACTGTGGAAAAGTGATTCCATCCGTCTGCCTGATAACCGGTATGAGGCAGAGAAAAGGTATACAACACTGAAGAAGAAATTTTCACGAGATAATGAATATGAAAAGTTGTACCGAAAAACCATGGAAGAATATATTTCTAAAGGATATGCCAGAAAGCTATCAGAAGAAGAGGCTGCTAGAAGATCAAACAAAACTTGGTATCTTCCGCATTTTGGGGTCACAAATATTAACAAACCTGGGAAACTAAGAATTGTGTTTGACGCGGCAGCAAATATGACTGGCACCTCCCTCAATAAAAACCTATTGACTGGTGTTGACCAAACCAATTCTCTACTTGGTGTGTTACTAAGATTCCGAGAAGATAGAATAGCATTATCAGCCGACATTGAATCGATGTTTCACCAAGTTGGGGTAAAAAAAGAAGACCAAGATGCTCTAAGATTTCTTTGGAGTCCAGATGAGAAAACAACACCTGAAGAATATGTCACAACTGTCCACATCTTTGGAGCTGCAGATTCACCATGTGCTGCAAATTATTGCTTGAGAAGAACGGCCTTAGATAATCAGACTATTTTCAGTGAAGTAACAGTTGATAGTGTCTTGAATAATTTTTATGTTGATGACCTCCTTAAGTCATTCTCAACACCTGACTTAGCCATTAATACGGCTCGTGAATTAATGGAAATTTGCTCAAAAGGTGGGTTTAAGTTAACAAAATTTCTTTCAAACGATAATGCAGTTTCAAAATCAATCCCGCATGAGAAAAGGGTTGACACTTTGTTAGATTTAGATTTTTCAGATACCCCTCCCATAAGAGCATTAGGAGTAAGCTGGAGAGTACACACAGATACATTCTGTTTCAATGTAGAGAAATTTAAGACTGATAATCTTGAGACTATGAGGGGAGCCCTCTCAACACTCTGCGGCATTTATGATCCGTTTGGAATGGCCGCTCCCTTTGTTTTCAGGGCTAAACTCATAGTACAAGAACTTTGGAGAAGGAAATGCAAATGGGATGATCCATTGCCAGAGGATATCGTAAAACTCTGGAGGAAATGGATATCTGATTTGGATATCCTCAGTAAAATTGATGTACCCAGATGTCTATTTTCTCATGATAAGAATAATGCTGATATTCAGTTGCATCATTTTTGTGATGCCTCAGAACAAGGATATGCAGCAGTATCATATCTAAGAGTCAGGTACCCCAGTGGAAAAACTGAAATTAAATTTATTCTAGGAAAATCTCGAAACGCACCATTGAAATCATTGTCTATTCCACGCTTGGAATTACAAGGTGCTGTATTGGCATCAAAATTAGAATTGTCCATTAGGGCTGAATCAAAATTGAATATAAGTAAATCATTTTTCTGGACTGACTCTATGATAACATTGCATTATATAAGAAATGAAACTAAACGTTTTAAGATTTTTGTATCGAATAGGGTTACTGAAATCAGGGATATGTCCAGTCCTGAACAATGGAGACATGTACCTGGGATTATTAACCCAGCTGATGAATGTACAAGAGGGAACCCAACATATCGGTTCGAAAATGGTAATTGGCTTAAGGGTCCAAGCTTTCTATTATTACAAGAGAAAGAATGGCCAAAATCAATTTTAGAAGATTTCCCAATTGATAAATTAGAAATTAGAAAAGAAGTTAGTTTAAACTTCACAGAAACCGATACCTTTTCAAAATTCATTGAAAGAAACTCAAAATTAACTACGCTACTGAAGTCAGCTGCATGGCTTACGAAATTTTTAAATTGGTTGAAAACGCCCAAAGATGGCAGACATTTATTGAGCAAAACAGTCTCATTGGAAGATATTAATAAAGCAAAACATAACATTATTATTTTTGAACAAAATCGATTTTATCATGATGAAATAAAATCATTGAAAGCATCAACAAATGTAAAGGTTTCTAGTCCTATTATAAAACTTAAGCCAATATTAGTCAATGGTTTGTTGTGTGTTGGAGGGAGGATCGTTAAGGCACCAATTAGTGAGAATGCTATGCACCCAATCATTTTTCCTAAAAAATCCCATTTAACAGAAATGCTTATTAGACATGTTCACGAGAATCATGCACATTGTGGTCATGAGCAAGTTTTGGCCATACTTAGAGAAAAATATTGGGTGGTACGAGCACGCTCACCAATACGATCCGTTTTGCACTCCTGCATGACATGTAAGAGATATTTAGCAAGGCCATTAACCCAACAAATGGCAAATCTCCCTAAAAGCCGTCTTACCCCATACGAAACGCCTTTCACATATTGTGGGGTCGATTATTTCGGACCCATGATGGTGAAAAGAGGTCGTGGAAGGGTAAGAGAGAAACGGTGGGGTGTTATATTTGTTTGTTTCAATTCCAGAGCAGTTCATTTGGAACTTGCAAAATCTCTCGAAACTGATGATTTTATATTAGCATTATTACGTTTTGTAAATAGAAGGGGATATGTAAAAGAAATCCGTTCTGATAATGGAACAAATTTTGTAGGGGCAGAAAAAGAAATTCATTTAGCACTGAAAAAGTTAAATAATAATAAGATAGATAGCACACTTGCTCAACATGAGTGTAAGTGGATCTTCCAAACACCTACAGCGTCCCACACTTCAGGTGTGTGGGAACGTATGGTTAAAATCGTTAAGAGGAGTATTAAAACAATTTTGGGGAATGAACCCTACAATGAGGAAATTCTCACCACAGTTTTCACTGAAGTAGAACGAATAACAAACAATCGGCCTTTGACAAAAAATCCGTTAAGTGCCAATGATCTTGAAGCTCTTACACCAAATCATTTTTTAAATTTAAGACCATCATTGTTATTACCATCTGAAGTAGTAAATGAAACTGATAAATTTAGTAGAAAAAGATGGAGACAGGTTCAAATCTTATCTAACCATTATTGGAAAAGATGGTTAAAAGAATATATTCCAACATTACAAGAGAGACAAAAATGGTACAAACCTACGCCTAATTTAAAAATGAATGATTTAGTTATAGTTATAGAAGACAATGTACCTAGAAATCTATGGCTATTAGGTCTGGTAATAAAAGTATATCCAGGGTCAGATGGACTTATTAGGACAGTTGATGTCAGAACAAAAAATGGAACCTACAAGCGTCCCATTAACAAACTTTGTTTATTAGAAGCCTTTGATTCTGATTTATAAAATAGTACCTGTATAGTAATTATAATAATGTAAGAGTTGATGAGTTGAAATAATTATATATTTTATATTAATTAGTTATTAGTTTATTAGTCATATGTAAATTTATGCCATTAGATGCCTATGCACTTGAAATGTTTACCTGTTTTAGTTGAATAATCATTTAGTATAATATTTAGTATTTTGTTTTGTAATGTAAAGAAGTAATTATGAACAATTTGTTTCATTAATTGTTCATGGTGGGGAGAATGTTGTCACATATTTTATATATACATATATGTTTATACCCAAACCATGGGAACTTTAGTAACTATCTCATTATGTATCATCTGTTAAGATCATTTAGTTTAAAATATAGTTAAAAACTACTGGACATTGTCAACACCTTTCAATTAGAATACAAAAGTCAGCAAATTTCATGTAGAATCAGCATTTTTCATTCCCTTTTTATGGTAGAGCCACGTCTACCAAACTTTTGAATATATATATTTCCATGAGAAAACTTTAGTCATATGAAAAAGAAACGTGTAGTTGTTAGCATCTCTAAATTGAAAAAGAGACCGAAATAGCACCATTAATTGTAAGTGTCTTTATTTTTATCATTGTTCTACACCAAATTTAGTTTTCTTATAAATTTTATTAGATTACTTTCATTTAAAGGTTTATAACTTTACTTACCATATCAAGTCTTAAATCTGATTATTTTATTGTATTTTATTAAATTAGTTAAGAGTTAAGAATTAAGAAGTATATCTTTTTTATTTTTTAGTGAATCGTCATATTTACCCAACTTTGTTTGTGATTGTTTGACTTAATAAACTATCTTCAATTACAACAAGTGTGTTGTGTAAGATCTCACTTTTTGGTGAACTGAACTGCAGCTACAGATGACACTCTGCAACTTAGTTCAACATTATTCCCAGGCTCTAATAGCTATTTGGTCAGATATGGTTGGGGGAAAGTCTTAAAACTGAGCAATAAAAATTGGGGATTTTCCACACCTGCACCGATGCAGAGATTGAACTACAAAAACATTGATCTTTCCAAAAATGAAGTTTTAGTGGATTTGAGGTATAAGCTTACATATGTTTATAACCAATAGAGGTGCAGAAAATCTCTAATTTTTGTGACTAAGTTCCAAATAGCTCTGGACTATCTGCAACTAGTTTTGTGAACTTGTCCTAGACTACTTACTTTATTCAAGTTTAATGTACTTTAAATAAAAAAAACCCACAATATTTTCTAAATTCCTAAGCTGACTTCATCTGCCACAGACACACTTTGTTTTTAAAAATAAAATAGAATAAAAATGCCTCTAGAGATTAGAGAGCTAAGATGGCAGCTGCAAGTTAATGAAATATCAAACAAATTTATTCATTGACTTGAATTTCATTGACTAGATTTATATTAGCCTACTTATTCATGTTTTTCTAATGATATATTGAAAGACACACAAATAGTTTTTTCAATAACAGGAAATGTAACATCAATGGCTTATTGAAATGATTTTTTACAACCCACACATATAGTAATAACGGATAGTAAGAGAGCTATTAAACAGAAATGAGAGCAATAAAAACACATATTTAATATAGTATTTAATTGCAATAAAAACTTATATTTCATAGTCATTAGTCTTAATGTACCGTATATTAACTTAATAAAGTGGAAGTCGGTGTACCGTTATATAAGTAAGTTCAAGAAAAAGTCAACTCAAAAGTTATTAAGTACATAAACACATCTATCTGTCTCTATTAATTCAAAATACTGGCTATGAGTCACTTTCAAACTTCTAACATTGCACTTTCATGCAAGATCAAAAGATTTGACGCTGTGGGTTCAAGTCCTTTTTAATTATAGGCAATATTCTGTTGCCGTACTTGTTTACAAGTGAAGTTACAACTAAGTGCTGAATATGCAATCACGCCATGATTTGATGCGTATCGACATAAAAGAGATACAACCCGATATAAAGAGTATCATGTCATGCCATATCACACAGTATTGATTGACAGATCAGATACATCATTCCAGTATCACTATTGATGACATTGTAATAACAGTATGTTCCAATAAATAGTCAGAATGATCTGACAGTTAATTGTAAGAGAACAGGAATCAAGCTTTCATTCTGAGAAGTGACACAGAAGGCTGTATTTGAGCTCTAAGCTTATAGTTAACTTTGTATCATTTCAAGGAAAAAAACTGCAGTACATTACACATTTCTGATCCTGATCCTCAACAAAATTTTAAGATGAAAAAGATACACTTACTTTCTGTTTGTCTAGAATTTTCATAGCAAAAAAATCTTTATTTGCTTTGTGTTGAACTAACATGACTCTACCAAATGAACCAGTACCTAAAGTCTTTATTCTTTCAAAATCATCCAGGCACGCATTGTTCTGAAATAGAAATAATGACAATTTTTAATCAGGCATAAAAATTTCACCAAATAAACCTTAAATATAAACCCTACATACTACGATAAGGGCCACATATAATAATTCACTGAGGGTCTTACCTCCCCTTACAAGATGGCAGCATTTATTACAAATACCGCCATATTGCAAAGGAAGATAACACCTTATTATAGTACATCACATATGGTCTGAATGCTTTGTAGAACCTCAGCGTGCATCATATCAGGTTAAATTTCTCTAGAATATCAGGAATCAAAGGCGTCAGGCAAAAAGTTTCTATGTTCTGAAGTTTTAAGTGACTCTGATGCACACACAAAAAGGATAGACAGAAACTGTCGAACAACCCCTTTAAATATATTTTAATACGAGAGAGTATCTCAAAATTTCAGACAGTGATATTTCAGTATCTTGAACTTTCAGTTTATTGACTTGAGAAACATTTTGGGAGATTTACCCAAAAGCATGTCAAAAACAGAACATAAGAATTTTTCAATTACTTCAATTTAATTCAACAACTTTACCAAGATATCTCAATACATGTGTTCATGCATAAACTATTTCAAGTTCAAGATATAAAATACAGTGTAAGGTAAACAGCTTGTGTCTGTTTTGAGCTCAGAAATGTACTCTTGAAGTACAATAATGAAATGTGAATTGAATTACCCCCATTCAACTCATATACCATATTCAATATTTCAATGGGTGACCTCCACAAATGGTCAATAGTTTCTATAAATATTCAACTATCCCTTATTTCAATCGAAAGGGTCTAGATTTCTCAAAACGGGTCTAGATTTCTCTGCGTTGGTTAAGACCCCTCAAAACGGGTCTAGATTTCTCAGAAAGGGTGTAAATTTCTCTGCTTTGGTCTAGATTCTTCAGAATGGGTCTAGATTTCACTGTGATGGTCTAGATTTCTCAGAGCTGGTCTAGATTTCTCTGCACAGGTCAATGGTCTAGATTTCTCAGAGTGGGTCTAGATTACTCAGAGCTGGTCTAGATTTCTCTGCACAGGTCACTGGTCTAGATTTCTCAGAGTGAGTCTAGATTTCTCAGAGCTGGTCTAGATTTCTCTGCACAGGTCACTGGTCTAGATTTCTCAGAGTGGGTCTAGATTTCTCAGAGCTGGTCTAGATTTCTCTGCACAGGTCACTGGTCTCGATTTCTCAGAGTGGGTCTATATTCCTCAGAACAGGTCTACATTTCTCAGAGTGGGTCTAGATTTCTCTGCACAGGTCTAGATTTCTCAAAAGGGAATCAAGAGAGGGCAATTGCTGAAAATTATTTAATTTTTGCTCAGTTTCAGATATTATAGACACACAACTACAAACATTGTAAAGAACAGTAATTTTTATCGGAATTACAGCATTTGATAACCCTATTAAAACACTAGTACTAACTGAGTAGTACACTAGCTAGATTTTTAGGCAAGATGACACTTAAGTTTTCAGTTTCATTCAAATTTCAAAACTTTTTTTGACAAATATTCAAAATGACACCACAGCAAAAGTAATCAAAGCCTACAATTCCAAACAAAACCTCAAAATGCACTTGATGAATGCCCATTTAACAGGAGTGTTAACTGCTAATTTAATGCAGGAAATGCAAGTGTGCCTTCATCACACCTCTAAGAGATGTGAAATACTGTATCTTAACACACAAGCAGAGGTGAGAAAATGTGCAAGACTTGGCATTTAGTTACCATAGAAACAGTCAACTGTTAGCTAAAGGTAGTGTGATTGATCTAAAATGTTACATTGGTCTTTGTTAATTTCATTCTGTTTCATTTCTATTTTCATTAGCCGCAAGGTAGATTGTGATTTCAAGCACCATGTTCACAAAAAAAATCTGGCCATTCGAACATCCTTACAAATTATGCTAGGAGATAGTTAATTACATAAGTTACCCAATTTAATGTAAAGTCAAAGGTATAGATTTCAACACCTTAAGCCAGGCCTTCTCAAACGGTGGGCCGAGGGCCAAATCCAGCCTGCAATGCCCTTGAGAATGACCACTCAAGAGTGACCCCTTCCTCTAAATGCTCTGTTTGCTATGCTAGTATAGATACTGTATAAATTATAATTATGAAAAATGCACGGATGCTGTTCAAATCTTATGATTTGAAGTGAAAATATAGCAAATATTTTGGCACATGGGGCAGAATTATCATGACTTCCCCCCTTTAATACTGTTTGGCAACCAAAAAAGCACAAGTTTCAACTTCTTTGATCTGAAATTTTCTGGAATTGAAAAAAAAAGAAATATATACCTGGCTCGGATGATCCCATTTTTGTGTAAAATCTTCTTTGGCTTTTGCTAAGAATTCTTTGACTGAAAAGAGAAGAGAAAATTGATTATTCAAAAGATAAACAAACGGTAAAAAATAATAAACAGAACTTATCTTGTAGAGATCTGTTTAGAATAAGTATAGATAGCTTCAAATTTTTAACACTTGAATCATAATGTACTGTAAGATGTTTGAGCCGAAAACTGCAGGGATGAGTTACAGTTTCAATGTTTCTGTGATGCTGGATTATAAACGCAATAGAAAAGAGAACCTAATTGTTAGGGCAGGGGATCGATTACCAAATTGAGATCGATTATCGAAGGCAGGTTATGAAACAGAAGTAATGTCAAGAATTTTGTATGATTACCATGATAAAAAGGATTGTGACTTCGCTGATAAGCGTGTAGCAGATAATATTAAAAGAAAATTTGACTATGAATTTTAATCCATTATGAAATTTGATAATAGATAATCGAAATAAATAATTTGTAGCGTCGATAATCGATTATTTTAATTATTAGACCCAGCCCTACTAATCGTGTCCATTGACCTTGGGTCATAACATTGTGAACTCCCTAGAACTATTTCTAAGGTATCAAAAATTCAGCACTCTACATATGAACTATTAACAGCCTGAAATTGCCAATACAGCCATAGCATTGGATATAAATATCATCTAAAACCCTTTGCTGTGTTTTTGGTTAAAGTGCAATCAGTCTTATTTGAACCAGAGGCACAAAGTATTAAGATTCTATAAACTTCTTCGAAAACATCTGATATTTTTTTAACTACGGAACTTGAACAAAAAACAAATTTCTGGTGCACTAGACATTAATAAAAATTGATTCGTTTCAAAAGATGAAAACGTGAAAGGAAAATGTAATTTTATACTTGATCAATTCAGATGAGACGATGAGTTCAACGTCAAAGCCACAAACTGATCAATGGAAAAATCAATGGATATCAGTTTATAGGGCAGCAACAGATTGAGTGAGTCAACATATTGAATGAATAAAAAGAGAAATTAATTTTGAAAGAATCAATTGTCTGGGTGTATATGAATGAGTTTTTACTGTTGTGGATGTTGCTAGCAAGGCAGGACTTGCTCAGTCTTCTCAAGCATCTATTTATGTGATTGAATCTTTGAACTTCCGAAAGTCCATATATTCATAATTCTTTTGGGGTTATCTATATTTACATTCTTAATGGGATTGCAAAGCGTATTTCTAAACTTTGTATGACAGTGATCTGCATAGATATCAATTGTAGCTTCCGGTAGATCACTGTCAGTGACATCATAAAACGTGTTAGTTTTAGTGGAATTGCAAGAACCACAGAAGTCGGAATGGAAATTACACATATACACATGCAAAGTTTAGAAATACGCTTTACAATCCCTTTACATTATGGTATACACATGATTAGTTAAATTTCAAGCTCGATTTTTGCAGCTCAATTTTTTGTGTATGTTATTATGTCAAAATGGTGATTGATGTAAGTTCAAAATGTAACAGAGAGACCTGATTCAAATTGTCATGGTACATACATGTCTAGCTACTTTAATTAATTTAATAATTCATGTATTTAAGATTATGTAAAATATAACACTAATAAGATTACCAAGCCATATTATGATATAACATTATGTAATCAAATAACATAACCTAGTAAAATAATATATTAATGTATGTATAACATCAAGTTAGGTGGAAATTGACAAGTTCATATTACACCAATGTTTCTATCAAATCAAATGAATGATCACTAACTAGCTTATTGATGTGCAGTGTCATTATTACTTATCAACCATGTTCAGTTGTCTATCAAAAATAGAGGCTTTGATATTAGAAAATTTCCTTTTCATTTTGAGCCTTTTGAACTAGAATTATCCATTAGCCATTATCTATTAGCTATTATCTTTACTTTTACGCACTAAAGTGCTACAGGTACCCTTTTAGATACAGTAAATGTATTTATTGCAGATAACATCAGTTTCGTCTACTGCTTTTTAAATTGGCTTGAAGGATTTTGTCTGCACAGAAACATGTATATGGATATTAAAACGACAGATGAAATAACAATGGATTTATCCAAAAGTTAAAGTGTTGTGTATTCTTCAATCAATCAAAATAATCTAATTTTAGTGTTATCAAATAATTTGGGTTTTTTTCCATATTAAAGAGGGCAATTTTACATTAAGGCATAAGAGGTTCAGAAACTAGAAAGGTTTGCTGTCAGACATAAAAAAAATTGATTACTCCATGAAAAGATTGTGGATATGGTCAATGGCTCAATGCTTCCAGTCTGATAAATAACTTTATTTTGTGTAATGTGAAATGTCACTCTTGTTCTTTATATTGGTACAGTATGTCTAAAAGCTTTTTCATATGTAGAAGTTACCAAGGTATAATTTGCCAACAGGAGACAAAAAACATTCTTGTCGACCAGAATACTCTGGCAAAAAAAACAATTAGGTCAGACAATAAATTCTAACATGTTGTGAATCAGCTGTTGTTTCTATCTTTAGAATAATAGACATATTTATTTGTATAACAATAAACTAGGTGGTTACAACAGCTTGGATACAGGAACTACCCAGTGCACATCCTGGTTCCTGAATATTGAGGCTATTTCATGGTTACTGGTGCACTAGTGTCTAGCGCTAGTAGGAAATGAACCGAACCTAGCCTTATCATTATGATCAAATCTCAATCTTGGAAATAAGTTCAAATTGATTTAAGACATCCTCAAACTATACTAAAAGATTTTAAGGATATATTTCCTCATAACCTCTGATTTTTTTAAATCATTCCTTTAATAGCAATTCCTGAAAGTGGATGGAAACCATTTTCCCTTCATATAAAATATTCAAGAATTACTATCAAAATATCATGGAGTACAAGTTAGATAAGAAATATCAATCAAATATAAACCAAGTAGTATCATTTTCTGTCGTTATCTTTGTTTTTATAACGAATAACGGTAAATATTTTAATACAGTGTTGTATTATGAAACGTAAATGGTAATAAGATTACTGAACTGGATGTTCGAGACAATAAATTATACAGATGCTATATCAAGTCTCGTCTAAATATGCCAACAGAAAACTTACCATTTTCGGCAGGGTCGCCTTTCTTGGCCGTTGCCGCGTTTCCCATGCCGAGAAAAATAAATATTCAACTTGTTGCAATAAAAATATAGTCCAAATTATAGTCCAAAAACGAATTAAAAACTGGTAAAATTCCGAGGTTTTCGTCTGTTACAGACCAGATAGCATATAAGCCATTCCTCCGTATTCGTACACACTTATCGATAAAATGTTTCTTTTATCTCAAAATATTTCACTTTATTATCACTACAAACATACGTTATAATTACGTCAATATCTTTAACAGTTTGTAAAAAAGAAAATAAAACCCCGACAACGATGGATTGTTCTATAGTCCCAAGAATTACTTTCTGTCGCGTCGTGGTTCAATTGATGAAAAGTGTCTGTTGCATTATGGGTATGGTAAACAGATACGACGCCATTCAGTTCAACGATCGACTTTCTGTACTGAGTAGTCCAAAACCACTGACTTTTAATGAGATTAATTTGGATTTATCACCCAAATGATTGTGACCTGGGGGGCGTGACTTGGTAATGAACAAGAGCAGTACATTTTTCAAAATTGTGAAAAACCAACGGGGGGAAAATGAATGAGAAAAATTCTAAATTTGCAAAAAATAAGCAAGACGGGAAAAATATAAGCTTATATATCTTCACAAAATTTAGTTGAAACGGGAGATTTCGTAAGTTGTTTGTCAATGACCGATAAAATGATATGACTAAATTACGACACTTGTGGAGGATTAGTTCAATTCGGTTGATGGCAGGCCAAAGCTGTTAAAAAAAACTAAACGAAACTAATTTTTTGCATATATTTCAAAGGTTATGACGACAACGCCATACCAACGTTGTTTTTTTGGGGGAGTACTATTCTCATTTCATCCTAACACCAAGAACTTTATTTTTGCCTCTAACTAGATTAAAAACATAGTTGATGCTAGGAATGAAACATATTTTCTTTGTATCTTGCCACCCTGCACACATTAACAATGAAACAGTGGGCTGATTCGTGTTTTCGGATTACAATACTTTTTTTTAACGGTGTGTTGTTATGGGCCTATTAGTTCAAAATCGCTCGTGTGCAACGAAGCGAAATCGGTTAAATGTTTGATGAGGTTTGGTTCTGTAGAAAAGCTGCGCTAAATAATAGCATATTTCTCAATTACTACCCCATTGTTTCCAAACTAAATAATACGTTGACAATATAAGGATGTGTTATGTGTCTGGCGTTCATTAACTATTGTCAATCGATTGATATTGACTAACATAACGGTTCTTATTCCGTTATATATTGACTATATCCGCATCACGTATCTTCATATAGCTTCACCGTACCACTATATAGGTACGATAGTGTGTATTATAATGACGTTACGCCGTTATGACTCAAATAAATTCATAATAAACCCGGCCCATCAATATCCTAGCAGTTCAGTGTTCTGCAATTTCAGCAAATTATCATGTGTCAGTTATAGCCGTTTTACATCGTAATTTGCAGTCTCTAACATTTAAGATGTCCGGAAACAGGTCAGGCTGAACTAGCCTAGTTTTTAACATAACATACCGGTAAGCCACAAGCATTGGAATTCGCCAAGTGCTATTATATGCATGGTACCGTACCAAGAGTCCACCATGATATCACATGAGATATGTCAGATCTGCCTCCACGAGACCTTCTCAAGCGAAAACAAAGCTTTTGACAAGGTGGGACTAAAAGTTCCACAACTATCTACGTGATTAGACATGACATTAATAAATATTAATAATATGATTGCTATGACGATTCTTTCAATATTTGCCAAGCCAATGGCATCTACTAATTTTTAAGAAGAGATTCAGATTCAGAGTTGGCCTGAAATGCATCATAATACAATACAATAGATAGATGCGTTGCCGTAGTCGACGTTTACTCTCTAGCCCTACGTTCTACAAGGACAAGCCAACATTGCTACAATAACAAGACAAGATGAAGGTCTAGCTAGTTATTAAGTACTAAGTAAGTAAGTAAGTTGAAGCAAGAGCCAAGAGCCTAGTCAGATAAAACCTGCCGTTGGCGTTGAGCGGGTCACCAACCAAGAGCCAAGACTCCAAGAGGAGTAAAATTTTCATAATTTCATTTTATATTCACCTTCTGGGAGGGGTTGGTAGTCGTAATCTCCCAAAAAGTCTTCTGACGAGTTTTTCTTTGCTATAGACTTTGATCTACCTTTACGATTCATTTTAGCCTTAAAGAATATCTATTTTGGGAAAAAAGCAAGGCCAATGCAGACGTTGTTAGCCTAAATATGGCGATGACCTTGACCTTGATATCACAAATCTCGCGAGAACAGGACGGGCACTTGTTTTTTTCTCGAACTTCCAGTATATTCTCTATCATCTAGGCATTCACCACTGATCCACAGGTTCGCGAGGTCAATCATAACAAATTATAACAAAATCGATCGCGATACTATCATAATAAGGACAAGGTTAGTAACTCACAGCGGTTGTTGTGAAGCACTCACCTCCGGAATTCCACTGAATTTGTAATAAATAAAGCAATACCCTTTGTCACGGCGGCTGAATCCAGTCGTCCAATAATCCTTCTTCACGAATCAGTCATTTCTGTTTGAAATCACGTTCGATAAATCCAGTAATTTCAATTATTGTTCACAATAATTTCATATTTTTACCATTTTCTATTTCCATACACGGAAGTAGAGTTTAGTAGAGTTTGCGCAGGTGCGAAACATGACGTCATCAGTCACTTCGTCTTTGCGTGGTCGATTCGTCTACAGTATTTTCATCTATACCAAAACCACCGGTTTGCGAGGTCAAATTATAACAAAATCGATCGCGATACTATCATCGATTTTGTTCTAATTTGTTATTATTGACCTCGCGAACCTGTGGTTTTGGTATAGATGAAAATACTTTAGACGAATCGACCACGGAAAGACGAAGTGACTGATGACGTCATGTTTCGCACCTGCGCAAACTCTACTAAACTCTACTTCCGTGTATGGAAATAGAAAATGGTAAAAATATGAAATTATTGTGAACAATAATTGAAATTACTGGATTTATCGAACGTGATTTCGAACAGAAATGACTGATTCGTGAAGAAGGATTATTGGACGACTGGATTCAGCCGCCGTGACAAAGGGTATTGCTTTATTTATTACAAATTCAGTGGAATTCCGGAGGTGAGTGCTTCACAACAACCGCTGTGAGTTACTAACCTTGTCCTTATTATGATAGTATCGCGATCGATTTTGTTATAATTTGTTATGATTGACCTCGCGAACCTGTGCACTGATCTATATAGACAATGACTTCTAACTGCAAACAGTACTGTTTCGGCCTTCTGGGCCTCATCAGTCTATATTTATAGAAGTCATTGTAGAAATATTAAAAATATTATTTTAATATTTTTAATATTTCTATATCGCTCTACATTTAATGTATTGAGCACTATTTTAACAGTAAAAATATTTATTTGTTATTATTGTAGAAGTCATTGTATATAGATCAGTGGCATTCACTCGTATCAAGATAGAACTGTTCGGAACCACTCGTATCAACTTCGGAACTAGACAATCATGCTAGATTACCTCGTACACTGTACAGTAGTTGCCATGTTGAATAAATTATAGTTCAACCAATCACATTTATTCTTCAAAATGTCAAACAATCAAAATCATTCTTCAGAATGTATCATCATCTTTCGCACTGCAGGAAGGCTATTTGAAGCTATGATTTTTTAGTTTTTTTATGTTTATGCCTGCAGTCGGTCGGCTTAACTTTACCGACGGAACCTATTCAACCGACGGATATCAATAATTGGCCCCCGCTCTAGCTACGCCACTGCTTTCGCGGAAAAAATAGTCAATCAAAATCAATCTCCAAACAATAGTTGTCTTTTCCTGCCCATTTACCTGGCAAGATGGCCACCTATCATGACAAGCTTCAACTTAAAGAGCTAGCGTAGCCTTTTCCTTGGGCCATGGCGCATCAGGATGTATTTAATTTTTTCTCTAGCCTAATTTTTATTTAACAATATTTTGTTGTGTAAGGTCTGTAGTTGCTTGTGGTCGAATGCATTTCTGACCTCCTGATGATGAGGAGGCACAAGACAACAACCCTTGTGCTATATTCCATATGTTGCCCTAGTTTGGAATAGAACAGGGGGCCATGGCTCTGAGAGCTTCGTGAATTTGGGCAACAGCTGGAAAAAGTTTGGGAACCACTAATCTAAAGCGTTCAAAGCAACTATTGTAGCAAAATATTTAAATAAAGGAGATAACTGTAAAATTGAATCGTACTCTAAATTAAGTAAGGAAGGTAATCGTCAAAAGGAATCGGTCTACAAAGTACGAAAGGGCGATAACTAATAGAAAAATATTGCATCTCAAAGAGTAAGGGAGATAACTGTAAAAAAAGGATCCAATAAATACCATGATGTCTATAATAATATGAACGTGTGTATGCATCTATGATTCGCACTATTAAACTGTTAACCTTAAAACTAATGTTATTAATATACTAGACCGGAACATCCTGTCCCTCAATTAGTGAATTTGAGGGACAGGAGACCAAGCTTGATTATATCTTGAAATCGCGCGACCAATTTGGTTGCGTTGAAATATTCTTCTTCCTGGAAGTTTTTTCTTTAAAAACTGACAAATTTCTTTATTGTTTATGAGGTCAGCTTCATAACAACCATTTTGTCGACAAAATAAACCAATATAGTTGTCTCTAATCTCAGTTAAAATAGACTATTTGAGTCAACTTGTCGGTCTACTAAATGGCTCTCTGTCTGAATATTTTAACTGAGATTAGGGCCTATAGAGACAATAATTATTGTTTTATTTTGTCGAAAAAATGGTTGTTATCAAGCTGACATCATACCATAAAAGAAATTTGCCAGTTTTTAGAGAAAAAACTTTCAGGAAGAAGAATATTTCAACGCAACCAAATTGGCTGCTCGATTTCAAGATATAATCAAGCTTGGTCTCCTGTCCCTCAAATTCACTAATTGAGGGACAGGATGTTCCGGTCTATTAATATACAAGCCTGCTTAGTAATTAGGCTACCCACTGACTTTGCCCTCAGGTTGTTTCTTGAATTTCTATTATTAGATCAACATAGCTATATTTAGAAGTTAATTCTTAATTAATATCGCATGAATACACATCAGCTAAGTTATCAGTTTCGACTAATATATATTCAAATTTCAAAGTCATTTTGTTATATGTATGGGTCGACATAAAAAGGGAAATATTCAGCATTTTCGAGGATCGATTTGATCCTTGGAATTTTTGTAAATAGCCTTCAGATCTACTGGAACTACCCCAAAATCGCACTATCCCTTCAATTATACCCGTACCTTAAAAGTTATATTTCATTTTCTGTATATTATGTATTTTCTATATAAGCCACCTTACTAAACGACGAGTCGTATTTTTGACTTTCAAACGCTGATATTTATGGATACATGGGGATTGTAAGGCTTAAATGTTGAGGGAGAGTTTGGAACATAATTACGTATTAGATTAGCTAAAAATAAATCTGAGACTAAAAGTTTTTTGGTCGAACAGTTAATGAACATATCCTTTTAACATTTAAAAAAAAATTGAAATCAGACGTGAGATGGGATGAAGGATGGGAGAAAATAGCCTACATAAGTACATGTAGAATTTCTACAATTAAAAAACTAAATCATATCCTTTAGATCATTTAGGCTAACAATGAAGTGAATGAACTTGAGTTTTACGTCCTACTTTTCTACAGCCATTGAGCTAACGAGCACAGAATCGCAATAAACAAAGTAAAGACGATGATATCAAAGTTTATTTTTAGAGTAAGCACAATTAAAATAGATTTTAAAACGACTTAAATCCGATAAATGATGAAAATGTTTCGTGTATATCCATAATTGGAAGAATGTAAAAACATTTCTCTCAAAATACAATAACAAAATCATGAAGTCTCGTGTTCTGAAACACGAGATTTCTCTATGTATGGCAATCAGACAATAATATTGTCTTCATAAAGTTTGTGGGTCAGATTTAAGAAGTTGTTTCGATGCCACATCGATGTCACATTGTAAAAGTTTCAGATTGTGATAAATGTATTTTCTACAAGTTCGACAAATGTACTTTCATAAATCGACATTTGTATTTTGTCATTTAGCAAGGACATTAATATTGGCAACGAAACAATTCCACACACATTACAAAGTGGGTGAATCAAATCACACCCTATACGAAGTGTGCGTCAATTTTGACGTACTTTATGACGAACTTACACTACAGATAATTTCCTAAAAAAATTGAAAATGTCTTAATAATTGTACAAGCTGTAAATTGTATACGTAAGTCATTAGCCAGGCTAAAATAGGAGTTCCACTCAAAGCCCCTGATACGTGTCTGTAAGACCCCTGTGAAACATTGCGACATTATAACATAAAAATGCATGACATAAATATCAGTTTGTTATAATTTGAGCTACACAATTAAATTGCGTATATTTTTTTTAAAGATAAGCTTGTATAATGAAAACAAAGCATCACAATTTTTTAGACAATCAATCTCTTTTCATAATATATCACGATTTTAAATTACTATCAATAACGCATGATACAAATTCAAACATGCGCAGTATGTTTCTTGGTAGTTTTATAACAATGTTATATGAAAAATAACACATCTAATGCCTTTAAAATAATGAATTTTATTATGCAATTAAAGGGATTGTATTGTGATTTTCTAAACTTTGTACGTGTATCAGGGACACTGATAGCATCAATTTGCAATGCAAAACACTGTCAGTGACGTTATAAAACGCATTAGTTTTAGTGGAATTGCAAGAACCACAGACGTTGGAATGGAAATTGGAATGGCGCAAATTGATGCTGTCAGTGTCCCCGATACACATACAAAGTTTAGAAAATCACTGTACAAACCCTTTAAAGGGATATGTTCACTAACTGTTCGACCAAAAAATATTTTATATCAAAATCTGGCATTTTTTAGCTTATCTGATCCGTAATATTGTTCACAACTCTCCTACAAAATTTAAGCATTCAAACACACGTGACCGTGTACCCATAAATATCGGCGTTTGAAATTCAAAATTATGACTCGCCGTTTAGCAAGACTAATGCGTTATATAGAAAACACAAATTATAGAAAATTAAGGATAAATGTTAGGGTAGGCATATAATAATTATTGAAGGAATAATATGATTTTCGTGCATTAGTAGTACTTCTGAAGGCTATTTGCATATATTCAAGGCCCAAATCGACCCTAAAAAATGCTGAACATTCCCCTTTAAGGTAAAATGCATAGTAAGCTTGTGGTCAATGAATGGCAAGGTGGCCATTAAAACTTTCTAATGAAACTATCTAGTTATGCCAAAAGGGTAGATTTCATGATAGGTTTAACTAATTAGCTGGAGAGTTAGATATTTTTCAATATACATTTACATCTACAGTGTACATGTATCAACTATAAATAGTTCTATACACAAAAACAATCATCCTGAGCCAAGAAAACTTGATCGAAATAACAACTTCACAAAATGGAAGAATGTAAACAAATTGTCCCTGATGAACCTTATTCGATTATGGTTTAAAAGACAGTGGGCTACATATCGTTATGCATGCTGCCCCTGACTTCATAATCCACTATAGCATTGATGAAAAGATACATGATTTGAAATTTAAAAATCACAGCCAAAATAAACATAACTGTATTACCCGATTTGAATGACGCCACTTTGTTGTCGATGATTGGTTTTGGCTGTAATCCCAAACATCCAAGAAGATAAAGAATAAGAGTTTCCAAGAATTCCTGAACTTTCTGGCATAATTTTTGCAGACATGCAGCACTTTTAGAAAATGTCATGTTATTAAATATCCGTAATAGAGGCAATCGCCAAAGAGAACCTCTTTCACCATTGTTATTCACTGTGTGTGTATCGCCCTGTGCGACTCCTGGACAGGGCGATGACTGCTTATCTGCTGTATTATCCAGATTATCTTAAAACAAAGGATACAGACAATCGAATCTAGAGATAAAAACCATTAACATTGTTTGAATATTGAATCTATAAAACATGCAACCAGTTAACTAAGATTCATATCTTAGAAAAGTTTTCGAGATTGATGTCATAGCAATTGGCTGGGAACCAAAGGAAAATTGGTAATCGAGCTACCATGAAACAAGTTTTCACTATTCTTGATTGATGTTTATGCAAGTATATCTTCGCTTCGTTATACTCATTAATTTGTACTTGAAAAAAAATAATCATACTTTTGTTTTACTTTTTCAGTTTGGAATATTATGTTAGTGTTATCTGCCAGCTTTTTAATGTGTGGTACTAATACTAGATGTTGGCTCATGATAAAATTGTTGCCTTTTGGCGAATTTATTTCTTAAACCAAATACATGTAACTCGTTTCATTCTTTGGAAAGGTCAATAAGATGTGACTGACTTCCCGAATTGCTCAGTATGTGACCATGCAGCGTACAACCGAGGGCAAAATAGTCAGATGAAACACTTCAATTAAATCTGTTTATGATTTATGAAAGTAATAATTCATATCAAAGTTAGTTTTTCTAGGTACGAGCAAGACCCCCCTCCCCTCCCCTCCCTAAATCCACGCCCTTGGATACGAGTCTATGAGTTTTCCTTTAAATAAATATAATACAGGTAACCTTATAACCTTATCCGTTCAGTAACAGACAAAGTGATAAGTTATGGAAACAGGTATGTTAATTATCCCGGATTAGACTATGTAACAAAATCACGATGAGACAAAACAACAATTAGTCCTTCTCGGGTATCAGCTTAGTCTTCTCAACTGGATATAATACGGTCAACAACCAAAAATGACGATGACAATTCTTTAAAGGAATACTCTTTGCAATTAAATTTTATCAGATAGTCAATGGAACTTATACCAATCAGTCTAGGGCATCAAACATCAGGTAGAGGTGGGAAGAAACTTGACCGAAATAGTTCTCTCTTATCAATTACCCTAATTGTACACTGCAGGGCGCTTGTGCACTGTCTGTCTGAACAAAAATTTCATTTATTCCACTTAAAACTAAGCCATAACTATGGAACTTCGAAACTATGCAGTGTCATGCACGAATTTGACATTTCAACAACTATCCATACAGCTCAATAAATAAAAGGGTTACTTGCACAGTAAAGTTTGTTTTATTTTAAAAGCTATTTCGGTAACAAATTACATAACTGAATACTAGGTGTGGCCATGAACAGATACTTTTGCCCCCTTAGGGCATTTTTGGACTATCACAGTAGTGGACGTTCATGGTCAATTTAAAAGTAGGTCACATTTTGATCGAGTATAAAAAAGCTATTTAGGTTATTTTACATTTATAAACACTATTGTGATAAAAGATAACGGATGCTGAACTCATGACCTTTAACCTTTGACATTGAAAATTTCTCCATCTTTTTATCCTACAGTACAGCACGCCGAACGCTGATATACAGTACAGTATAACTGGATATAGGGGTACATTATATACACACACATGTAAGTAATGTACCATAATTTTAACTTACCGTCTGTAGCATACATTATATAGATTTCACGACGGATTCTCGAAGCTTCTTTCAGCCTGGCACATTCTCTGGATTCTCTCCTTTCTTCACATTTACGAGTGGAACTTGCTCTTGGACACGGAAGAGAAGTGCTGGGACCAGGATAAGAGTTCCTTTCCTTCCGTAACGGTACAAAACCCGTGGGTTTGTTTGTGTTTAGCTGTA
The DNA here is from genome assembly GCA_029955415.1 of Lottia scabra. Lineage (NCBI taxonomy): Eukaryota > Metazoa > Mollusca > Gastropoda > Lottiidae > Lottia > Lottia scabra. The sequence continues at coordinate 2,200,805 of JARJEI010000030.1, read as the reverse complement.
TTCCACTACTACTCAACCGTTCTCTTTGTTTACTTTCATCACGTTTCCTATATTTCTTTTCAGGATCTATCAAATCCCAGAAAAAATGCATGTTGAATGCTGTATGTTCGAGTGACACTAATAACTGTGATGGAATATCCTGTCTTCACTTCTAAAGTTTGGGTTTCAACATTTCAAATTGAATTCTAACCATACAAGTTTGGTTAGTAAAATACTATGACCTGCAACTGTCTATGTCACCACTAAAATAAAGTTTTCCTTTACGTTTCTATCAAATTTCGCTGAATGAACGAACGCGAAATGTTTAAAATCCTACTTGACTACTCACAAAAGGGGATGAGCCAAGGAGCTGTTATTAGACTGTAGTTGTTAGCGAAGCGTATAAATGATAAGCTCGCACTCACTGCCTTCTACGGCATGAATACTCCAGATTATTATGTGGTATAAAATGTCCTATTTACTGAACTATAAATAACTCAAATCCCCGCGATGAAGCTTGAATTTAAATTCAATGATCATATTGTGTGAAATCGTGTGAAAACGTATACAATTACTAAAAGTAAAACGTTACTAAATATAACAAGCAAACAATTGAATGAATGCACCTCTTTTATCTAACTTTAACTTTGCTATCCAAATGTAATCCTTCGAAAGCAGCAAGCATGTGTATGGGATATCCAGCTCTCTCAACTGTTATAAGACATAAAGTCATAAAAAACAAATTATTTATAATCGAACATAAAAACCAATTTGTTTCTCACAATTAATTTTGTCTTTTTATAACTAACAAATAAAATAAAAATATCTAGATATGATTATCCATAAACTTGAGAGATTAATGCAGATTAGGAAAAGATAAATCGGATTTAATCCCTTGTTCATTATATATTTCGAACTTAATTCCCGAATCCACACTAATTAGTTTTCTCAAATCATTCTTTTAATTCGGTTTATATGGAATGGAGTTTAAGGCCTTCCTGATAACTGATTTCCTTTCATTGTCAGGTTTAGGAATCCAAAACGTATGCGTCATAGAAAAATTAATAAGAACTCTTTAAATAGATTTTGGAGCATGATTTTTTTTCTTTTTATACGTACTTCCTGATAACTGATAAGGTCATTACCCAGAGGTAGTTGGCCAAGATTGTCTTTTATAATGGGGCCATTCCATAACATTAACATCAGAAGTGAAAGTACAAAAAACTTTGGGTTCTGAGTAAGCAAAATTTGAATTTTTATGATTTTGTTTGAAGTTTTTCTACTGTTTTCACGAATCTAAATGAGTTTGAAAGTAAAGTTATCAAAAATATAACACAAAGCTATGCCACAATCTATACTTCCATGGAACCATTTTGCAGTGTTTTTTTTACAGATATAGACTGCTGAAATTGAGCTTTATTAAGCAGAGGACTATAACTTTAAAAGAATTAAAACATAAGGGTATTTTCGTCAATGAGTTAACATACCTGTAGGCTTTTTGTCTTTTTTACTCTCTTTCTTACTCGCTTTCCTATTTAAAAAACCGAATCTGGATGATTTTGCTAAAAAGAATATTATGAATATTTAGATCAGAAACTCAAAATAAATTGTAATCCTTCTACTAAACTAAGACTAAACAGCCGTTGATCAGGCAGATGAACGGGGAATTGTTGGTTGGTAAATTATTGATAAACTGTAAAAGTGCATACGTCCAGAAGTAAAAAAAACCCCAAAAACTGTGCATGACCTGTAGTGATACAAGACATGATCAGATAACATATTTTCCAAAATTAATTTCACCAGTTACATGTACTTTACTAGAAATTGTCGCATGATCAGCTCTTTTTCAGGACTCTAGCCCTAACTTATGCAAAAAAATGATTCTTTGGAGCATGTTGAATTCTCGAATTTGAAATTCTGAAATCGTGTTTAGAACATGTTATTTTCCTGTCATCTATGATCTGAAGAGATTCTTCTTACAATCGTGTTCTATGGGAAAAAAAACATCCAAAGGTTAGAGATGGTACTTACCATTTAAAGGTAATAGCAAGACAATCAAGCCCCTGATTAACAGTGGATTCCTGAGATTTGCATGTATAGTAAAGAAATATTTTTTTAATTTGATTGCTATTATTTGATTGGTTGAGTATTAAAGAACGTAATATGTATAACACTTTCGTCAGATCATCGATAACAATAAAACTGGCAGAAAAAAGTAGAAACATCATAATCTAACTAGATTTTAAAATATGCTGATATATACCTTTTTTCTCAGTTTCCTGACCAATAGGCATACTATTTTGCTTTTTTAAAGACTCAACTTCACTTTTATCAGCCATTTTCTCTTCCGTTTGACTGGTTGCTGTTTCAAGCACTTGTTCTTGAGCTTCTGTTGTAGGTAGTCCGCTTAGCAATACATTTGGAGGTTCATTTTTAGTACTGGGTTCCTTTGTTGCAAGCACTTGTTCTTGAGCTTCTGTTGTTGGTAGTCCGCTTAGCAATACCATCGGAGGTTCATTTTTAATACTGGTTTCTCGTTCCTCTGTTTCACGCACATGTTCTTGAGCATCTGTTGTTGGTAGTCCGCTTAGCAATACCATCGGAGGTTCATTTTTAATGGGTTCCTCTGTTTCACGCACTTGTTCTTCAGCATCTGTTGTTGGTAGTCCGCTTAGCAATACCATCGGAGGTTCATTTTTAATACTGGGTTTCTCTGTTTCACGTACTTGTTCTTGGGCATCTGTTGTTGGTAGTCCTCTTAGCAATACCATCGGAGGTTCATTTTTAATACTGGGTTCCTCTGTTTCACGCACTTGTTCTTGAGCTTCTGTTGTTGGTAGTCCGCTTAGCAATACCATCGGAGGTTCATTTTTAATACTGGGTTTCTCTGTTTCACACACTTGTTCTTGAGCATCTGTTGTTGGTAGTCCGCTTAGCAATACCATCGGAGGTTCATTTTTAATACTGGGTTTCTCTGTTTCACGTACTTGTTCTTGAGCATCTGTTGTTGGTAGTCCGCTTAGCAATACCATCGGAGGTTCATTTTTAATACTGGGTTCCTCTGTATCACGTACTTGTTCTTGAGCATCTGTTGTTGGTAGTCCGCTTAGCAATACATTTGGAGGTTTATTTTTAGTACTGGGTTCCTCTGTTTCAAGCACTTGTTCTTGAGCATCTGTTGTTGGGTGTCCACTTAGCAATACATTTGGAGGTTCATTTTTAACTCGAGAGTCTTTAGGGGATACATCGCTAGATTCTTTGTCTGCCATGTTGATTGCTGTTCCCAAGCCTAATTTTGGAGGATATATATTCAATAACACAAGGATCAGTCCAATATTATTTCCACAAGTTATATACTAACTTAAAAGAACTATAACTATCATAAACTATTAAAATCCCCAAAACAGATAATTATAAAACATAAAGATATGAGGTTTTGTCACTATAACTAACATAAAGAGGCTTGTCCCACGAAGCAAGCTTTCTTATTTCTAATTAATACTGTTTTGTCCCATCGAAGTCTAGAAAGTAATACGAATTGTAAATTTTAATGTTGAAAATCTTGACAAAATGGCCGACTTACACGTCACCCCTAGTTTCGATTTTTCTCAGACAAGGAAGTTATTTGACAACACTTCCAAACGATTATATGTAATTTTACTCAGAGAAGACAAAACGTCTGTATTCCTAATTCTAATTAGAAAACAAATACTTGATCCATACCTTCACAATCCTCAATGTGGGCATACGCTAAACGGATAAAGTCATCATTCCATAAACATTCCATCACATGTCCATAACATGTCCAATTAAACCTAGACCACATTAGATGATATTCCTCACCATAAACCACATCACAAAGAACTTCCCTATGCTATCCAACATCAGCCAAGTTATCTGTCCTCTATGCTCTATCTTACAACCTCTTGTGCTCGCATTACCTAAGTATTTCCGGGAAATACGACCATTAAAAAGTTTGATTCAATAGTAACACACAGCAATAAAGGATCATAAGCTATAAAAATAGAAAGGTTGTTAAGACCACGAAATAATATTCATATAATAGTCATAAGAACAGTTTTTCATTCAAAGATCTATTGAAAAATAAACATTCCTTTTACAGATTATACAATAGTTATAGAAATAGAGCTAAAAATATATTTTATATCTTTTTAAATGAAAATGGGATAATAAAACTTTTCATTTGCAAGTTTATAATATTACACATATTATATCATATAAGGGACATAAAGTCAGCAGCAGAAAAAATGGCAACCAGAAAACAGAATTGGCATCATTTAATACGGTGGTGTCCATAAGAATTTTCACAAAACAGAACAAATATCATTCATCACAGCACAGAAAAATATAACCATCAGCGTCGAAAACTAACCATCAGCATCGAAAATTAACCATCAGCATCGAAAAACCATCAGCATCGAAAATTAACCATCAGCATTGAAAACTAACCATCAGCATCGAAAACCAACCATCGGCATCGAAAACTAACAATCATCTTCGAAAACTGACCATCAGCATCGAAAATTAACCATCAGCATCGAAAACTAACCATCAGCATCGAAAACCAACCATCGGCATCGAAAAATCATCTTCGAAAACTGACCATCAGCATTAAAAACTAACCATCACAAAACAGAACAAATATCATTCATCACAGCACAGAAAAATATAACCATCAGCGTCGAAAACTAACCATCAGCATCGAAAATTAACCATCAGCATCGAAAAACCATCAGCATTGAAAATTAACCATCAGCATCGAAAATTAACCACGAAAACTAACCATCAGCATCGAAAACCAACCATCGGCATCGAAAACTAACAATCATCTTCGAAAACTGACCATCATCATCGAAAATTAACCATCAGCATCGAAAACCAACCATCGGCATCGAAAAATCATCTTCGAAAACTGACCATCAGCATTGAAAACTAACCATCAGCATTGAAAACTTACCATCCAAAAATATAATTATCAGTTTTGAACAATAACAGTCATTATAAAAATATCATCAGTCGTTTTGAAACACCCGATAGTACTATTTATCTCGATTATGTCAGTCTTATCTCGGAATTTTTGATTAAAAGAACTGCTCGTACGAATTTACAGAAGATTTATAATGGTCACCAAGAAGCTTAATATCATCAGTGAACCATCAGTACCAAAAACTAGCTTATATTGTTCAACAACAAAAGTACAATAATTGAATCTTAGGACAAAAAGATCGTAGCATGGTGACATCAGGTGTTTTTATTTCCATTAATCTCAATTTAACCTTTGATTTACCATGCACTGGATAATTGTAAAAGTTAAACTTTTTTTGAACACGTAATTCCATTAATTTCCTTTTAGTTAAGCTGACCTGGTGCTGAAGGCTACGTCAGTTTCAATTTGTAATTAATTATAAATCAGGATTTCGCAACAATATATGAGACTGCCACACTACAGAGTTAACTAATAAGAAAGAGAATTGCGTAATGTTAATTTGTATTGAATATTAATCTTTGTATTATTCGATGATTTCCGGGACTATTGAAGATATTTTTATATACCGTCTGTTTTGTAGGATTTCATACCTCGTTGTACAAAAATGTTTCTTTCCACGGTGAATGTAATGTCACAACCTTACAAATGACAAAATGCTACGGGCAAATCAACTCGCTTGCACATAGCCAATTTTACGTTTTGTTTTGTAAATATGAACGCATACACGGATAATATATCAGTAGGCTACGGGACAGCCTCATTTTTCCTCAATATGGAAAATGTATAATACGAATGAGCGAACCATACGATTACAGTTCGTCGAGTTGCAATAATGAATTTCTTCAGCAAGAAGATGTCCATGATCTGAATGAAGGTGATTTGCAACGGTCAGACAGTTTAATATTTTTTAACAATTTCATCTCGCTACACTAAATTTATTTCCTTTTTTAATCGATCATTAGAATGACAGATTTGAGTCTAAATATAGTATGTTTATCTAAATATGGCCATTTAACATTCACTATCTAGACTAGCCTGATTAAATATATCTACACCTCATACATTAACTTTCTTAAAATAACTCTATAATACCCATATTGATTTATCACAAACCATCCTTGATATGCACATACTGTTCTAAAGGTACACCGAATAAAAGTTTTCTTACACATCTATTTGTTTGATACAAAGAGTAAACAAATGCGGATCAATTTCAGATTCAGATACTGATTTCATCAAGATAAATACTGATTTCATCAAGATACATACTGATTCCAGCAAGATAAATACTGATTCCAGCAAGATACATAATTATACCAATTCAATCAAGATAGATTCTGATTCAATTAAGAAAGATACTGATTTCATCAAGGTAAATACTGATTTCATCCAGATAAATACTGATTTCATCAAGATAAATACTGATTCCATCAAGATAAATACTGATTCCATCAAGCTAAATACTGATTTCATCAAGATAAATACTGATTTCATCAAGATACATACTGATTTCATCAAGATAAATACTGATTTCATCAAGATAAATACTGATTTCATCAAGATAAATACTGATTCCATCAAGATTACATACTGATTTCATCAAGGTAAATACTGATTCCATGAAGATAAATACTGATTTCATCAAGATAAATACTGATTCCATCAAGATAAATACTGATTTCATCGAGATACATACTGATTTCATCAAGATATATACTGATTTCATCAAGATAAATGACGATTTCATCAAAGTAAATGACGATTTCATCAAAGTTAATGACGATTTCATCAAGGTAATTGCCAATTTGATAAATACAGATCCTGAGTCAGCAAGGTCATTTCAAATTTGATAAATACATATATTGATTTCATCAAGATCATCTCTCTAATTTGTCATTACAGATACTGATTTCATCAATACCATCTCAAATTTGATAAATACAGATAGTGATTTCATCAAGATCATCTCAAATTTGATTATTACAGATAGTGATTTCATCAAGATCATCTCAAATTTGAAAAATACATATGGTGATTTCATCAAGATCATCTCTATTGTGAAAAATACATACAGATAGTGACTTCATCAAGATCATCTCGAAATTGATTATTACAGATACTGAGATACTTATTTCATCAATAGTAACATGGATTTTATCAATAGTTTGATAAATACTGATAGATACTGATTTCAGCTTAAGGTTATACGAATTTGATTAGTAAAGATACTACATTAAGTTAAATTGAGATTTTATCAAGATAAGATCCGATTAGATAAATAGTTATTAAAACTTATTTTCTATATTTCTATTAAATACACCTAAATTAACCGGATATTCCGCAGTACAAGTCTCTGCGTCTTAAATTATTTTAATTTCTACAGAGAGAAGGGAATTAAATGTATTTTAAAATGTGATTAATTGGATACGATCGTGATTTCTTTATTCTCATGCTCAGTCTGCGATCAATTATAGTTAGCAATATTCATGAAAATATTTATTCTTTAAGATCTCACGAATTCCATTCAGACTGGTATTTTAATAGTTATAAAATATTTAACCCGAAACCTTGGTTACTACATGACCCAGTGTATTACAATTACTGACCCAATTAGATAGATAATAACTTGTTAATTTATTGCTTCCAGCCTTCAAAGGAAATGTGTATTTAAATAAGGGATTGTAAACACATATGGCACTGGATTTTTGTTTTTGCCTGGCAAATTGCATCACCAAATATTAAATGTCCACCATTTCAACACAACCAATACAAATGCAACTTCTTATGATTTTTGACCAGTGTATAGGAATGATAATGGGAATGACTTGTCTTCACAAAATGTTTGCTTAATCTATACATGTACATTTTTAAATACGACCATTGAAAACCGAACTTATATTGAAATTGTACCTAAGACAACGACTACAGATCTACCGGAAGCTATTATTGATATCTATGCAGATCAGTGGGGGTGACGTCATAAAACGCGTTAGTTTAAGTGGAATTGCAAGAACCACAGACGTCGGAATGGAAATTGGAATGGTGCAAATTGATGATACCAGTATCCCCGATACACATACAAAGTTTAGAAAACCTCTTTACAACCCCTTTAATCTATTTTTAAAAGGGCCAAATGCATTTTATGAAAAAATATGAAGGCCAAATAGAGCTTAGCTAGGATGGCAAGCAAGCTGAAGGGGTCATTCTTGAAGGACCATTGACAAGGCTTGCTTTAAGCCTATCCACGCAGCATCACAACCCAAGGGTACAGCAGCATCTATCTCCCCAAATCTCTGGAGCGAACGTCGTCATCTAGCCATAGCTCACTGAACCGCCTCAGATTTCAACAGAACAAGGAAGAGGAAAAAATGTCACAAATGTCAATTTGATTACGGTCTGTTGTGTTTGGTACAATCTCTACCAGACAATGATGTAGCCTCAATACGTTTATATCATAGATATTCACTACTTGACCGACTGTGTGTAATTTACATAGATTTGTCTCCTAGCCTCCTTCACTATATCGTCTGGAAATCAGTCTGACCTACTCAGCAGATGAAGGAACCATATTAAATTGACGGTTCAATAGAAATAAAAGCTATTAGATCAATAATTTACTCATTCCCTTCTACGTTTTTATTGAACCACACAAATACAAATTGACCGACTGGCATCTATTCTGGCTTTAAAGCCACAAGACTAAGGTGCGATGTACTTCTAGTGCGTTGACACGTTTGTCCATGACGTTGTGACTTGGTAACAATATGTAGGTCATCAGAACCGGAAGTGAAAGGCAAATACTGAATTGCATTATCTTGAATCATATTTGATATATTCTGGCATTCTACTGATACGAGTTCGGATATAAAATCCTAATCATGAAAAATTGTTTAATGAAACTTTCCTAGCAGAAAGGGATATGTTCACCATCCATTGGACAAATAAACTTAAGTCTCAGAACCTGAAATTTTTAGCTAATCCAATCAGTAACGATGTTTCAAACTCTCCCTCAAATTTGAAGCATTCAAATCCCTGTGTATCCATAATTATCAGTGTTTGAAATACGACTCGTATTTCATTGAGATTATGCCTTATATGAAAACACATATAAAGAAAATGAAGTATAAATGTTTAGGTACGGGTGTAATTGAAGGGAATGTGCGATTTTTGTGCAGTTCTAATACATACATGCATATTCATGGCCCAAAATCGACCATCGAAAATGCTGAACATTCACCTTTAAGTAAAGGCAGAAAAAGTAAAATATATTTAGCCTACAAAAAAATCATAAAATGGTCTATGATGACTACAAATATTTCAAAAAATATATTAATGCAATAGAGGCTATATTAGAAGAACTCTGGCCCTGTGCTACTTTAAAACCATCACGCCTTCTTAATTCAGTATCACTTAAAGTATTCTAAAATATATTCTCAAGATCAAGGTAATCTAATGAATACAGGCCTGATTCAATCAAAAGACTTGAAGTTGATTTTATATTCTATTCGTGAATCAAACTGATTTTATTATTGAACATAGCCTAGCTTTGTGTTGAGGAACTTTGCTAATGTTTAAATTCAATATGCTATATTTGATAAAGGATGATGCTATTGTACTTGAACTTCAGATAACATATAATGCAATCATGATATTTGGGTTAATGAAGTCTACAGATTCCTTAGATTACAGTAACTGACAAATTTGAAAAATCTTGATCTTTGAGTATTCCGACACTCTACGTAATCCGACATATTTTTTATTTTCCCAATGCATGTTGGATTACACAGATTACATGTACGTGAATAATTATTTTAAATCTGTGTACTCCATATATACGTGTACCCAGCTATATCTAGAAAGTTGCGACATAAGTGCACCAAGAGATCTCTAAAGATTTTGTGCATTTTTGGAGGCAAAGCTGTAAAGTGTCTATATATAATCGCAAAACATGCAAACTAGACCAAATCATAAAATAATATCAAACATTCTTGATCGGAGCTATTGTTGGCTGGAAAATAGTTAATTATGAGCTTCCAGGCTCGATTTTGGAAGAAATAGATTAAAGAATATCTATGATTCCATAAGCTAGGACAATGGAGAACCGTAAAATAACAGTATCTTTTCTATTTTTGTGAGATTTTTATAGTAGCAATAGGCCGAAGTCATGTCTCTAACAATCTAACATGCCTACAATTATAGAAAACTCAGCTTTGCACAACGTAGTTTTTCCAAAGTCAAGACGGAAATCATGGTTTAAGTTCTATATTACTGGATAGCGGATTGGTCGACCTTTGTGGACACAACGAACATTTTATTACGCAGAAAAAGATAATGAAAAAAAAATTCGAGGTCCAAGGACAAGAAACAATTTTCTGAATTTCTAAAATTGACAACGTGAAGCACCATATGTTCTCAGAATTAATTGAGACAATATAAAAGTTTCACGTAGGAATTATTAATGATTGATTTTTTGATTTAAAAAAAACTCTTGTCTTGTAACAGATATAAAAAGACATATTGGAGAAACCTAAGACGTTATTTGATCAAATTGCCTTTATAGTTTCTATAAGTTGTCGTTATATGTGTCACTATGTCAATCTAAAATAACCAAAATGACATAATTATAGAAGGAAACCTTACTATCAGACTTCAATCGATACTAAGAGTGACAAGAGTAATAGTTCCAATTTATTTTCGATTTCAGGAAAATGACCCAGATACGTTCATGTACTAAGGTATTTAAAGGGATATGTTCACTAACTGCTCGACCAAAATAAATTTAGTCTCAGAACTTGGAATTTTTTTCGCTAATCTAATCTGTAATAATGTTCCAAACTTTCCCTCAAAATTCAACCCTTTAAATCCCCGTGTATCCATACATATCCGTGTTTGATCCTCGAATATACTGAACATTCTGTGTTACTTAAAAAACATCCTTCCCCAATACGTTAGATGTAACGTCTCGCAATGCACAACTATGGGAGAGCTACGTTTCAACTGCTAAATGTTGGGGGATCTTAAGATTGCATAGACTGTAGCGTACAAAGATTTGAACCCATGCCAGTTGTCATACATTTTTTTACGCCACTTGAGTCACAAAATAAGACAGGACGGGCCGTAAAATCCCCCTATATGGATTTTTCGCCACCAATTTGTGCTGGGAAGACGCGCAACAAAGTACTGGTTCGTTTCATATGCGCAAACCTTATCTTTGATGAAGCTTTGACAATTTCCTGATCAAAACATAGTGGGCTTTATCAGATGACTGGTATCTAATCCAATGTAATCCATTATTTTCAGAAAGCATCTTTACCTTGTAAGAAAATAATGTCATACTCAAGATCTGACCATGGAAATCTTGCTGAAGGGAACAGACTTATCAATATTATAAAAGACAACCAATAATTAGGTACATTCAAGCGTTAAAACCGATCTACCTACAATAAAGTTAAGTGCAATTTGGTTAAATAGTATCCGATAATGTTAAGTTTCAGCTTTATTGGACATAATATGACGTTAAGAACCCTAAAACTCTTTATGTGCATCTGAATGATCTGATATTCAGTGGCGTTTCTACAGGAGGGGAGGGCAGGGGGGACCATGACCCCCCATAATTTAGGCAAGTGCTCGGTCTTGGCCCCAGCTTTGAAATTTCGTATAGTGTTACATACGGATACCTCGTGCTGGGACCCCCCACCCCCTCCTGACAATTATTTGGCCCCAACTCCCCTCACATAAAGTTTCCTAGAAACGCCACTGCTGATAATGTGTAAGGATCAGATTGCGAATGAGATTTTTAATTCAGGAAGTTTTTCACAGAAAATGGAAAAAAATGATATAGGTGTTTGAGGCACTAACCATGATATCCCTACATGGAAATGTCAAAGTTATTAGCTATACACACCTACTGTATATCTATTAAAGTAACCATTTAGCAACGTTCGTCACTAGTAAAACTGTGACTTGGATTAAACCATCAACTGTTAATTTGACCATCGATCTAAATCGCAATGCTTCCTGTTTGGATATGACCCGACGATTCCCATGGTTATAGCCAATATTATCAGATACTATAAATGACCAGATGATACGTGAAAAACAACACGTAACAATCAATTCTGTTAACTTTTATCAATGAATTTCCGCTCAAAATAACATTCTGACCAAACTGCAATACCATACCCACATCAGAGTGCTTTCTGACATAATACCGCGTACTCTTACTTTTTTCGGAGCATCTGATGGTAATTTATGAGTAAAACGATTCTTCTACCAAAACCACTAGTTAGATTCCTGACCAATGAGATCCATTTGATTCTCAGCCTGTGAGATCTATTTGATTCTCAACCAATGAGGTCTATTTGATTCTCAACCAATGAGATCTATTTGATTTTCAACCAATGAGATCCATTTGATTTTCAACCGAAGGGGTCCATTTTATTCTCAACCAAAGGGATCCATTTTATTCGCAACCAATGAGATCCATTTGATTCTGAGTCAATGAGATCCATTTGATTCTCAACCAATGATATCCATCGGTGGTATATATTGCTGGAAGGTAGGTTATTTCTCCCTGAGTTAGTAATTTATGATACTTTCCCATAGCCATAGTCCATGATACGCAACTGCTGATTGATCAGTAATAATTCATCTAGGTGTATTGGATCACGGGTTGGGCATCATAATACTCAAATAGCCAGGGTCAAACAGGAGACAGACACCTGGATTATACAGATTGAATTTGACTAAAGATATAGATATAATATGTTTATACAAGATAATAAGTAGATAAGTAATAAAAGTCAATAACCCCAGGCTTTTGATAATAATATCTTTAATGGCGATATGTTTATGTTTCTTGTTTCAAGAAGCATTCATTGGGAATCCTCTTATAGTTCATTGAAACAGGCAGTTTTATGTTCTTCCCTCCCGCATCTTGTCCTTAGACGCCCCGTACTTCCGAACGCGACAGGCGATGGGCGACGGGATACTGTGCACAGCATGGGGAACTTTGAGCTACTTTTTTTTTCAATTCCCGAAAGTAGCCACTTTGGAAAAAATGTATGCATGTGTATGTGGGTACAATATATCACACATGTGTGTATACATTTTTATGCATTCATTGTATTTGTTTATGTTTGTGTTGTATGCCCTTAAGTTCTTACAAATAAAAAATACTTGTTCCAACACATAATATACTGTTTAATTAGATAATTATGTCTGATATCAGGCTAAACTCTTTCCAATCTGAATCCCAGGGGCTTATTTACCTAAAATAAATTATTTCCATTGTCAATGTGACATGTTTTTCATTATATATTAGTAGATAATTTGGTTTAGGGCTTCATCTATTTTGTTGAACATAAAGAGCTTCGGGACATATACGCTAATCTCGGCTATCTTCATGACGTCATAACCGACATCAACAATATGGCACCTGATTAGGCCTAAATGATTGACGTGGAAAAGAAAAAATATTTCGTAGATATGTAAACATTATTCAAAATATGTAAATCGTTAGGAAACTATTTCGATCGAGTTTTAAACGGATCGTAAAGAGGTTTTCTGAACTTTGTATGTGCATCGGGGACACTGATAGCATCAATTTGCACCATTCCAATTTCCATTCCGACGTCTGTGGTTTTTGCAATTCCACTTGAACTAACGCGTTTTAAATGACGTTACCCCCACTGATCTGTATATGTTAATTTATTCTTCAAACGTTTAAATCTGTTCAAAAGTGAATTTCATTTCAAAATGTGTTACGGGACAAATACTGCCCCCCCCCCCCCCCCCCCCCCCCCCCCTTAACACAAGCAAGAGTACTTTATCAAAATATGATAACGTTATCAACGAGGTGTCGCCCTTGCTTTGACGAATCATCCAAATTTAACAGGCCTACTTCACATTAGTCGTTTGGATGGGACAATAAACCAGTGCCCCGTGTGCTATTGGCTGTGCACGTTAAAGATCCCCCGACAGTTTGAAATGGACAATAAGAGTAGGCTAATGCCGCTGTCCTGCACACTGCATGGCGTTTGCCTGTCCTCAATTAGCTCATTCAGGTGCAGAAGAGCAGGACGTTAAACTCCATTCATTTCATTTCATTTCACATTAATTCAGTCCAGTAAGTATTATATATTATATAGCTTATCGGTATTGAACTGTAAAATCTTTAACTTTCAACGTGAATGAAAAATTACAGTTTGATTCGAGTTATCTCCCATTAACTTTATTTACCAAATTATGAGACTTCTTGTTGTTTTAATTGACAATCGAAGAAGATAGACTCAAATTGCAATTTGCAAGGTTACGTCTATATGGGTTTAATTGATGCATTTGATTCGTTTTTTTTAAATATTCTATGGTGCACCATTTGGATATATCTCGTCGAAATATGAGCTATATTTCGCAATAACCAAGAACTCTTAACGTGTTATGATTTTCAATATAATTAAGAAAGAGTGCGTGCGTGATGAATATCAAATTTTTTTATCAAAAAATGAGCACGTGTATAACATTTCTTTGAACATGAAAGAAAGTGTTTACAAATTGAAATTGATCTATTTTTCTGTTATTTTTCGCCTGTCTAGAGTAAAAACAGGTAAAAAAGTATAATTTGCCCACTCTTTTATGTCAAAACTGGCTTGTGTTATAATTGGGTACTAGATTGCGTGACAAGGGCAAGCATGTGCATGAACCGATATATGTGATACTTTTAAAACTATAGCACGTAATATGCAAATCAAGTTACATAGGGCAAAGGGGGGACAATACACCTTCGAAAATATGCTTTGCCAACTCAAAAACACCTCTGACTGCCACCCCTTTAATGACATCATCAGTACATTGCCCCAACGGGTATATTACTTGCCTACCCGAGCAAAAATGTATTGGCACTCGGTTAAAATCGGAAATTTGGCAAATTGGTCTGCAAGCATTTCGCATTTTTGTAATAAAGGTTACGGGACATATAAGTTTACATAACATTTCCATATAAACAAAATTGAGCATTTACGATTTACTCATTTTTCTTAAACTTTGGTAAAAAGCCAATAGAAATGTTTAATGAAAGAAAATTGACTGAGAGATAATCAAACTAAACCTAACAGAAACTTCAAATAAATACCCTACAGTAAAAATGTGAACCATCATCATTATTTGTGAAAGAACAGAAGGCAGATGAACACTGGGCGTGTGCTGTTTTCTTTAAAGGTTTGAAATTCCCTTTCAAGTCATTGCATCGGTGAAATGCTAGCCAATTCCCATTTAATTCATTGCACCATCGAACGACTAGCCAATTCTCATTCAACTAATTGTATCAAAGAAACTGCTAGCCAATTCTCATTCAACTAATTGTATCAAAGAAACTGCTAGCCAATTCTCATTCAACTAATTGTATCAAAGAAACTGCTAGCCAATTCCCTTTCAACACATTGCATCAAAGAAACTGCTAGCCAATTCCCTTTCAACTCATTGCATCGATGAACTGTTAGCCCATTCACTTTTAACTGACTACATCGATGAAGTGCTAGCCAATTCACTTTCAACTCATTGCATCAAAGAAACGGCTAGCCAATTCACTTTCAACTCACTGCATCGATGAACTGCTAGCCCATTCCATATGAACTCATTGCATCGACGAACCTCTAGCCAATTCACTTTCAACTCATTGCATCAAAGAAACGGCTAGCCAATTCACTTTCAACTCACTGCATCGATGAACTGCTAGCCAATTCACTTTCAACACATTGCATCAATGAAACGGCTAGCCAATTCCCTTTCAACTCATGGCATCAATGAAACGGCTAGCCAATTCCCTTTCAACTCATGGCATCAATGAAACGGCTAGTCAATTCCCTTTCAACTCATTGCATCAATGAACTGCTAGCCAATTCCCTTTTGAAGTTTCAACTCATTGAATTAAAGAAACGACTAGCCAATTCCCTTTCAACTCATTGCATCGATGAACTGCTAGCCAATTCACTTTCAACTCATTGTGCCAATGAACTGCTAGCCAATTCCCTTTCAACTCATTGCATCGATGAACTGCTAGCCAAATCCCTTTCAACTCATTGCATCAATGAACTGCTAGCCAATTCACCTTCAACTCATTGCATCAATGAACTGCTAGCCAATTCACTTTCAACTCATTGTGCCAATGAACTGCTAGCCAATTCCCTTTTATCTCATTAGTCAGTTCCCGTTCAACTCATAACATCAAAGAAACGGCTAGCCAATTCCCTTTCAACTCATTGCATCAAAGAAACGGCTAGAAAATTCCCTTTTAAATCATTGCATTGATGAACTGCTAGCCAATTCCCTTTTATCTCATTAGTCAGTTCCCGTTCAACTCATAACATCAAAGAAACGGCTAGCCAATTCCCTTTCAACTCATTGCATCAAAGAAACGGCTAGAAAATTCCCTTTTAAATCATTGCATTGATGAACCACTAGCCCATTCCCTTTCAACTCATGCCATGGACGAAACTGCTAGCCAATTCCCTTTGAAATCATTGCATCAAAGAAACGGCTAGCCAATTCCCTTTTAAATCATTGCATCGATGAACTGCTAGCCAATTCAATTCAACTCATTGCATCGATGAACTGCTAGCCAATTCCCTTTCAATTCATTGCATCAAAGAAACGGCTAGCCAATTCCCTTTTAAATCATTGCATCAATGAACCACTAGCCCATTAACTTAGTTGCTGAGCCATTACGTTTTATCTCATTGCATCAACAGTTAAGAGTTTGTTTATCTAGTAAAGTAATAGGAGAGTCTATTAAAGTAGTTTTCTTTCTAAAATATACATGTAATCTTAAAGTAGAAATGCCTGCAATCATAAACCAAAATTGACTTTATCAAACCTTTACACTTGGGTTTAGGCAGTGTAGGGAATTGAAAATTTCATATTTAACATGCTTAAACGGACACGTTACCCAATTATTCGAAATTTAAGTCAAGTGTATCCATAATTATCAGCGTTTGAAAGTTAAAAAATACGACTCGTATTTTAGTGAGATTATGCTTTACAAGAAAAAACAAATAAAGAAATTTAGTTTGAGGTATATTTGAAGGGATTATGCGAATTTCATGTAGTTCTTCTGAAGAATATATTCAAGATTCAAGACCAACAAAAATACTGATAGTTACCCTTTAAAAAAAGTAGGTAAAAACTAAAATATTCAAACATCTAAAACTTGGTACAAAATTAACGCATCATCGAAGTAATTAGTAACTGCTATGTTTTCTCACTTGTTTAGGTTGGCATAATAATCAATTCTGAAAATAATTCCACTTTATTAGTTTTGAGGATTTTCTTTGGAATTGGCCCAGGTTGACAGGTGGTACTTAGATTCAAATTATATTCCTGAAAGTCTGCTAGTGAGAATATTAAGTAAATTAGACTAAATGGTGTAGAATGTTTTCAGCTTCCGTCAAAATCAGTTAACAATTATGTGTCTTGCCATCTGTATTTGTATTCTGACCTTGAACTCTAGAGTATACCAACAATTCCAAACTTCTTTATCTGTTTTCAGATAATTTCTGAATTGGCCATCGTTAGTGATATAAATCACGCTCATTCTTTCCAAACACTCAAGGTCATTTTAGCTTGAATGGTACATTTTGTAAATCAAATCCTCGAATATTAAGATTAAATTTGCAATATTCTGTTTGCAATGTTACAGCACAGCACCCATAAATACTAAATTAAAAGGGTTGCCCCCTTTATCCATTGTAACGAAGTACTCCTGATTCAATTGTAGGCCTACTAGCCCAGCTATAAATTCCCGCACAAAAATTTGGCGCCAATGCAGCAGACGTTACTGGACTGGTCTATCTGATTGAGTATAATATTGAAAAAATGTCTGTTATTCTGAGTATGGTGTGTATTTTTAGACCGTGTAAGTGCTGTGAAGGCAAGCCATAAACATTCTAGGTAATATTTCACTTTATATTTCGTTAATATGTAAACATGCTGTTAAACATGGCCATATTTCATATCTTATAACGAAAAAACTGTAAACATTGCCAAATTTATTGTTCTATGCTTTCAACAATGCATCCAATATACCAAGTACTTGAATAAACTTAAAGATATAGTATCAGTATCTATTTGCCATTTGTAAACGTCACCGAGTCGTGACGTGGAAATGCTGGAGGTGAGGGAGGAGGTGAGGTTGAGGGGGCAACACGAATTCAATGATAAGAAATTTTAAATTAAGCAAGATGCTCTAGCTTCCGAAAATGGAGGTGTAAATAAGGGACAGACTGATAAATGGGGAGGGGGGGGGGCGAATATAAAAAGAGCATGGGTAGGAGATCTTTAAATGAGTGCGAAAATTCTTCAAAATATTGGTTTGGAGTAAAAACACAAATTCATTTTTTGAAAATTCTCAGAGTGGGAGTGGTGGTGCAATCTATTTTATAGGGGGAGGGTGTCCGTATCTCCATTGGAGAGAGCCAAAGAACAGAAATATCCATAGAGGCAAGTGTTATTGCCTTGCAGTTTGTTCAACCAATTTACGTTTAGTTTGAATCAACTGAGTAAAAATTCAATCGGATTGACACTGATTGGTGATAATTGGTCTAATCAGGCGGCACAATCAATACCCAGGAGTCACAGTTTGTTCGGAATTACTCGTATCTAAGTGGACAAAAATCAACTATTTTGTGCACAAAAATTCGTGATTTGGATAGCGAATTTTTTTTGAACGATTGCATTTAGATTTGTTTTTGTGGTTCCAAAACAAAAGGGTCTGAATATTTTTAGTTTTTGAGATATAATGCTAAATGTCCTTTTGGGATTGTCAGATGTGTGCGAGACGTAATTTACAAAATATTCACGAACATCACGACTTAATACGTGTTAATTGTATAGCTTGGGTCGTAAGTATGGATAACCCAGTCTTGATTCGTTTGAGCCTTTAGGCGACCGTTAAGCTTTGAAAACACTGACAAAATTTAGGGCAACATCTCGTATACACAAGACAACATCTGTGCACAAAGCTGGGCCCAACAATTGTTTGACGGCATGTTGGGCTACTGGTTAACATTTCTAATGGTGGATAAATAGGCCTCTTTTTTAGAGTAAAACTCAGCAACAGCATAATTATGTTTGTGTTTCAATGGTGGTACCAATGAGTTTGTATAATTAGATCTGTCAAGGTAGATTTCAGGTCAAATGACACTGAGTAACTGAGTTATTCGAATGGTCATAAATGTATCCACTATCCAGTATAACTCCGCATGAAGTGGTGTGCCACGTCTTATATATTTTATGCTCCCGGGTTCTCTAAGGACGTTAGAGAACAACCTGCATAGGCGTACGGGAGGTTTTGAAACTGGGGGTGCGGGAGAGATTTGTGCCCGAATCTCGGACTTTGCCCGAATTATACTGAACGCGGAGCCGCGTCGGGCCAAGCCCGACTTCGAGAAGCGCAGAAGGCGCGAGCCCGCTGCAGGGGGGCGGGAGGACCTCCCCCAGAAAATTTTGAAAATCTACATTCAATCTGTTGCATTCTGACTTCTGAGACATAATTGGGGGTTAATTATTGGACGAGACTCCGAACAACCAAGGTAAATATCACCAGCCCACAAGGCTTCTACACGAATATCTAGATATTCGGGTATTTTGCTTAAATAGAATCTAGGGATTTGGGCAGGAATCAGTTCCCGGCAATATTAGTGCATGGGTATTTTTCTAAAACTGAACTTTCAGTGCCCGAATATGTCGAGAATTTTGCCCGAATATGATCGAGCCGAAAATTATGGGGGGGGGGGACCGCCCCCCCCCCCCCTGCTCCCCCTCCCGTACGCCTATGACAACCTGCATTGTGCAATGACAGAACTTTGCCTCAACATTAATAATACACTTGTTCTAGAACAAACTGTCGAAGGGTATTTTAATTATTTTCTGTAAACTATTATATGTAATGTAGAAATAAAATATTGTTTAAATCAAGGGTATTTTACATTTATTCAACTGAAAGACTTGAATCTTGATGAGCTCACCTGAAATTGTCCTGATTTCGATCATCACTGGAAAAACATACGGTAAAATTCTCAACATCCACGAAAATGTACACCAAATACAGGTTTCTATTTCACCTTATCTTTCATAATCATGTATTTTATTTTATTGTTTATATTATTTTTTACAGTTTTGTAGCCTAGATAAGTCACGCATTGTCAAAATTGTCGAGATGATACAAAGGGCGTGGATTTAGGGGTGTGGGGGGGGGGGGGGGTGGGAGCGAAAGGGTCTCGCCCCCTCCATAAATCGATTAGTAGGAAAGCTTTTTTTTGAAGAATCAAAATCGATCAGATGAAAATCAGATTAGCAAGTCCTTATTTCAAACTCAAATCCCGAAATATCTTTCAGAAGTCACCAAATTGATGCCATTTTTAATTCGTTTTGGTGGGTCAATAAACCGAGTCCCAGTGTGTTACAGATACTATAACTTGTCAATTTTTGTACATCATTGTATTGTCCTAGTTACGAGAGGTATGTCGGCTGTTAAATGTCATAATATTAGTGATATGGACAGAATAATGTTTGAAGGGATTGTAAATTCTAATAAAACTGACGCGTTTTATGACAGTGATCTGCATAATTTATCAATAATAGCTTCCGGAAGATCACTGTCAATGACGTCATATAACGCGTTGGTTTTAGTGGAATTGCAAGAACCACAGACGTCGGAATCGAAATTGAAATGGCGGAAATTGATGCTATCAGTGTCCCCGATACACATACAAAGTTTTGAAAATCACTTTACAATCCCTTTAAATAATGACCCGAATGTTGATTTGCTTAAAAAGTTCAACTTTCGATTTATTCTCGTTTACGTTTGAACTCAGTGTTTTTCTTCATCTTGTAACTAAGTTAATAGTCCATGTATCGGCTTTAAGCCAGTCACAATCCCACAAACAGGTTAATCTCCTAGTAATTGTATGAGTTAGCGTTTTAATCCATAGTTAATGTTCGTATACTCTGATCCAAAAATATCTTGTAAAACCTAATTACCAGATTTCAACAAATTGGATTTCATAACGTCACATTAAAGACCATCATTTCATAAGAAAGAACAAGAAATTTACCACAGTAGGCCTATGACGTTCATTTACTTAATTTTCACCAACTTTTTATAATTTTCTGTGTATGTCGGATTATCATGTAAAAAGGTCATAATAATTATGCTGTAAAAAGTATGCATATACTTATGTTCTAATGTAATATAATGTTCTATGTATGCATTATGTCATATATTATGTGAACAATTATTTTCTGTAGAACGTGTATGCATATAGGTTTTTAAAGTTTCATGCATGTAGGTATATAATGTAAAGAAGTCATAATTGTGCTGTATAAAGTGCATGCATATAGGTTTATAATATAATGCGTTATAATATGCATACACGCTTATAATACTAAATTATAATTATACAAGTATGTTTATGATATACCATAACCCAATAACACATAATTACCTATAATTTCATGATATTATACTCAAGTGTGTGTATTAAATTTATGCATTATGTTCAAGTAGTAAAGTGTATATTGGAAGTGTGATATACTTTAAAGAGTTTAATTTCACATTTTAAAATTGCATTTTTCAAGTACTTCTGAATATTAACGTACACTAATATATGATATACTTAGTCTTTTGACACTGATTATGGTATAAATTTATTAGGTAATTTGTTTTATGTCATGGAAACTTACTTTAGACTAAAACGTTTTGATGATGAACAGGTTACTTCGTATGCAAATTTTTTTCAAAATTTTCAAAATCAGTGACAGTTCTAAGAATTATTAGGTGGAGGGGCCGAGATGGGACCATGTAATGGTCAATGGGGGCAAGTAGCACAATGCATTAAAGCAGTGGTTCCGAACCTGGGGGCCATGGGGTACTTGTCAAGGGGCCATGGGGTTTTTGTCAAGGGGCCATGGAGCATTTTATTTAACTATATTTTGCTGTGTAAGTTCTATAGTTTCTTGTGGTCAAATGCATTTGGCCTACCGATGATGAGGAGTCACAAAACCACTCCTTAGGCGATATTTCGAATTAAGCAGGGGGCCACGGTCAGTAAATCCATGCATTGGGACCACTGTGAAATGGTAAAGATACACTCATGTAGTATTGTCATTCATTTTGTTCTTTATATAACACTATAGGATACCAAAAAGAATATTACTAAATTATATGGTATTTGACTGTAGAGTATGGTGAATACATAATTAAAATTAAGTGTAAATGTTGTAACCGCCTAACTTCCTACCATGCATGAAATATTTTAATGAATTTACCATTTAATTAGTATTATGTTTAGCTTAATATGATCAGTAATTCAACGGTTATTAGGACTGGCATACTTCAAAAACTTACAACCTTATTATAATTATTGAAATGTTACTGTTCTCTCTAGGTTTGTTGTATTATCGTGATATGAAAATAGCTGAATTGCTACAGGTTTTTGCAGTGTCAGTGAATGAATGCATATTTAAAAAAAACTAATTGCGCGTACCAATTCATTATCGCATTTATAGCCGTAGGGCCCACGACTCAACGAGGGGTAAGGGGGTATCAGACCGACCTTGGGGTGGGGGCGGGGCAGCTGCGCCCCTGTCTTATACGACTATGATCACATTCATTTCAATTGGTAATATGTAATGGATTTGAAATGAATGTCTGATCTGTTTAAATTAGTTAATATAGTTCATATTAGTTTGGATAGTTCATATTAGTTTGATGTGTTTATATAAGGTTACTAAATCTATGTTGGCCTGTATCTGTTTTATTGAATCCTTAACTTGCCCAGGGGAATTGCCATATCTTAATAATTGCGTTCAACTAGTACCAAACTATCAAATTTCATTTTCAATCACTTAAAGCGACAAATCTTTTCCCACAATTTCATGAAGTTCTACTTGAGGAAACTCGTTTCATTGGGACGTCCATGTTAATTTCATCAGTGTGTGTCCCTTTTTGTGTCAGAAATCCACAGATAATATAGCTGGAATTCATTTTATATGTCACTGAAATTTATAAAACGAAACTGATATGAATAAATCATATTAAAATCATATTAGATGGGTGTAGTTGTTATTATTTGTTCTTATATTTCGACTGAAATAAATATCTAATATTTCCATTCTGCAATGAATTGATAAGCTGCGCCTAACATCTGTTTGAGAACTATTTTTAACTATTATAAATATAAACTAATTACGTTAATCAACATATCTAACAGAGCATGGTGCCGACAATTTTCACAAAATAGTTTATTATAATCACCTTAATATAACCTGAGAATCTATTCTTAGAAGTCAACGAATATTCGTCAAAGATATCAGTAAAATTTTTAATTGCCATAATGCCAACCCAATGCCATTTGTTGACTGAAATAGCTTGAGAGGTTGGATATCTATATTGGATAGAACACATCGCTAAAAAAAATCATCATTGAAACATGTAATAATTATAACATTCTACTCTACAAAACACTCTGGGAGCCGCAGAAAATCGAAAATAAGAGTAGGCTAATGCCGCTTTCGTGGCAAAATTTCCCTCATTGCACACTGCACGGTGTTAGCCCGTCCTCATCAGCCCATGCAGGTGAATAAGAGCAGAACGTAAAACTCAATTTCATTTCATTTCATTTCTACAAAACGTTTAAAAATGATATTGATCATATTCAATACAAAAATCAAACCCTAAAAAGTCCGACTGTTCCCCTTTAAATGCATTTTTGGACTTTGACTTATTTTAAGTGAAAGATATGCACATCAAGTGTACCATTAAGTCAAGTTAAGTCTGACATAATTTTCTTTAATTGCCTATTCATGTGTTTATACAGGTAGTTGAATTTGAGAATTCCCATATCGCAGAATTGCAGGAACTTCAGTAAACATCAAAGAAAAACCTTATCTTTCGCTGCATCGCACCAAGAAACACATGCCTGCAATTTGTGGCACCACAAACTATTCTGTATAAATATTGATGTCTATTCGCCAAATAATTATTTCCTGTTTTATTTTTCCTGGCATTCTCTGAATATATCAAACAATAAAACGTTTTCCTTACATCAACGGAAGTAACAAATAAAGATTTGAGAATATGTTATTTGGTAAAATAAAAATTGTAACTGCGCTAGAGTACTGTATATTATATAGTGAGTTACAAAAGTCCAATGAACCTCTGATGTTAATCAGGCGCATGTGGGACATTCCAAGTAGACATCAAGTAGATCCCATGTGGATTTCAGACCCGTAGCCAGACCCTAGGGGAGGTATGGTCCATAGAAGCACTGCCAGGATTATATCATTGAATCAGGTGTTCTTCAGTATTTGTTCGTTGGAAGAGGGGAGGGAATTTTTCAGGGAGGTGGGGGCTCTGAGGTATTGCCCTTTGCTTATGAAGTTTTGTTTTGTTTTGTAGATCACCCGTTCCAGGGTGATGTAGGCTAACAAAATACATATACTTAAAAAAACACCATGGCAACACTGTGCAAGGAGCTCTCTCCGATCACAGCCAAACTGCTTTTTCTTTTATGTAAATGAAATTGAGTTTTACATCCTACTTTTCTGCATGTGTTCTATATAAACAAAATCAGGCAACACCTTAAAGTGTGCAAAAAGGTAAATTAAAAGGACTCGTACATGTATTAAAGGGATATGTAAACTAACTATTCGACCAAAAAACTTTTAGTCTCAGAACCTGATCTTTTAATCCAATCTAATCCGTAATTATGTTCCAAACTCTCCCTCAAAATTTAAGCCTTCAAATCCTCGTGTATCCATAATTATCAGCGTTTGAAAGTCAAAAATACGACTCGCCGTTTATAGAAAACACATATACATGTATACAGAAAATGTAAGATAACGGTTAAGGTACGGATAAAATTGAAGGGATTGTGCGATTTTTGGTCAGCTCCAGTAAATCTGAAGGCGGTGGGTGTAAAATTCCGAATTCCCGAATTCTCCGAATTGTCCGAATTGGGTAAGAAAAGACTAAAAAATCGAAACTAAATTTGCGCCAAAAGTCGTGCAAAAATTTGGGATCAGAACAATTTTACATCAAAAAACGAATATTTTAATGCCCTTTCTTTGGTCAAATCAAAATTTTTATTTTTTTTTCGTGTCCATTAATTCATAGGTTAATTCATTATAATTCTGTCTATCGTACTCTATGATTCGCTAATAGTCAATAAACACTTTTGGTTGTTTGTGACCGGGTGTGTCTTTCAATGAATACAAGACAACTCGGACCATAATACACACGATCACTTGACAAACTCGGACCAAGTTTTAACTTAAAATTTAATCAGTTGCTTTGATGATCACAAACTCAGACAACTTTTCTTTCCGTGTTTATAAGAGAAACAATCTATTATCGGTATTTGTATTGTCGTCAAAATTCATATCAAGAACTGAAATTGCGCAATCATTTATTGAAATATTCCCAAATTCTTTTTCATATAAAAAAAAATCCGAAAAAAATATGGCTCGTATTGCATTCACAGGCCACATATGTTATCCTTTGTCGAACTTGCTTAAATGGATATAAACCTTCACATATAATTTCATTCAGATCGGATATGAAATTTGGCCTCTATCGCATTCACATTTATCATAGTTTCAGTGAATCAAGACTTTCACAAGTCAGATTTAAAATTTCTGTGTATCAAGGGTTAAGACCTTGTGATCATTCGTCGAATCAAACCGAATTCTAACTAGTCAAAAAATATAAAACTACACATAAAATTTCATTAACATAGGATAAAAACTTGGACATCTATCTAATCCGAAACTTGCTCAGATATCTATTTACTCAAGCTAATTGTGGACGGGCAGACAAAAATAATATGTTAATCATGAAAGTGGTTGGAGTGTGTTATAAACAGTGGCCCGAGATTGTTTTGATCTGAATATATTGACTCATTCGGTTACAGTCAACAAAAAGTCTTTATTTATATTGACTAACAGCGATTGTATACTTATTAAAAATAAAATCATAATCAAAAGTCAGTATTGTTATAAATTAGCTCAATAAAGTTGAAGTAGACGAAAAATAAAAAATTTGATTTGACCAAAGAAATATTCTTTAAAAATATTCGTTTTTTGGTTGAAAATGTATAAATCTTGAATTTGTGCACGACCTTTGGCGCAAATCTAGTTTCGATTTTTTGGTCTTTTCTGACCCAATTCGGACAATTCGGAGAATTCGGGAATTCGGAATTTTACACCCATCGATCTGAAGGCTATTATACATAAATTCAAGGTCCAAAACGATCCTCGAAAATGCTGAACATTCCCCTTTAACCTCTTTAAGCAAATGGCCAAAAGTTATAATAATGGTTTCGGTCGGTTCGTGATTTATTGAGTAAAAAACAAATATTATCAATACCAACTGGAAGAAAGGGGTTGTATATTAGGGGCCTATACAAATATCAGCTATCAATAGGAACAAAGATCAAACCATTTAAGGGTACTTGATAGTAAATCAGGCGATATTGAATATCATAATATAGTTATTAAACATAATATACAATACCCATGTAGAACATGATATATATGCCATAAAATAGGGTGTCTATTAAAAACCAACTACCAAACCGTACGACCCAGTCAATCAAGGAGTAATAAAATGATCGGGAGCAAACTTTTGTTAAATTGGATATGAAAATAATTCTGGTAGTTAATCAGTCTAAATCATTCTGTACAAGAAATCTTTCAAAAATCTATGGTCCGGGAATTCACAAAAAAAAAAAAAGAAAAGAAATCGAATGGAGTTTTACATCCATTATTCTCAACTTCGTTGAACTTTCAATACAATTTTTCTTCTAAGAATGTTCTATAGTTTACGAATTGACACATTTTGAATCTTTGAAACTGAACATATTCACAGAACACAATTACACCATGGTCAAATGATTTCAAAATGTAAAAACGCCCCTTGTTGTCACACAATGAGTATTTGGTCTACTTAATCAAGTTCGTACGACATCTACATAATACCAGATACAGCATTGACAATGAAACAAGTACGACAATAGTATCGTCCACTTCCGGAAGACGTTCAATCTTAAATTTCTACATTAAAGATTAATTAAAATGGCTCGCTTTAGTCATAACAAATCAATATGTGATTGACTTTTTTAATGTGAACAATATAACAACATTTTACTCAACACCATAGAAAATCCGAATCAAGTTAGTCCGAATAGTAATTGCTTGTGTTAGATAATCAACTTCTGCGATTTTTGGTGTCACGAATTGTTGAACATCAGATAGTGCTCAATGTTCCAAAATAGATAGTTGATGAACCTTCGAGCTTGAAGTGCCATTTTGATGTTTGGAGGTCTACACACTAGATTTACAATAACGAGTTTAAAATGTTTTCTGGTGCTCTCTTAACCAATGAAGATGGCCAACTAAATGTGTTGTATGAAGGGAAACAGTTTGACCACACACTAGCGTAGGCCTAATTGTGCACATTTTGATTTGTTAATTTTGATATTCACAACCTATAGCACATAGAGATTGGGATTATTGTTTCCATTCTGAATGACATGTCAAGAAGCCCAATCTATACATGTCTGAGCATACAAGTATGTATGTAATATACAGATACATTATAACAAAGATATTTCACAATACGAAGAGTTTCGGACTACCGAATAAATGTATAGGTCGTACTTGATTCACCCAAATCAATCAATCATAATAATCAAGGAATTAGCAGTAACTTGTGATTGTCAACTGTATAATAGAAATATCGTTCAATAAGATTAGTTTTCATACAAGAAAGATTTTATACCGATTTTGACCAAGTCTTCGAAAGAGTTTGATAAAGGAAATCACTCTAGGCCTACTACTATCTGAGCGCTTCAAAGCCCCAGAACGTCAGCTGATCAAAACAGTTTAAGATGTTTGAAACGCAATAGAGGTCTTGCTTGCATAATTCTTATAATGTTTTGGGCCATACTTTTTCTAAATGCTTGAATTGTATATGGTTTGCCTCACATAAATGTGCTAAGTATGCAAATAAAAAAGAGTAGGCTAATGCTATCTGTCCTGACAAAAAATCCCTCATTGAACACTGAATGGCGTTTGCACGGTCCAATTAGCTCATACAGGTGCAGAAAGCTGGACGTAAAACTCCATTTTTTTTTTCATTTCTAAGATACCAATATTACTAATATTGCAGTTAATGGCAAAAGGAAAATCTCGCTCTATATTTTTCCTATAAAATAGTATATATTATGACATGAATACAGTTTATTCAAACATGAATTTAGATAATAAATATTATGGGTAACCTCCTTGACATCTATAAATGACATCTGACCTTTGACATTGTCACAATTTAACATAAAATACAGGTTTAACTTCAGTTGAACTTTTTATTCAGCTCATTCATTCCAACAGTAAGTCATTAACATATTTTGGCAATCAGATTTAAAACGAAAGTAGAGTCGTTAGGACGTTAACGTGTATAACGTTACGTGAATAATTGGTTAAATTGAATAAATTAAAGTGAATATTGACGTAATGAGGATAATAACGAGGCTATAACTAATTATTAAAACGATAATGACCCTCGTTAATGTATCAAATATCAAATAGCGATAAGAGAGTTCAACTAGTTTTCCAAGCCGTTCATAACATTAGATTGCCATCGTGATATTATCTTCTTAACCTTTGACTGACATGGATACCCAAATAATTATATCACTTATGTAATACAATAGAACTACCACTCCCTTGTCGTCCCGTAATACAGAAAATGTGTCCCCACTGCCAGGGGCGTAGCGTGACCAATTTGACTGGGGGGGTGTAAGGTCCATGTTTTACCGACGAACACGTGGTTTTCAGAGGACAAAAACCCAACTGGCACTAAATCATATATATTCACATGTCTGTAGAAAAGCAAATGAAAACTAGGGGGGGGGGGGGGGATTTTGAAAATCAGGGTGATTTCCTTGCATGTGATGCCTTTCCAAACAGAATATTCTCTTAGAGAACGACCTCACATTTGAAGAGGGTTTCGAGGCATTGTAGGCCTACTCCAAGGAAATTTTGAAAATTAGGTCCGAGTTCCTTGCATTTGATGCCTTTCCGAACAGAATATTCTCTTAGAGAACGACCTCACATTTGAAGAGGGTTTCGAGGCATTGTAGGCCTACTCCAAGAAAATTTCGAAAATTAGGTCCGAGTTCCTTGCATTTGATGCCTTTCCGAACAGAATTCTCTTAGAGAACAACCTCACATTTAAAGAGGGTTTGGAGGCATTGTAGGCCTACTCCAAGAAAATTTTGAAAATTAGGTCCGAGTTCCTTGCATCTGATGTCTTTCCGAACAGAATTCTCTTAGAGAACGACATCACATTTGAAGAGGGTTTCGAGGCATTGTAGGCCTACTCCAAGAAAATTTTGAAAATTAGGTCCGAGTTCCTTGCACCTGATGCCTTTCCGAACAGAATTCTCTTAGAGAACAACCTCACATTTAAAGAGGGTTTGGAGGCATTGTAGGCCTACTTCAAGACAATTTTGAAAATTAGGTCCGAGTTCCTTGCATCTGATGCCTTTCCGAACAGAATTCTCTTAGAGAACGACATCACATTTGATGAGGGTTTGGAGGCATTGTAGGCCTACTCCAAGAACATTTTGAAAATTAGGTCAGGGTTCCCGAACAGAATTCGCACATCTAGTGAATACGGTTTGGGGCATTGTATCATAAGAAAATTTGAAAATTTGATTTGATTTCCTTGCAATCAGGCCTTTCCGAACAGCAAGCGATTTGGACGGACTGAACCCTATGGAAATCTTGAAAAATGGAATTAAATTCCTTGCATCTGAGGCCTTTCCTGATATCGTTGGAGGGATTATGGAGGATTTAACAAAATTTTGAAAATTAAGGTCAAAGTTCCTTGCATTTGATGCCTTTACGAAAAGAATTCGCACATCTAGTTCAATCGTTATAGCTTTGTGTTTTAATCTTTATATAATTATTTGCACATAAACACCATTTTCATAATTACACACATAAGTATCTATTCACTAAAAAACTCTTTCGGTTAACCAACTAGTTTTACCGACAGGTCCAGCCATTACCGTTTTATCGACCTATTTCTCGTTTAACCGACAAGTTCAGTAATACATCACCTTTCAGCGATATCAACATTTTACCGATAACAAGGTTTTAACTCTCTCGGTTAACCAATCGGTTTTAACGACAGGTCCAGCCATTACAGTTTTTAACGACCTATTCCTCGTTTAACCGACAAGTTCAGTAAAAATCACCTTTAATGGATATCAACATTTTACCGATAACAAGATTTTAACTCTGTCGGTTAACCAATCGGTTTTACCGACAGGTCCAGCCATTACAGTTTTTAACGACCTATTCCTCGTTTAACCGACAAGTTCAGTAAAATTCACCTTTAATGGATATCAACATTTTACCGATAACAAGATTTTAACTCTGTCGGTTAACCAATCGGTTTTACCGACAGGTCCAGCCATTACAGTTTTTAACGACCTATTCCTCGTTTAACCGACAAGTTCAGTAAAAATCACCTTTAATGGATATCAACATTTTACCAATAACAAGATTTTAACTCTGTCGGTTAACCAATCGGTTTTTAGCGACGGCTCCAGCCATTACAGTTTTTATCGACCTCGATTAACCGACAAGTTTAGTAAAAATCACCTTTTATGGTCTCTTGGTTAACCAATCGGTTTTACCGACAAGTCCAGTCTTTTACCGACCGATACCGCGTTTTACCGACAAGGTCATCAAAAGTGGGGGGGTGTGACACCCCCCCACACCCCCCCGTACGCTACGCCCCTGCCCACTGCGTTGCTACCATGACCGACAATTGGCTCAGAGCATGTCGCCATATGCATGTATGAAACCAGTCGCGTTTCTACCAACAGAATTTAGGCTGGCCCGGTCTTGGCCCCTAAATTTCGTATAATGTAACATACGGATACTTGGTGCTGGTAGCACCCCTGAGAGTTAC
Source organism: Lottia scabra (assembly GCA_029955415.1). Taxonomy (NCBI): domain Eukaryota; kingdom Metazoa; phylum Mollusca; class Gastropoda; family Lottiidae; genus Lottia; species Lottia scabra. Next base: position 2,169,780 of record JARJEI010000030.1, on the reverse strand, counting down.
GGTTTGTTATGGACATGTTCAACCTACGCGATAGTGATCGCAAATGGTTGTAGTTTGGTGTGACGACCCCGAAACACTATTCTGCTATTTTTAGTCGTACACAGTAATGTAGGTACACAGTCGCAACTCACTATAGGTTCTGGGAAGAATATGCTGTAACGCAATCATAGAGCATTGCGGTGGGCTGTATGGAATAAACTTGGGTTAAACACTTACAAACTTACAAAATTGCAAAATAACTTGAGATCAGATAATTATACTCATTATAACTCTTCTGAATCAACGCCATCGTCATTATAATATCTTACAGTACTGATAATGATAATAATGATGATGATAATAACGTAAGAAATTGTAATTCACGTAATTTTCACAAACAGTAAACATTCTAAATATAGAATTTTTATCAATTAACACCTTGATATTATAACAAGAATACATGTTATATCTACACTGCAATAAAGTCAGTTTTTTGTACTTTAAGTACCATGCAAATTGATAGAAAGGACGTCATTTCTTGCTTTTCTGCTCCTCATGGTTGGGATTCTGAAAAGGTTCAGTGTCATGCTGATGTACAGTCAAACCTGGTCCAACGGTCACCTGTATCCACCACCACCCTTTAATGAACAGTCACCAAAATTACACCCCATGCAATTTTCAACTAATGGTTGGGCTTCTGAAAAGGTTCAGTGTCATGCTGATGTACAGTCAAACCTGGTCCAACGGTCACCTGTATTGAGCACCACCCTTTAATGAACAACCACCAAAATTACATCCCATGCAATGTTCAACCATTGGTTGGGCTTCTGAAAATGTTCAGTGTCATGCTGATGTATACATTATATTCATAATATATTTATATGTAACAAAGATATCCATAACAGCTTATCGTGACTAAACATCTTGGCATCGATATTTCCCAGATCAAAGATCCTTGAATAAAAAATTTGATGCCGATTTCGCCTAGTTTATTCCGATGGTGGTCCACGATAAAGCTTAGTATTGCAAAAATCATTCGCATAGAGTTGCGTTTGTAAAATGAGTATATTATCTCTCTGTTCTGTGGTAGACTAGAAATCTACTCGTCGTCTAAATAAAGCATGTTATGACTATAAATAAATCTTTTTACAGAAAGCTCTCATTACTGTTAATACCTCAACAAGATCTGTTAAGCTAGTACTTACTGGAAAACTGAAGCAGAATGGTGTTAATAGCCTACTGTTTTAGTGCTTGAAACAACAGAGCATACACAGTTTTAAGTCTCCAAATCCTGGCGTGATTGTTCTGAGAGCAAGTTTTATACACAGAGGGGCAATGCTGTGGTAAGTCATTGATATGGGTGGCCGTTTTATTTGCTCCAGTCCCTGTAGCTACGGGCCTTCCCGAATCCGGACCAATATTTTGTGCTCAGAACCAAGAATTGAGTTTAGGGACATTGGTTTGGATACGGACCGGCGTCTCAGATCTTTAATTATGATCCCAGATTTTCATGTGAGAGTTTTGACAGCATTTATCCTAGTTCCAAATTCCTATTTGTTCCTAGTTGCTTTGGGAAATTCATTCTATCCCAGATTCAAATGCTTCTTTCGTGTTTTCTATATCATGACCTCTTAACGAACTAGAACTAATGCAGAGAAGTCAGCAAGCTCTAATTATGTAATAATAGTACTATATCTGTAAAGTACATTAGCATTACAAGACAGTTTCTTACCACAAGCATAACAGTAGATAATATTTTTACAGAAAGTATAGACAATTACAAGAGATTTTTTAGATTATTTTGTATTCAAAATGCTTAGTATGCAGTATACGTTAAACTTACTATACGCTTTTATTGAATAGCATCAAAAAGCATTCTTTCAAGCTCAATGCACATTTTTACGTGAGAAATAAACTTTGAATTGGGTTACATCGATAAACCACATCTGAATAAATAAGAGTAGGGAATCGTCGAGGCATGAAGCTATTATTGTGCAATCAGTTAACATCAGCTACACATAAAGAGATGCATATTTTAACAGTCGCGAGGTAGCTGAACAATTTGAACTAAATGATGCATTTTAAAGAGAAACTACCTCTTAGAATGAGCTTTAAAAATTCAATTCTCAAACTTAACTGATAAGAAAACAAATGAGTTGAGATAGAAAGAAACACAATTTAAGATCTCAAACTTGGCCAATAAGAGTATTATATTCATCAATGGACTAACATGGTGTCATAAGTATACAAATGGAATCCAATAGATCCATAAGATCTACGGAAATACAACTTATTATAAAGAAAACAGATTAAACATGTAAACTTTTGTATGGTTATGACACCAGATAATTTTACTAATGAATATACTCTTATTGACCAAGTTTTAGAAATTAAAAATTAGGAAGAGGAAGAAGAAAAAGAGGAAGTATTCCTTTAAATTTTTATCTATCAGAAACTGAACCAGTTATAACTTATATCATGATTCAAAAACCATACTTGTAATATGTTCATATATTTAACGACGGGGTATCTTTCTAACTTATATTCTCTACTTATGTTTCGAGAATAAAATAGAATTGCTATAGTGTTGAAGCATTACAGTTTTATATTATTGGAATGTCTGAAAATCTTTTATCCAATGCTTCCATGTTAGAGGCAATTGCGTTTTCAACAAACACAGCTTGTTACATGTCACATTGCATGGAGCTTGTAATAAAATTTGAAGTTTTGTAATGTCTAGCACAATAACATATAAAGTTTTGTAATGTGTAGCATAATAACATGTAAAGTTTTGTAATGTCTAGCACAATAACATATAAAGTTTTGTAATGTGTAGCATAATAACATGTAAAGTTTTGTAATGTGTAGCATAATAACATGTAAAGTTTTGTAATGTCTAGCACAATAACATATAAAGTTTTGTAATGTGTAGCATAATAACATGTAAAGTTTTGTAATGTGTAGCACAATACTTATGAAGTTTTGTAATGTCTAGCACAATAACATTTAAAGTTTTGTTATGTGTTGCACAATAACATTTAAAGTTTTACAATGTGTATAAGCACAGTAACATACAAAGTTTTGTAATGTGTAACACAATGACATAAAGTTTTGTAATGTGTAGCACAATAATATAACGTTTTGTAATGTGTAGCACAATAACATATAAAGTTTTGTAATGTGTAGCACAATAACATGTAAAGTTTTGTAATGTGTAGCACAATAATATAACGTTTTGTAATGTGTAGCACAATAACATATAAAGATTTGTAATGTGTACTACAAAAACAAATTATAAAGTTTTGTAATGTGTAGCATAACAGTCTAATTAAAATCAGACCCTAATTTCGATTCGTTCGCTTTTTTTTTAAATCCGTTTTTTTAACAACTACATTAGGTGGTAGTGGTTAAAAAACCGGATTTAAAAAAAAACCGAACGAAACGAAATTAGGGTCTGATTTTAATTAGACTGTGTAGCATAATAACATATAAAGTTTTGTAATGTGTAGCACAATAATATATAAAGTTTTGTAATGTGTAGCACAAGAACATTTAAAATGTTGTAAAGTGTAGCACAATACTTCTGTTTTGTATAATGTGGCACATAATAATCCTTTAGCAAAAAGGGAATTTGGGTTTTGTTATGAGATGTACACAGTATGAGATTTTGAGGTTTCTTCGCTGGAAATTTCAACTTCCACAACAAAACTACCACAAAGTTTCAAATTTAAACCACAAATTATTAACTGATACATATAATCTTTACAACTGTGACTTTAACACGGATATGTTGGTTTCAAAAAACTAAAATAAATCTAAGTTTAACATGACCACATGATAAAACAATTGACAAAATCATATGAAACTTGTGGCAAACGTGACTTCTCGTCTGTTTCGAAATCCAAAAAATGTCAAATTCTTTTCAGCTCTAATCAAATGATTTCAGAAAGCATTTTTGTTAAAAGATACATTCTCATTGAATATTTCAATGATTTTAAATGATACAACTAATTTTAGTCTCTGTTATTTAGACACTTTTCTCTTTTGTTATATTCATGAAATTTGTAATTCATGCGTTGTTTCAATGGTGAACTGCAATTGTATCGAATATAGTACACTGTATTAATCAACAAATAAACAGCCAAACAAACAATTATTAACAGAATAGCACACTATGACATAAACATCTTAAACTAAATACTTGTGTATCAGGGGACACTTAGAGCATCAATTTTCACCATTCTAAATCAGATGTCTGTGGCCACAACAATTCCAAGTAAACTAAGTGTCCTTGATACACATATTTTTTTGGAAAACGCCTTAAAGAAAATATGGAATTAAATTGACTTTGGCAAAAATTTTGTCAAATAATGTATTTGCATACCATTCAGAGACGATTAATTTTGACATAGTTTTCATGACATAGTCTTGACATGGTTGACAATGTTTACAAAACATAATCTGGCATTTAGAATAAGATAATGAAGTGATTCAGCTGAAATATATATGGTCTTAAAGTGTATGATTGGCATGGTTGACATTGAAAAAACACAAATAACGTTCGTGACATTGTTGACAATCGTTTACAAATATATCATGGTATTTGGAATAATATTATGACGTGAATGGATATAAATGTATTGTTGTCAAAAATTGTAGGATTGGCATTGTTGACAAACTGTATGCGACAGATATGAAGTGAATTGACTGAAATGTATCGTTGTCAAAGAGTCTATGATTGGCATTTATTGACAAACTGCAGCATGTCAATGGCATTGCCAATGACAAAGGCAGATGCATATTATATGCAAAGATTTGCCATGACACTGCGGATGAGTGTATTTTTTACCATTGGAGTAAAGATGAGCATCAAGCATGATGTGCATTGTCTTTTCTTAATGCACGATGGGCATTTGTAAATTTGTATATGCATAAAGGGCACTGTTTAAAGATCGAATCGTTGACAATGTGTACAAAAGTATGATTTTCATTGACATTAAGTGCATACAACCAAAACGCACACAAGCAATTAAACATAATCCAGTAGCCAAATGTGTTAGTACCAATTACGTCAAAATAGTACTTACAGAATTTGATGGTTTCCTTTTCACTGCTCATGATTTACTCCCTTCAATATTGCACAGTACACTAACTCCTTGTTAAAATAATGACTATAAAATGTCACAGTTAGTTAACAGTCAAGTTCACCAAATTCAATCTACTACTAAGTGTCAAAGTTCAAATGTAGACTTGACCCTATTTACTCCAATTACTGAAAATCAAACCCACGAAGATAAAAAATTGATTAAGTAAAATAATAACAGTGACGTATTCAGGAGAACTAGGCATGGGATGCAACGTCGCAATTTTGACAAGAATTTCATTTGTGCATATTGTCTCTTTAAAAACGCTGAGCAATGCATTACTTGTGTGTAATATCATGAAGTTAAGCTAATGTTATTGCAGCATCTGCTTTTTTGTTTGTTTATGCGACCCTTGTACGCCTTACACAGAATCCTGACTACGTCACTATATTATTTCTACATATCCATATTTCTATAATAATGATTCACATAAACAAAAACATCACTAACACAGAGTACTGCATACCATGTGGCAGGTATACACTAAATTCCAGTTACTTTTTCTTCCACTATACTGTTTGGCAGTCACGAAAACTTATCGCAGGTATTTCGTTTGAAGAACTTATATTCTCTTCTCAATATGTATAATGATTACACCGTGTGCGTATATCAAAAGGTATAGGTAAATTTTACCTATATTAAAAGACTGGTACGTATATAAACAAACACTATTTAGTCGCACTCTTTTAACTATCTCTCACTAGAATACAGCTCTATCGATACTAAATAGTAACTTAGAAATATAAAGTACACCGTATTTGATTGGCCTCGTTCAATATTGATCACTTAATTAATTTTTTAAAAGCCACATTCAATTCAGTACGCTAATAGAACCAAGTATATCAGATCAAGTATAACGTGCGTACTTTATTTTGTAACTGGAGCACGAATATTACAGGACTTAACTATTTCTTGATCGAACAGTTTTTTTTAATCGGTCGGTCATTGGCCTTCAGCTTGCAAAATAGATAATAGTAACATGGTTACAACTTCTCTGTTCTATCATGTATTGTCATGGACATGAAGTTGGTCACAAAGGACCAGATACCTTTGAAAAACTAATAAGTTTTCCGCTAATGAAATTTCACAAAATATGAAGTTAATGACATGTTAAAGTGTAGAAGTCATTCGAATTCGACAATAGGCCGAGGCCCCTTGGTTGATCCCTTGATGGAAAGAATTTCACAGGGGGGGGGGGGGGGGGGGCTCCTATTTGCTCACTGTGTGGCTCTGTTGTCTTTCTCTTGGTGTCCAAATGAGCAAGGAGACAAGCAACTAGTCTTATGGACACAGTATCAAAGTTCATATCCTTGGAAATCGCACATCTGAAGCATTAGAGGTCCAAGACAAATGCAATGCAACTCTTTAAAACGGTTGAACTATAAAAATCTAACTTAATTCAATATTAATATTAGTCTATTATTACAATAGTTTTAAATTAACATAAATTACCATAATTATGAGTAACATTTGGCTTGTTTCTTAAAGCTATTCTTAATATTGCACTATTTATGTGAATATTGTTCAAATGCAATTCAAATGTCTTGGTGACCATATCCCTTCTGATGATACAGAATGTGTACTTAACAGGGGCGGATCCAGGATTTAGAGAAGGAGATGGGGGGGGGGGGGGGCTCTGAAATATAACATGCTTCAATTTCAATGACAATGCGAACGCCGAATCCTCGAGCGGCAATTTTTTAGAGGTTCTGACATCAGTCGACCAAAAATAGAGGGGGAGGGGGCTCGAGCTGGGGTAGCTCCCCCTTGGATCCGCCCCTGCTTAATAGATCTCTTTTATAGTTATTGGTCTTAATAAGACAACACTACACAGTACGCAATGAGGGAACAATTGATCTGACAGAGGCATAGAAAATAGCCTTAAAAATAACCTACTGTACGTTGAATTTGTAGACCACAAATATGTTTGCAACAGCCCACTATCCCAAAGAACGAACGATACGAACTCTACAGCAAGGCAATTAAAAAAACTCGGCCAAATTTCTATTTGATTAAGTGAAGTATTTCCAGGTTGAAAGTTGACAAAGGATGATGTTAAGTCAACTACAAACTGTAAAAAGTTAAAGTCAAATAAAAGTTGGTTTAGAGTTGGGTTTGATATGTCAATGAATTAGGTAAACATCATTTGATCTCATTTTATTAGTACAGTGGTACGTAAAACTGTCATTTGAGTATGATGAGAAGCTTCGTCTTCTAAGAATATAGAATTGAAGCAATGAAAAGACAAAATAAATATGCTCAAAGTAGAACAGCGAAAAACGGGTCTGATCAACAATCAAAACTCCCAGTCTACGCTCCAGTAATACCAGTTCAAGAATTTCTAACTTTTTGACAGAAAACGGTCCGTAGAGCAAATTGAAATTAGGTCATGGGTCCTGTCATTTCATCACCTTCAAGGACACTTCAGATGTGAGAGTCAATTGGTAAAACCTAGTTTTTATGATTTTTCAAAAATTCTTAAAAGTCATCAGTCAATACATTACAAACTGGAAGCTGATTTCTAACGCATTGATTATTACGAAAAAAGCGATGTCCAAAAACTATATCCAACTTTAGTTATTTGATTCATAAAATCTTTATTAAGTTATAAGATGGCGCTTAAGGCGATCTTAAGAAATGAACTTATGAATTGATATGAAAATTTAATATAAAGCAAGAAATACACTTGAAAGTAGTAACACTTCCGGTTGTAAGTGCCAATTAGTGCAAGAACACGAGCTTTTTTCGTTCGTAAATCGAATTTTATCGATTTTTTTTATGTTAATCGGAACTTTTGAGGGACCACTCTTAAGGAAGTTGCGGTCCGGATTTGGCTAGCGGGCCGCCATTTGAGAAGGCCTGGATACGGAGTATAGCCGACGTCTCACTTTTCTGCACCTGATCGAGTATAGGCTATGCGTGAGACGACGACAACGTCGTGCACAGTTCGATATTGTGCCAGGACTTAAGAAGATAGTTTGTAAGAGAAAAACAACGTATTGAAATATAAAAAACACGTATACTCTAAATAGATTAAGAGATAAGATTGATACCAAATCACATAGAAACAACCTAGTTAATTATTTAAAATGTTTGGTAAAAACAGTCAGATATACATCGCACTTTTATTTTTGTTCACGCTTAGTTAGATGTTTTGTGAATGGTATAAGAAAGGACTATTACGTCCACATGAAATCAGATGAAAAACAAGTTCAAAGTCAGTATTTCTGGTGCGAATAATCAATTATGAATCATATTCAATGACTTCGATGCCGAGATGTCTATATATTATATATGTTGTCTTCAAGTTTTGATATAATGAAACACTTTAAATCCATTTTCGAACAAGTTGTTACTTAATCCATAATTATATACATCATCTTAGCATGCTTTCAGTTCAATAGCTTCTTCGGGGATATATATATATCACCAAAAAACAAAGAACCAATTTTTAAAAGGGGCATTTAGGTGTTGGGATAAATCTAATTTTTGGTCTCCAGCAGCGTTCTTGGCAATTCTTTTGACTATAGGTCGAATTTAACAGCCCTTAAGTTGTGATTTTTGAAAGAGAATGATTACTTGTATGTTTGGACATTATTTTGAATATGTTTTCTAAAACCTGGCTAATTTGAAATGATAATGAAATTGTATTCTCAGGCATTGAATGCGTGATTTATGGGACTATAGTATGCTTGTGAAGGTTTTGTAACGATGTACGGGGCAAAGCGAATAACAAATACACATGATGGGAGTTCTTAGGGGTTCATGGTTACGTTTGTGAAAATTTACAGAGAAGATAATATAAGAAGAAACTTACAAGTACTGAGTTGTTTTTGCATGTTGATTTCCATTTTGTATGATCCAAAATTAATGTTAACCAAACGACATCGTGAATGACGTATACGAGCTAAGGTTAATAGAGTAATCAGAAAGCTAAGACGATTATTTGGGCCTATTACTTTCTTTTTACGTGTCTTATTAAAGATTAATTCATTAATGCGATTTGTGGGATTAGAGACCGGTAAAAGGTCATTTCACTTGAAGATTTTCTGGCACATGTTTTCTTCAAATGATTTTCCACACGATTTTTGTCTCGTTATGCCGGTTAAGAGTCTAGCTGGTCAACGCACGCTGGTTAATACTGATTTTAGCTTTGGTGATGCTAATTTAGCTAATGATGCCATGAACCATGAAATACCATTTCTTGTGTCATCAAAAACATGCAATATCACTGTCCTTTCATCATATGGAATGTATGTCATCAAAATTTGGAATGTATGGCATCAAAACATGAAGTACTGGTGTAATCGATATATGAAATACCGTTTCTGGTGTGACTGCTGTCTGCTGATAAGGAAAATTGTTACATTTATCTATCAAAAATAGGGCAAAACATTTTAAAAGTAATATCCAGTGAGTTACACGATATGATACCTTCGGTTTTTCAACCTGGTTCCCCCTGTCAGTGATGACGCTTTTTCCATCTCAGCCCCTCGTCGTTCAGATTGGACAATAAACCGAGTTCCCATGTGCTACGTTAAAGATTCCTCGACAGTTGGAAATTGAAAATAAGAGGAGGCTACTGCTGCCATACAGGTGCAGAAAAGCAGGACGTAAAACTTTTTAAAACATTTTATTTAAAACTAAAAGCCTGCACTGAATAGTAAGATCTACACGTGTTTGCAAGTTTAACAGACTGTTGTTTTGATAGATTTACTGCTATATTTAGGTATTCAATGAAAGGGAGAAAACTCGTTTCTAGTATCCTATAAGAATGATCCACACTACAGACAACACAAGCAGAAAGCGAATATTGTGCCAGTCTTCAAGCTATGCTATGATTTAATTTTGAAACATTACGCTACAAAACATTTCAGTCAATTCATACCGAAAATATTGAAACTAAGAGGCGATGACCAATGCAATTGATTGAAAAAGTGTCAGAAGAAAATAATGCTTCATCCTGGCATGAAAGCACTATATGCTTTTTCAATTAACAGAAAATGTAGCATATAATTTGATCGCATTGTACATTGCACTGTATAGTTATGTTCATACTGGTACATCATCTGGTGTACAGGGTATATAGGTATGTGTATACTGAAACATCTTTAGGTGTACACTGTATAATTATGTATATACATGTACTGGTACATCTTCAGGTGTACACTGTATAATTAGGTATATACTGGTACATCTTCAGGTGTACACTGAATAGTTATGTATATACTGGTACATCTTCAGGTGTACACTGAATAGTTCTGTATATACTGTTACAGCATCAGGTGTACACTGTATAGTTATGTTTAAACTGGTACATCTTCAGGTGTACACTGAATAGTTCTGTATATACTGTTACAGCATCAGGTGTACACTGTATAGTTATGTTTAAACTGGTACATCTTCAGGTGTACACTGAATAGTTCTGTATATACTGTTACAGCATCAGGTGTACACTGTATAGTTATGTTTAAACTGGTACGTCTTCAGGTGTACACAGAATAGTTATGTTTATTATACTGGTACATCTTCAGGTGACTGAATAGTTATGTATATACTGGTTCATTGAGATATAAAATAATTGTCAAATATTTCCCTAATAATAGAGGTATATGGACTCAGTCCACTAAATCTTTTTATGTTAATGAATGTAGTCCGTGCTATTTTTAGAAATCCTCTTTCTTCTTTCCTTTTTGGGTTTTTGCATGCCCATTTTTGATTAATTTTTGGTCTAGATTTGGAATTTGATGTCTTAATTGCATTTTCTTTCAGATTTAGTGAGATAATGAGACATCTATAGGCGGAAGGCTATTTCTAAAAATAGTCGATATGTGAGCAGTCCAAGTCAACTTGTTGTTGATATCCGGTAGTGGTCTACTTTCATTTTGACTAGTTCAAAATTTTCATGGTCATCATATATTGAATTTTTGTCAAGAAATCAAGTATTGGTCAGGCTTTCATTGGACATATTGGAAAGTTTTCAACGAGATTTCTGAAAAAAAGTTACAGAAGATTGAATTTGGTGATTTGACATGGAAACAGATGGCAAATGAATTAGTGGACTGAGTCCATATTACGCCTTATATGGGAGATAACCGGTCCAATAATAAACTACTCACCAACCATTAAACCCAACACAACAATGGACGTAATATTATGTTCCATCTGAAACATGTTTTCATCCGATTCTTGTTTTATAATATTCGTGCAGTGTCACTATCTGATGCCAATTTATTTCTATAAAAAAATTCAATGATATTGCAAATAGGTTTCCTAAATTTTGTATGTGTATCGGGGAGGGGGGATACTTATAGTATCACTGTTTTTTTTATCATACGTCTGTGGTTCATGCATTTCTACTCCATTTGGATGATGCCACACCCGCAAGGGTCCTTCGTGATACATGAATATCTCGCAATTTGTCTTCAAACATTTTTTTAATTGGAATTGCTAGATTCACCAACATCTGATAACAAATTGGAATGGTGTAAATTGATATTATCAAGGTCACCGATACACAAACAAATTTAGAAATCCTCTTTACCATCCCTTTAAAACCTGGGTTTTCAACTGTTTTCTCAAGTGTCCCCGATTACGCATAAGGAAATCACCATGTCCCCTGAACAGAAATTATCCGCAGAAGTCATCAAAATCATGCAATTTTGAAACATTTCCCAGTAGTACAAAGTATAGTATTTTTCAGACCTGTAGCTGAGTTTGTGTCCCTGAGAAAATGTCCAAATGTCCCCTAAGTTGAAAATCCAGACTTTAAAAAGATAAATGGTCATGTGGTACATTAAGTGGAATGAGTACGTTTTAATATTTCTATTTAAATGTTGGTAACAAAGAAGATAGGGCACTGTGACCATAGACGTCCTATATAACAGTTATCTATTTTACTCTATCGAATCAATATTGATATATTTATCTGTATTTTCAGACTTATTAATCACTTAATATCAACTTAGATGTACAAAATGTAATGATAATAGGAATTTCTGTAACAATAGGACACATTAGGTGTTATAAGGGCTCTTCCACTGAAATCACCAGTAAAAGCAATGGAATTAGTGTAAATTAATGTAAAATAACGAAATGAAATGAAATGAAGTACAAATGTTCTGCACTTGCTCAAACTAGAAACACAATGAAGCAGTGCCTCGTCTAAGGAATTGTTACTGGGCGGCAGTTAATTGAACAGGCGAAGTTGAAAACTAGATCGCCGGAAATGCAATCAGTGAAACAGACATCAAATAGTCTCTATGAAATGCTGCGATATTTGTTTGAAACTAAACACGGCGAAAAAAAATTATTCCAAAACATTTATTCACGACAACCAGAACATTATCATCGCCGTCATCACAAATCTCAAATGTTCAGCTTAGAAGTTATGTTCTGACGAAAAGAACTGCCTCTTGATAGAGTCCTGTGTCAGTCAGGCGCATCCTTAGTGAGATGAAACCTGCCGTTGAGTGGGTCAGCGCATCCTGGAAAGTGCACTGTCGGTCTTGGATTGAAATTGGCAGTTCCGGTTGAATTCAGACTAAGCGGCAACATCCAGTTCCAAGTTTGTCTATTCAGATTTGACCTTTTGTCGCTCTTAATTTCTGTGTAAGAATATAGGACTGCCGACCGGGATTGACTTTTGTGTTCACTGGGCGGCAGAATACCACCACTGGGAGGCAGCGCTGCCGCCTAGTCACAGTGTTAGTCGAGGCACTGCAATGAAGAAATAGTTTAAAGATTAAAGGGATTGTAAAGTGATTTTCTAAACTTTGCATGTGTATCGGGGACACTGATAGCATTAATTTGCGCAATTCGGATTTCCTATTTATTTCGTCACTGAAAGTGATCTACCGGATATAATATATGCAGATCAATGTCAGTAAAACGCGTTAGTTTTAATGCAAGAACCACAGACGTCGGAATGGAAATTGGAATGGCGCAAATTGATGCTATCAGTGTCCCCAATACACATACAAAGTTTAGAACACCACTTTACAATCCCTTTAACATAAGGCTATTTTTGTCAAAGCATAATAACACTTTTTGTGATACATCAAGTTCTTTAAAGTGCGCCTGTTCAAAACGCCTGTAAACAAAGCCATCTATTACATTTTCCTTGAAGACTTAATCAAAGACCAAATAGTTTTACATTAATTCTAAACAGCAGAATAGATCTTGTTTAAGACAACGCTAATTTCCATAATTCACCGTCAACGTGACTAGGCATATATTCATGTAAAATTATACAGCAGATGGTTTATTTTCAGCAATATTCTACTGTAGCTGTATACGAATTACCAAAGCTCTGTGAAGCAATTTCATTACTCATTGTCACATGAATTGATCGCGTTGCACCTCATGATTTTGACCTTTATAGTAGCAGCGGGTTTCGCGCGCGAAGCAGAACATGCTTACTCTTTTCGAAATATCTGATGGTACTTCTCTTGTGGGAAGTCCACTACTATATAATTATTGCACCCTATTTTGTCATGCTCTGGACGAAATTGTTTTGCTTGTACGGATTTTTATTTTTTCATTACAAGTGAAAATTGCGGTAATGGTTTTGGTTTGAAAAAGAGAGTCAGACACAATCCGAAGTTAAAACGACCTTTTTTATAACATTATGAACAGATTTAGAATATCTTTGAAAGAGAGAATGCATTGTAACTTTATCAAATTATAAAAGAACAAATTGATTTAACCAGTTTTCTTCGAGAAAGTGTCAAAATCCACGTCACAATCCACTTGCCAAGAATCCATGTTTCAACCCAAATACAATGAATCTATGACAATATTAAAATGAATATCAAAAGGTTAATCTGGAAATAAAACTAAATTAAATTGATTTCAACCACTTTAACTCAAGTAAAGTGTCATTTTAATCTCGACTTATAAAGATTGATTTCACTCTATTTTCTGTCAAAATTAAGTCATCTGAAAAACTCACTCATCAAATTAGTTGAGATTCCTTCAAGAAAAGCGAATTTCCGACCATAAAGTCTTTTGAAGAGTTTGATTAAGAACTGGTAACACGATAAAAATCTTCATCGATCAATCTAGTTTGAAGAGAATTTGACTTCTGTTGATCTTGGGCGAATCTTAAATAAGAGTACTTAATGATATAATGTACCACTGGAACATTAAAGAAAGTATTGGTAGTAATGAACATACTTCATTAAAGCACAAGGTAAAGACAAAACATACCAGTAATCTCTTAAAAATGAAATGAATGGAGTTGTACGTCCTGCTTTTCTGCAATTAATCTCTTAAAGGGATTGTAAAGAGATTTTATAAGGTTTTTCGGGGTTTGGTGTAATCAAGCACAATGGAATTTCTGGAACCACAGACGTCTGATTGTAAATTTGAATGGTGAATATTGATGCTATCAGTGTACACGATGCACACTACAAAATAGAAAACATCTTTACAATCCCTTAAAACTATAAACAGAGAAACAAATTAATTTCCGATGCACCTTATAGCATGCTTCAAGATAACAGAATTCCCACTGTTCAACAAAAGCGTACACAGAAATGAATTTTTACTTCCTTCAAGTCAGATAATTTTGAAGGTCAATTGATAAGTTGATGCCCTGAGCCCATTCGTTAAAGGTATTGTAAAGAGGTTTTTTAAACTTTGTATGTGTATCGCGTTAATGTTAGTGGAGACGTCGGAATGGAAATTGGAAGGGCGTAATTTGATGCTATCAGTGTCCCCGAAACACATACAAAGTTTAGAAAACCACTTCACAATCCCTTAAATGCATAACCAAACAATACAGCATAGTATGATTGAAAAAAAAATTTCCATTTAGAACAAAAAATATTCAACGAAATTCAAACCAAACTCCGGCAAAACTACGAATTAAAATCAATATGGTTATACACAGTTACCGAGAATACGGTTGAGTTGTTTCAGCATTATTCCACACATCTGATTCTTAACTTGTAATCTAATAATCAATGGTACTCTTCTTATTTCACTTACTTTTACAATCAAATTGCATGAGATCTTTATTTGAAATGTTCTTGTATTAAAATAGAAACATAGTTGCGTGAGGTCGAAACTGTAACCGATATTTTTAAATGATGTCAATCGAGGACAAAAAGTATCAGTTCTATTCTTGAAGTTTCCATTAGTTGATCCAAGTTGTAAAATACAAAAGCATCGCCCTGTTCTGTCTTTGGTACGAGGTCTTGTTGCGTAAGGCACATTCCCGTCTTTTTTTTAGCCCAAACAGTTACAGAAAAGTATCTCATTTTATTTCGTCCTCCTTGTTGTGTGACCATCTTCAATGAGCATTATATTGAAATAACAATTACTATCTATGGTTGCAGATCCCAAAGGTTCATGTTACGGAACTGATGCCTAAAGGGATACTATCTTTTAGAATGATCAAAAAAGCAAAATTGGTGTTTAAGAGTTTATATTCATTAGGCAACTTGTCTGGTGTCATAACTATACCACAGATTATCTGTATAATTTGATAAATCCAGAAAACTACCTTATATATTATAACCATTGAAAACGCTTACAAAATATTAAGCGTTTTTCAATAATAACCTGTTATTTTATGGAGAATTCCAAAGTTTTATGGTTTATTAGATTCAATTTGTATACTATAGACACCTTTGATTAATAAATACTTTTATTGGCCAAGTTTGCAGAGAACTTTAATTTTTTTTATTCATTTTAAGAGATGGTATCGCTTTAAAATGATATCGACTTGATCACACGATAAATCAAATTCTTACAGATGCAACCAATTGTTAGAAACAAATACATACAGTTGCATTCAGGTTCTGACATTTGTAAGGTTGACCTTGCGTTTCCTCCTTAAAAACTTATGAATAAAATGTAGTAAATCTCACAAGACTAGTTCAATCATATCAAGCAAGAGAATTCAAAAGAAATTTCAATCAGACTTGATCAGAATGATTAACGACATTTCTACCAGTTTCAATATATCACAAGTACAATCTAATGGAAAGTCTAAAAGCTATACTGAGCTTCACCTTTCCGGAATACTGAACTCTTGCAATTTATTATATTTTGATGCGAATCTACGACAGTCTTTAAGAATTACAGACGAAATATCGATCATGCGGTTAGGGCGATACGTTTAATAACGAAACAAATGAAAATAATGAGCATCGTCAATGCACCATGCGCGACGTGAGGACGCAATTTTTTTTTTTTTTTTTAATTTCAAATTTTTGTGCTTTTCTACATGCAAAGCACACGGACACTTTCTTTGGACCCATATAAATGTGGTACGTTGAATTCAAATCATTCCTTAAATGTTATCACGAACTAAGCAGAAAGTGTGGACACCCTCAGTTCCATCATGAATAACCAATGAGGGCCATGTTTGTTTCATTAAATTTTTGGTTTAAGGCTGCCGTTGTACATGCTATCATTCTCTTTATAACCGACTGAAGTTATTTAAATTTGAAAACCTAGTTTATCAATAATCAGAATTAACATCAACTTTTTGTTATCATCTATATTTCATCCTAACTTCCGTTGTTTTAGTTTTTCTGTATAACTTTCAACACGCAACTGGTATCAGTTTTAAAATATATTTGTTTCTCTTACAGTTTTCACTTTTCAAATTGTAGGGTGTCGAATTATTTCTGAATTGATAGTATCCTTGTCTATTTTCTCACAAAACCGACAAAAAAGAAACAAGCTTTTCAATCAAATTTGGCAGAAACTTGGGATCTAAAAGATGTTGTTTCCAGTAATCATTTGCCTTATCATTTTCGTAGTGGTCTTTCTCCGTACCGCACCCATGTACAGCAAGGACGATCGGGATAACAGATCAGAAACAATGACCATCAGAATTCAACGTAAACGTAAACAAGAACTATGTTTATGTTCCAATATACAATGTAGACCTACACGCTCAAATTTGTAACTCTCACAACGAATTTATTTCGGCAACTCTCAGCAGTTTCCGTATAAGCGTTGGAAGTTGCAGATCGCTAGCTTAACTTTAACAGGGAACTATTCGAAAGGCTCCAGGAAATGAAAATTAGTAGAAAAAGCAATGCTCTTGTAACTAAAACTAAATATTATGCCTCTCATACACTTAGACAGACCTCCTCAATTGATGTTTGTGTAATAGCATAGCGAGCACAGCTTTTTTGCGGCAGTGGTTACTCTTGAGGGACCACTCTCGAGGGTGTCGCTGGCAATTTGAGAAGACCTGCACAAATACAACCTGCATGGAAAGATACCACAGTTTTTTTACTCAGCTGGAGTTTATTATATAGTATACCAAATAGTGCTACTGATAATCTATGTCTGGTTCAAGGTTTGTCTGGATCACGTAGAGTTTAATATGGATGGACTATTGATCCTAGTAAGTCAATAAAAATATCAGTTGCTAGCATTCAGGCGTATAATTTACATGACAGTGGTCGGTCTACTTTTATTTATTTACTTTATAGATACTATCATTGAAAAGTAACAGAACAATAAAGCAGAAAACTCTCTAACAAAATAATAAATACAACAAAAGAACAACATTGAATATAATAGCGCTTAAAAAACACCTATATGAGACAGAATAGAGAATAGCAAAATAGAATTTAATACAATAAAAGGTGAAATAACAGAACAGAAGGCAAATAGAACAGGATAGAATATAACAGAATTAAAAATAAAACAGGATAGAATATAACAGAATTCAAATAAAACAGGATAGAATATAACAGAATTCAAATAGATTAGAATAGAAAATAACAGAATTCAAACAGAACTGGACAGAATACGACAGAATACAAATAGAACAGGCAGAATACTACAGAATACAAATAGAACAGGACAGAATATAATAGAATACAAATAGAACAGGACAGAATACGACAGAATACAAATAGAACAGGCAGAATACGACAGAATACAAATAGAACAGGACAGAATACGACAGAATACAAATAGAACAGGACAGAATACGACAGAATACAAATAGAACAGGACAGAATATAATAGAATTAAATATTGTTTAAAAAAAAAAAATAGAATTAAAACAGTATATGATAGAATATAACAAAATTCAAATAAAACAGGATAGAATATAACAAAATTCAAATTGAACAGGATAGAATATAACAAAATTCTAATAGAACAGGATAGAAGATAACAAAATTCAAATAGAACAGGACAGAATATAACACAATAATTCACATAGCTATAAGATAAGAAAAGTTATAACAGAAAAGCGATGTCATCCATCCATTAGTACACTGTACTGAGAGTAGAACAGAAAGTTAAAACCTTCGAAATAGATTTGCGATTGTTGAAAATTTCATTTATTATCCTATCCTGACATGAAATTCCCTAGACTGTGTAATTCTATTTGAGAACTGTTGATATTAGCCTGTGGCTGATCGAAGAATGACAAATCATTCCAATTTATCAGGTTTTCCTTTCACTATTAATTTCAAAGTTTGGACAAGTTGTCTAAGTAGTTGATAATGGTAATCTATGGTCGTCTCCAGACTTGACTTTATTTCTCATATTCAGTTCCACTCTTAAAGTCAGATTAGTTTGGAATGGTTGGTCTGATCGAAATATTGATAGCCACATTTCGTTATGAATTAAAGGTAGTTTTAAAGGGCGTGTGTTTCTGTGAATAAGCTTGGCTACGATTCTCCAATAATCTTTCTGGCGTGGGTTGCCCAGGGGCTGACATTAGAGGAGGAACTCTCCGTTCAGATGCGACGAAAACAGAGATCCCGTGTGCTACACGTTGATGATTTCTCGACGGTTTAAAATCGAAAATAAATTAAACTCTATTTATTTTCAAAACATCTTACGATCAATTTTTTTCCTCACTGACGGCAAATCTGATTTAATAACGAACGTTGACTTACTTATACATTTAAAAGTAACAAATCAAGTAAGAATCAAAAATTGTCAAAGATTTGCTGCTTCAATTCGCATAACATTATCTATCACTCATAATATGACGTCAAATGAATATTGCGAACAGAAAATTGTATGATATTTTATAGTTTAGATGGCAATAAGTACGTTTCTATAATATATAATGGTAGCTTGTAAATAAAGGGCGTTTCGCAATTCCCGAAGGTTGAAAATATCATGAATAAAAACACCAAACAATTGTGCTTGGCATTCTCACAGCCTTAAAAGGATTGAGTGTTTTATCATTATCTAAAAATCAAACCAAACTACGTTAAAACCAACCACAACCATAAATTACCTCGGCTCAACTTTGATATTTACATTGGAAGTATAAAATGAATTTGTTGAGCCGTAATAAAATTATAAAGTAGCGGTATTTACGATATGAAAGAGTAGTGGATTACATAAAATTAATTAAATCACCTCAAAATAGCCTTCTTCTCCTTTCGTCACTGCCTTTTTTTGTTTGTGTTTGGAAAATTAAATTAACTGCATGTTATATGACTTCACCTTCACTCGACAATAAGATGAATTGATGTTTTTTTTGTGTTTAAACCTATCTCTCCCGAGGGACCTTCACTCACGTACAGACAATAATTGTCTAGTCCGAAACTTATTGACTTTTACCAATTCCCTCATAGATGTTAGTGACACAATGATGTCGGCTACATTAAACACTATACATTAATGAAAAAATAAGATTTCGTCTCATCACGAGGGTCATAACCAAAAATGGACTTAAAGGGTTAAAAGGTTTTCTTAATTTTGCATGTGTATCACCAAGGACACATAGCATCAATTTGCCCCATTCCAATTTACAATCATATGTCTGTGGTTCCAGTAATTTCAATTAAACATCTTTACACAATGGGAATAGTAAAAAAGATTGCAACCGTTACCACTGCATGGATTGTTACCACGGAAGATGTTGCTTTCAATTTTATTTTGCATTGCTACATCAACCTCAGAAACTCAGTGGTAGCATGACGTCAATTTATTTTTCGGCAGAGAGAAATGATCATCTATCACAGTGGTTCCCAACCTTTTTCAAGCTGTGGTCCAAATTCACGAAGCTTCCAGTGCCGTGGTTCTCTGTTCTATTCCAAACTATGGCAAAATAGGGAATATAGCATAAAGGTTGTTGTCTTGTGCATCCTCATCATCAGGAGGTCAGATGCATTTGACAACAAGCAACTACAGACCTTACACAGCAAAATATAGTTGGACTGGAGAAAAAATGATGTACATCCTCATGCGCCATGCCCATGACCCCATGGCTCCCAGGTTGGGAAATACATCAAAGAAAGGTACATTTTCAGAATGTAAATAATAAGTCTGGGATCGTTTAATCTGATCTTGGTCATAAATAACGACCAGTTCCACAGACAATCCTAGAACTCTATCAAATCACAGTCCAATGTTAGTAGAATATGAATAGTGATGTAGACCTGTACGGAATATTTGTTTCACATGATTTATTTTAACTGTCTGCAATCGTGAGTTTCTAAATATATTATAGTAAAAGCTTAAAGCGATACCAAATCTTAGAATGAACAAAAAAAAAAATAAGCTTTCAAAACTAGTCAAAATAAGAGTACATGTATATTCATCAACAGTATACAAACAGATAAACCCATAAAACTATGTAATTTTCTATACAATTACAGGTAATAATTGAAAAACTCTTAAAATCTGAGTAAACGTTTTTCAATTATTGTATATAAACATAGATTTCTGAATTTATCAGATTATTTAAGTAATCTGTTGTACAGTTATGCCACCAGGTAAGTCCCATGATGAATATATACTCCTATTGACCAAATTAGAAAATTTAGATTTTGTGTTCATTCTAAGAGGTTGTATTCCTGTAAATAAATGTAAGGTGTGTAATAAATTTTGGATATTGTTTTTTTTTAAAAGAGATTTATCTATTTTCGACATGATACAATATTTATTTTCATATTCACTATTGCATTTATTCACACTCGGTTATCATAAACATAATTTTGACACTTCTATATATAAATATCTTAGTGTCAATTTATTATCAAAAGTATTAAAAATGCTGTAATTTTTATGTTTAAATAGTCATGTTTATGTTATGAAACATTGATTTTTTAGATGTGATAAAATATGTACATTAAATTAAGTAAAAATGTTTGTAAATATTCAACTGTCTTGATATTTATGTTTTTATGAGTTCAACTCTTGTTGCGATGTTTTGGTGTTGTTGCAAGTCCCACAATTTAATGTTGTGCACAAAAAAATAAAAATGATGACTTACAAAATTCGTGTTGTTGTTTCGTATATCCTTCTGAATCTGAATTTTTACTGCTTTCACCGTGTTTATGATGGCCATGTTTGGGACCGAACAGTTTATGTATAATGTCGGCCATCTGGAATGTTCATGAACCTTTATCTAATCCTGAATAATCCCGTCTGAAAAGAAAAAAATGAACAGGATAAAAAGAAATTTTGATACTGTGGTGAACATCAACATTAGGAAATACTTTTGTTGGTAAGGTAGCAACTTACATGGAATCAAAACAGAAAATAGTAAACCAATCCGCATTCTAATAGGGAGTGGCTGTGAACCATAAGTTCCAATCTACTACGGCCATGTTTAGTAGGGAAAGGGAAGGGAATGTTCATCATTTTCGAGTCTCGATTTGGGACTTGACTATATGTAAATAGCCTCCAGAAGTACTAGAACTACTCAAAAATAACACAATCCCTTCAACTGTACCCGTACTTTAACAGTTATCTTTCATTTTGTGTATATTGTGTTTTCTATTTCAGGCATAGTCTCAATAAAATACGAGTCATATTTTTGACTTTCAAACACTGATAATTATGGATACACAGGGATTTGAAGGCTTAAATTTCGAGGGAGAGTTATGACCACTATTACTGGTAGCTTAGCTAAAAACTTCCAGGTTCTGAGACTAATTTGTGTTTGTGTCTAACGGATGGTCAACATATCCCTTTAAAATAATACGTGTTCATTTCTTATTAAAGCGATACCACCTCTTAGAATGAACAAAAAAATTAAGTTCTCAAACTTGGTCAATCAGAGTATATATTCATAAACGATGTCCAAAGTATATATAAACAGAATGCAAAAAACCCACGAAACTTTGTAAATCTTCAAATAATAACAGGTTATAATTGATAAACGCCTTAAATTTGATTAAGGGTTTTTCAATTATTGTATATAAACATTGTTTTCTGGATTTATCAGATTATTTAGGTAATCTGATGTATAGTTATGCAACCAGGCAAGTCCCTTGATGAATATAAACCCCTATTGACTTTTTTGTTCATTCTAAGAGGTTGTATTCCTTTAAACTTATGACTATGTAGATAGATGTAAATATATTGATATTATTAAATTAGCGACCTATTATCCCCTGACTTACCACATATTACTCAAGTCATAAAATACTAATAATGTCATATTAACATTTCTAATATAATCAGCGAAAACCAAAGGAGCTTTATACTTAAAACTCTTGTTGACATTTTCGTACATATAAATAACCTTTATTACCAATTATTAGCTTTAGAATATAATAGCCATATCTAATTTTATATAAGGTCATAGTTTCTTATCTTTAAATCTTAACACAGATATAATAATTTTCCTATCTTTAAAATTTAATGATTTAATATAATAGATGGTTATGAAACGTCGACAAGGTATACTGATGTCTTTGACGACATCTCGTTAGAATGAAAACAAAATTATCTTCTTGTTCATTTTTTAAAATTTTGAATTGACCGCTGATTGCAGGGTGACACGCGTTCACTTGTAAAGAAATGTGAAGATGGTGGTGTCGAGTAGAGGTAACTTTGGTTGAAAATTGCATGGGATGTAATTTTGGTGGCCGTTCACTAAAGGGTGGTACTGAATATAGGTGACCGTTGGATCAAGTTTGACTGTACAATGTAATTTATATAAAGTTGTGTACCCATTCTAACAGATAATACTTCTTTAATAGCATTGTAATCAAATCCGATGTCCGTGCGTTCTAAAACTTCAGAAGAAGTCAATCAAATGACGTACTTTTTGCATAAACCATTAAAACTAGTGTGATAGATAACCGCGTATATAACAGAGAGGTCGCCATGTTGAAAATGAAACAGTACAGCCAATCAAAATCATTATTCAAAGTTCTCTACCCCTCTTACCGAATCAGGGGCCATATTCTTGAAAACCTAACTTACAATGATTTTAATGTTCCAGTCATTTGATTGGTTAATCACTAATATTGATTTTAAATATATCTCTATAATTCAATCAGATTACTGTATTTCTTAAAATCTGGATTTTATTTTTGTTAAGTGTTCGAGAATAAGGCCCCAGCCTATAAATTCAATCTTCGAACAAGAGTTGTTTTGCTCTTGTCCATTAACCGGGCAAGATGTCAACCTATTATGACCGAGTCATATACTGTAAGTCTCAAACATTGACGAAGGTTGCACGAATTACAATAATTCTATACTTTGAAGGAACTGAATTGTCTTTAAAAACAATAACCTAGAGTTAACTTAGTTTGTACTATAATGATGGTTTGTCGGTTTGTATAACTATCTCTCCAGTTCCAAAAGCTATGATGTAATCAGTTGCGTGCTGTAAATGATTCCTATCTCTTGCCGGATCGAAAGAAAAACAATTTTCTGGCGTTTTCGTGGTTCTCATATAAGCACTGTAATTTCCTGTTTAAAATCGCTATTTATTGTCAATATTGTTAAAAACTATAGATCTTATTGAAAGGGACTACGTGATAGTCTTGAATAAAATCTATGCGAGTTCTCTGCACTTATATGCGGTATATTTGAAATATTTTTACCAAAATACGAATAACAAAATTAAAAGATGGCTGATGGTAAAAGACTAAAGCGTAATGCCATCGAGAAAACAAATAACACTGACATTAAAGGGATTGTAATGAGGTTTCCTAAACTTTGAATGTGTATCGCTGATAGCATCAATTTGCGCCATTCAAATTTCCATTCCGATGTCTGTGTTTTTTGCAATTCCACTAAACCTTACGCGTTTTATGATGCATAGTTATCAATAGTAGTTTCCGGTAGCAGTGGGGGTGACGTCATAAAACGCGTTAGTGTAAGTGAAATTGGAAGAACCACAGACTTCGGAACGGAAATTTGAATGGCGCAAATTGATACTATCAGTGTCCCCGATACACATACAAAGTTTAGAAAACCTCTTTACAATTCCTTTAATGAAAAACATAAACCGATTAAGAAAGACAAACAACTAAGTTAAGGATAAGTTCAGCTATCAGACGGCACTAAAAGGCCTCCAAGTTTATCTATGAGACAGTATAAACAGGGACCATCGACTTATGTTCCAAATATAAATAAGGAAAATGAAATGAAATGGTGTTTTGTAGCACCTATGGCTAATGAAATTTTACCAGGACAGCTGCATTCGCCTACTATTTTTGTTTCGAATTCCAACTGTCGAGGGATCTTTAACGTGTACAGCCTCTATAACACGGGACCTCGGTTTAGTTTCCCATTAGACGCTTTTTTCCCATATCAGCCCCTATGACCTGCATCACTGGCAGAGGGAAACCGGGTTGAAAAATCCGAAGGTATCATCAATATAGTTAACAATTTGCAATGAAGATGCCTGTACAAAACGTTGCTCTAAAATGGGAACTGTAAATGGTAGGTTTTCGCTTCAAGTGGATGCTGATAACGCAAACTAGGTATAGTCGTTGGTAGTAGGATTGGTTCAATCGGATGGTACTATACTGTTGATTTGGTAATTTGAGAATTCGTGTGGAATGGCATGTAACTCTGGCCCTGACGAGTATGGAAGTAAAGGGTTTGAACTGCAATACCAACCATGAACAATTTACATAAATCAACGCCAATTTCAAACAATATATTTGCTAAAATAAAAATCAATTTTCACAGTTTGACAAGCATTCTCCGTTGCTCATGGCTAGTACTCTTGCACGACTAATATGACTTTGTCAAACAGCGGTTCAAAGAAAGGCGACATGGTCTAATTTAATATAACTTCCAACTTTTAAAAATAAACTACCTAATTTAATTAAAAATCTAAACGATTCGATTAGATAACTAGAAACTAGTCGTAAAGAACTAGTTTCAATATAAGTCAATTGACATTTTAACACGAATCCGAATTTAATTAATTCCCAGGTCAGTCCAGATTTCTTTGCCAATCCTTTCATAATAAAACCCTCGGCTTTACACTTTGATTAATTTTCTCGTATATCAGAATAGAAGTAATCAGAGAAAAGTTTCGGATCGTTTGTTGGAACGCCGACTAGTAAAACCAGGGGAATGTTTTTACGTAGATGAATCAATCACAAACGACACAGATTTATTGAAATGTGGTAATTTAGTAACTGTTAGCTAATACTAGTCCGGGAAATCGACTCGTAGCTTTTTACATTTTTTCTCAATTTATGCTAAAAATGTTTAAAAGTTAAGCAGCTTCATTTCTGCTTTTCAGTGAAGACGGATAACGGCTTGCAGCATGCAATTAAACAAATTATGCTCGTTATAACGGTCGCGAATAGAGTTTAAGAATTAAACTGAATATACAGAACAAATCGTTTTAGTGTTTAACAAATCTTGGTTGTTGAGTTTCAATTTCTTTTAATTTATTCTTTCAAAAAATAATACAGACTGTTCATGTTGTGAATTTTTCTTAGATAGGCAAATCGATCTTTGCTGCACCATACACTAACTGGAAAAATTTAAATCAGTAGAATTTCGGACTAAATCATGTAAACTAATAATGAATGTTGTTTGTCCAACATCAGGCATTGATATATTGTGATCATTAGGTGTCTGAGACTACATACATTCATTAGAGAGGAACAACAAATTAAATCACTTGAATAATAACCAAGTGAACATAGCCCTGAAAAACACGTTTCAAGATTGTCATGAGATAATTTTAGTCATTGGTTGAGACCACTTCCTCTGCTTCTACCTACCGAACACCAACTATGTTTCCATTTTTAGAAAATCGACCCTGTTTTCATCTTCAGAACATCGACCCTGTTTCAGAATATGAAGAACCAAGCCTAGCTGTTTCGATCTTCAGAACAACAACCCACTTTCTACATTCAGGATACCAACCCTGTTTGTCCAATCAGGCAACCAACCCCGTTTCCACCCCCAGAACATCACCCATGTTTCCATCTTCAGAACACCACCCCCGTTTCCACCTCCAGAACAACAACCATGCTTCCATCTTAAGACCAAAAACCCTGTTTCCATCTTCAAAACACCAACCTAGTTTCCATCTTCAGAACAACAACCTAGTTTCCATCTTCAGAACAACAACCATGTTTTCAATCTTCAGAACATCAACCCGGTTTCAATCTTCAGGACAACAACCTGTTTTCATCTTCAGAACAACAATCTGTTTCCATCTTCAGATCAATTACCACCATGGTTCCCAACCTTTTGGACTCTTCGTACCCCTATTCTTTTCAAGCAATCTCATTGGCCCACCCTAAATAACGATAATGCCAACATGAAAGTAAAAGGATAATTGTTGGTTGATGGAGTTTGATATTTAATCCATTCCAGACTTTTTAAAATTGTCCAAGAGGCTTCCCAGGTACCCCTTGTTGTGTTAGCTGGTCCGCCGAAGGGGTACTAGTACCCCTGGTTGGGAACCGAGGACCTACCATGCCTGCACCTTTAGAAAACTAACCCTGTTCACACCAGCCCTGTTTCAACCTTCAGCAAACCAACCCTTTTTCAGAACATATTCATCATAATCATATTGTCAATGAATAAACCACAAAAGACGAAAATAGACAAAAAAAGAATTGTTTTAAAAATATACAATATGACAACCTACATCCTATTCATTTCAATACCTTTAAAAACACTCATTTGTTACAAAATTTCTTTATCTGTCGATGAAATATCTGAGCACACTCTAGATATACAAAATAAACCTTTTACTTCCATTAAAACGGATTAAAATCAATTTTTTTTTGTTTATGAAAAAATCCAATAAATGTCTAAAACGTTTGATCTTTCTGTCTGCATAAATAAATCTTCGATTTCGGTATTGATTCGATTTGAAATGGGTCATGTTTGATATGTTGTGGCCGTGACGTGTGGTCGTGACGTCAATGAAATATAGGTATAAGATTGATGTGACAGCGAGAGTAATGGTAGTGACAACTAGGCCTACTATAAAAATACATGGGACTATTTTTACCCCATATCGTTAGTTATAGTGACAAATTACAATACTAACTATCAGTAACTGTCAGAATTAAAACACACAACTACAACAATAACTACTTTAAATCATGTTTAAAGTGTTTTGGTAGGTTTTTTAAGTGTTTTGTTAGGTTTTTAAGTGTTTTCAATTGTAAAAAAAAGTATGTAATAATAAAAAAATAAAAAAAGATAGATTGTTTTTTAAAAGGTACATTTTCCCCATACACTGTTTGATGCTGTCGATGACAGTTGAATGATCTGTATGACCATGAGTAGAGCGTCATAAAACATATCTCTTATGGAGCAGGTACCTATTCTCGAAATGGTCTTAGTTAAGGATCGTTTTCGAGAATAGGATAGGATAAGGTCCTAACTTTTAAGACTGTTTCTAGGACATCCTAGCGTTAAGATCGTTTCCCATCGTTGCTGTAATAACGAAAATATGACGTTTGTTTCTTCCGTAAATAAATAAATCTTGCTTGTGCCACTTGCCACAATTTTGGATAAATTTAAGACGTTCCACATAAACTGGGTTTATATTTTATGTGATTGTTGTGTAAGTAAATAAATATGTCACCAACGTGTCACGTTATAAATATATCATAAACTGATACTAGTATAGTGGAAATAACTATTCAACAATACTAATAAAACTTTTCAATAGTTTACAATAGACTTTTAATTTAAAGGGGAATGTTCAGCATTTTCGAGTATCGATTTGGGCTTTAAATTTATGTAAATAGCCTTCAGATTTACTATAGAACTGTTCTAAAATCCCACAATTATACCCCTAACTAAGCATTTATCTTCCATTTTCTGTATACATGTATGCTTTTTGTATATAAGGTATGGTCTTACTAAACGACGGGTCGTATTTTTGACTTTTAAACGCTGGTAATTATGGATTCTCGTGGATTTGAAGGCTTAAATTTTGAGTGAGTGTTGAGAACATTATTTCGGATCAGATAAGCTAACAAAAGCCTAAGTTCTGAGAGTAAAGTTTTATTGATCTTCCTTTAAAGTTAAAAACAACAGAATACTTGGTATCCTGGCATGAATATCAAACATTTAGTTTAAGTTGAATTGCTAGATCCACAGAAGTCTAATCGAAAATTGGAGTAATGCAAAGCTCTTTACTATCCCTTTAAAGGTCATGTACTATAAATTTGTATAATTTCTTTTCTACAGATTTATGACATTACATATAATCATAGTCAATGTTAAAGTAAAAATCGATTCACCAGATGGTGTTCATAATAATGATCTGAAACACATAATTCTGCTATTAAAAGTACCCTTACAACGTAGTTTCTTTCATAGACACATCTGATTCTAGCATCTTAGCTGATTTTTTAGTCTTTAGACTTCTTTAAATGTATGCTAACTCTTCTAGACACCCGATCCACTTTTCATTATGAAATATTTACTCATTTATTGATATACTTCCTCAAATGAAAAGTTCATTGGCTGCTACCAATATATTGTCAATGTGTTCACATGGATTTCGAGATTTGCTTTACGGTTGGGATCGTTCGTGCTTGGTTTTGTTATTGATCTTGTTTTGTATCTCATGATTTTGACCAATACAGTAGTACCGGATCTCATCGCGAAACGGAGCAGGCTTAGGCCTTCTGTTTTCGAAACACCTGACGGTATTTCACTAGTATATTACTATTACTCCCAATTATGCAATTCTTTGGACCAGATGTTCAAGTCCTACTTTCTGCACTTGTTTCCATGGGTATTACCCCTATACAGAGGTTAAAGGGGTATATTTACCATCCATTTGACCAATACAATTAGCCTCAGAATCTGAATTTGTTCTGCTTATCTAATTCGTAATAATGTGCACAACATTCCCTCGAAATTAAAGACTCCAATTGCCCGTGTATCCATACTTTTCAGCGATTATACGATTTTTGTACAGATGTATGACAACCCATATTGACCTCCGAAAATGCTGAACCTTTCAACCATGGACCTTCGCGCTTCTTAACAAGGAATGGTATCCAGGGGAATAGGTCTTATTATCCGACATATTAAGTCAGCAAATGCAAAATTCGGTCCATTTCACATTAGAAACTATTTCGTGCAATGTTTATTTGTGTTCGGGTCGTTGTGTCGGAAATCATTATACAGTTCAGTACCCGTGACCCAACATCAGCAAATATCAATTCTGATTATAATTCAAGCCATAAAATTTGTAAAATATTCTGATCGCGAGAAGTAAAGTTCAGATGAACGTTGAAGCCAGGAAATAACACGAGAAAAAGTTTCAAGAAAGTGCTAATGGAAATATCACATTCAAAGACATAATTTGTCGATAATTTCATGCTAAAGGGTGAATATTTATTACAGTTCTATATGTTAGGTCTATTATCAATATGATATATGCAGATAATTATATTCTTTGTAGCGAGGCAACTATAAACAGTCTGAAAAACTACATTGATTCAGCTCACAAAATGTCGTTTTCCCTCAGAAATTCTTAGATAGATATTAAAATGACTTTATAAGCCTGAGGCTGATTTAAAGCATAATCTATCAATAAACAAGGATTATTCCCGCCACAGACGTACATCGAAATCCTCAAATGACGTCACAGCGCCAACACAAAAACAGGAAAAGTTGAATTTTATCATGATCAAAGGAAGCATATTATGAAACTACGTATCGTTCTTACATGTAAATAACACGAACTTAGTAAACAGACATTTTGAATAATATTTCGAATTTTCAAAAAACGGCCTATTCAACCAAGCTTTCAATGTAAATTTCTAAAGTTACTTCTAAGTCTTAAAATGAGATTGGGTTGCTATGAAATATTATAGCGTTATAAAAATTCGAAATATTATTGAAAATGTTCACTAGGTAAATCAACTCACTTCATCTCGTATATTCAACGAAAGCAACGAAAGTAATGCAAGTCATAGAAATCATCATCATATCCAAATTGTATATTATGACATGTGGGATTTTATTGGCGCCAAATATGTCATAAACCTTGACAATGTCATATATAAAACTGTCGCCATTTTGACCTTGGACTGTTAGGACTATTCTGGTAGTATCTATAAACTCACGAGTATGGACAATAAAACTTTTCTTCTAGATTATCTGAAGAAAGTGAAAAATTCATAAATCTACGATATTTTTCACTGGAGTGAAATAACAACCAGAGAAAAATTCCATTGAAATTAACGGGCTGTCGGATCGATTAGATTTCGGGGAAGAGAGGGTTTGGTTCACCCAAATATACAGGCCTTAGGAAGGTCACATACTTTATTGAGAAATTTGCATAGAAGTTAGTCAAGGGTTCTAATATTCGCCAAGTTTGAAAGGCTGGTTACCAGTCCACCCAGTTGTAAATGGGTATGGATAATCCAGGAAAGATCAATGCCAAGAAATTTGGCCAAGGACCAGCTGGGAAAAAGGGTCCCTTGGAATCCTTATTTGTTATTCTTGTAAAATATAGATGTCTCTTTTTACTTTTTTAAATGGGTAGGAATGATCATAGAAAAATCAGATAGGACCACTTGTGAACAATGCTTTATGATACATTTAAATCGACCTCAGTGGCTTGGGTTTAGCTTAAAAAAATGAAAATATAGCCGATTTTTCTTTAATCAAACAATACATTTTTAAGTTTATCTGGTTGTGGAACTCATATAAGTAAATACTGAAAGCTAAACCTTTGATTTAATCAACCTGTTACATAACAGAAGAAGAGTTAGGGGCAAACCAAACCTCAAACAGAAATAAATTGGAAATAGTCTAATTATTTGAATCCTCCAGTCGTTTGAAATGAGCAGAAAACTTTAATGAAACCGTTTTAAAACGAGCTATTTATATCGAATGATAGCTCTCTTATTCAACATCCGTCAATATAAAACTGACTGATCTTTCGTCCTGCTGATAAGTGGTGTTAAATTGACGAGAGCAAAAAGGAAGCTGCCAGCAAACAACAGCTAAAAGCTTTCAGGCATTGAGGGACTTGATAATGGCATAAGAATCGTTACATTATATAAATTTAAACCACTAGCAAGATTTAAAAGATTGCTTCGTTATGTACAGAGCAACCGATGAAAAAAAAACCCTCATGTATGGAATTTGTAAATCAAGCGAAAGGCGATGGAACTGTATGTTCATGTTTCCATTTGCGATCGTTATTAATACAATGCATTAAACTGGTTCCCAGGATTTTTCGATCCAGCTAAAAGACATATTGTGCGGACACTGTTTTGTGGGTATACCAGATAATTTTCTTTCATTTTTCTTAAGAAATAATTATTATTTACAAACAGCATTCTCTCACACATTCACTCTTTCAGAATATAAGTTTCATTTTAAAAATCTGTGTACCATCGTAAGTAAAAAGTGCACGTTCACTTAATCATACTTTAACCTCAGAAACTGATTATTTTAGGCAAGCTAAAAATAGTACGGCGATTAACAGCTCAACATCGAAATTTGAGCCTTCAAATACACGTAGGCCTATATTTATAATTGTCTGCGATTGAAAATTTAAAGTACGACTCAAAATTTACTTGAAAGATCGTTCTCCTTTCGCCTTTGAATTCTCATCTTTGAAGACAAAATGGGAGATGTTATGAAGTCATGTGTTATCGCTATCAATCTCCCGACCATCTCATCGATGTTTCACGATTTTTGTTTCAAAATGGTTGAAAACAACATTCTCACATGCCTCATCAGATAAAGCACGAAAATAACCTTGTTAAATTTGATGGTTGCAGTCAATAATGGAATGCCATTCTAACTTGTAAATGATAATAAATCGCCTCAATTATGAATCTATGATAAACATGTCCTATAGCCGATAAACGAAATACAATATCCATTTTACTATTGATTTGTGCATCTGTTTTGTTTTACTGTACAATAATAATGTTTCTGTTAATTGTTGCTTATTTTATGTAACTGGTAATTTGAATGTTCTAAGATACAAGACATTTAAGTTCGTTCAGTAAAAAAAAAGATGTAATCACAGTAAAAAACAGATGTAATCACGGCGCGGAATGTTCAATCGATCTGAAATAACTTCTCTAAAAATATTCTTCGTATTGTTTTCATTGTTTTAAAAGTTCATTATTTTACTTTTTATTTTTTTTACATTTTATACGCCCACACAATTTTGCGTGCTTGGTTTCCCACATGCGGAGGTTATCCAAAATATTCATTACCTGCTTATAAATTTGATTTTTATTAAGCTTGAACCAATTAATAATTTGATCTATTTTAGATAGAAATTTTTACGTGAAAATAACAAATTTCGATATTATAGAAGCAAGCTATAATTTTTCGAATTGGTTTGAATTGTATATGCATTTGCATTGTTTTACTTCCGGTTAGTGCTGTTTGGATGAATCTGTTTAATTTGCAATATTTTACTTCCGGTTGGTCAATTGTGCGGTTGGGTTAAAACTGTGTTTAATTTGCAATATTCTACTTCCGGTTAGTGCTGTTTGGATGAATCTGTGTTTAATTTACAATATTTAACTTCCGGACGAGTTCCGGTTGGTCAGTTGTCCCTGTTTGGTTAATTCTGTGTTTAATTTGTAGTATTTCACCTCCGGTTGGTCAGTTGTCCCTGTTTGGTTAATTCTGTGTTTAATTTGTAGTATTTCACCTCCGGTTGGTCAGTTGATGCTGTTGATGCAGTCTTGAATTAATACCCACACGTCGGATTGTAAACACGCCTGCTTCTTAATTTTGACAATTCTTGTTACAATGAAACCACTTGCAAATAATTACGATTTTAAGACAACATGGCAAAATACTGATTACACTCTTTTAAAGATAGTATATTTTCAACGATTAGAAAATAATAGTAATAATGTTTCCATTCATTGACTGTTATTATTGTATGTTATTGACATGGTGACCATATAAATATAATATATCACACATAATATCAGTAGAAGTATATGTTATAATAAACATATCATTGTAGTCAGTAAGAAATAAAAAAAAAGCTGTGCAAAAAGGGTTGAGTCGAGCTGTTTAGGGCTTGAACTTAAAGGGGAATATTTAACATTTTCGATTTGGGCCTTGAATTTATGTAAAAAGTCTTCAGAATCACTAGAACTGCACAAAAATCGCATAATCCCTTCAATTGAACCTGTACCTAATAAACATTCCTCTTTCATTTTCTGTATTTGTGTTTTCTATATTAGGCATAATCTTAATTAAAAAACGACATTTTTGACTTTCTGAGACTAAAAGTTTTTTGGTTGAACGGTTATTGAACATATCCCTTTAACGAGCAGCTCTCTATTCTTTCACTTTCAAAAAATGTACACATTTGAAATTATAGCGTCGGTCTCGGATTATGTATAAAAGAAATACACTGGCGTAGGCGTATATAAATAGACTAAATCGGAAGTGAGGTACTTTAAAACCGGAATTGGTCTCTTTGAAGATAATCTTGATCGAATTTTGAAGTTTAAATATACAATATTTATTTAGTGGATGCTCCAAGTACACGTTCCACTTTGGTTTGACTTATTTTACTACAAAAATTTGGGAAATTTACACCATTCCTGTAGCTATGACTTATTGAATTATTCGACCTTCATTTAGAAACTTTTTAAAATCATACCCTGATTGGAGTATTAAAGAGGGAGGGGGCAAGCCATTGACCCTTCGAGTCCAAAAATTTTGCTCTTGTTCCTCTTGAAAATTCCAAAAATCAAGTACTTTAATGTCCATGGCTTCCTGGTCCGTGAAAAAATTCTCGCTACGTCACGAGTCCAAAAAAGGCAATAACCTTCGTAGACTTTACTTTGTCTCTTCGTCTATTTAATAACATTTTCAGATTTCTACTTTATTTTCGCCAGACATAGAAAATAGGTTTTAATGACCGATGCTATATTTTACCTTTTGTGTCTTATCTTCACAGTAAGGGAATCTATAGTTGATTAAATGAATTCGGAATCAGGACCCCCCAAGTGACCCTAGTTATTGATCTGAAATCTAGACTTCAAAAAGGAATATTGATCATGTCTGGTCGGTTAGGGAGGAAATACGGCCAGATATCTAACACAAACAAATAAATAATCTTTCAGATAATAGTAGGCTTCTGATTGAATACCAAAAATACTCCAGAGCATTTGATCACGTAAGTAAGTACATGTATATCAGAACATATATTGAACATGTAATCCATTTCTAAATTACACCAAAGCATGTAATCATGTACAACATAATATGATGTGAGATATAACGTAGGTACATCAGAACATGATATGATAAATAGCGTTGTATATCAGAACATGATGTGATAAATAGCGCTGTACACCAGAACATGATGTGATAAATAGCGTGGTATATCAGAACATATGATAAATAGTGTTGTATATCAGAACATGATGTGATAAATAGTGTGGTATATCAGAACATATGATAAATAGTGTGGTATATCAGAACATGATGTGATAAATAGCGTGGTATATCAGAACATATGATAAATAGTGTTGTATATCAGAACATGATGTGATAAATAGCGTTGTATATCAGAACATGATGTGATAAATAGCGGGGTATATCAGAACATATGATAAATAGTGTTGTATATCAGAACATGATGTGATAAATAGCGTGGTATATCAGAACATATGATAAATAGTGTTGTATATCAGAACATGATGTGATAAATAGCGTTGTATATCAGAACATGATGTGATAAATAGCGGGGTATATCAGAACATAATGATAAATAGTGTTGTATATCAGAACATGATGTGATAAATAGCGTTGTATATCAGAACATGATGTGATAAATAGCGCAGTACATCAGAACATAGTGTATTATTAAGCACGTCATTGGTCACTACAGTACATTAAAATAAAACATATGATTAATTACTTAAGTACATTATAACATGTGACCATTGCACCAGAACATGTAATCAATTAAGTACATCAAGTATACCCATTTACTTAAATACATACGAACAATTACTAAACTACATTTGAACATGTGATCGATCGATTAAGTACACCAATTGATCTTGTTATATATTACAAAAGTACACCTGTACACGTTATCAATTACTTAATTTTCGAGGATCTATTTTTGCCTTGAATTTATGTAAATAGCCCAATCATCGCACAATCCCGTACCGTAACAGTTATCTTTCATTTTTCTGTACATGTGTTTTCTATGGTCTTACTGAACGAGGGGTCATAATTTTTGACTTTCAAACGCTGATATTTATGGATACACGGCCGTTTAAAGGCTAAAGATTTTGAGAAAGAGTTTGGAACATTATTACTGATTAGATTAACTAAAACATTCAAGGTTCTAAGATTAAAAGTTTTTTGGGCGAACAGTTAGTGAACATATCCCTTTTAGTACACTAGTACAGCATGTGATCAATAACAAAAGTGCATATTATGTACGGGCTATAAATTACTACAGTAGGCTGCATCAGAACATGTGATCCATTATAAAAGTACTTCAATCATTACACGTTATAATAACAAAAGTTCACTGAACATGTAGTCAATTACTACAGTACATCATTCTGATCATGTGATCAATTACATAAGTTATGTAGATCCTATGGTTGGTTACTTAAGTAAAACAGTACATAATATCAATTAATAAAGTACATCTGAACATGTAATCAATTACATACTCAGATCATTATATTACAAAAATCACAGTAACACTGCGTCTATTTACAGGGTATATTTAAGAATACTAATATTGTATGGTCATAATAAAGAGATGAAAACAAAAGTTGATGGATATAAACATAGTTTTCTGTATTTATCAGATTATTTAGGGAAATCTGTTGTATAGTTATGCCACCAGGTAAGTCCCCTGATAAATAAATACCCTTATTCACCAAGTTTGAAAAATTAGATTTTTTGATCATTCTAAGAGGTTGTATTCCTTTAAAGATGAAATGTTACATGACCCTTTCGTCTGAATGGAACTAAAACTAATTTATTTAGAAGTACAACAGTTAACCATTGTGGCAGTATTAGTAAGACATTAATCCTTGTCCAAGACAAAGTGGATTAAATAGGAGATTAAATGAGATAGTCATGACAATAAGAATTCACAATGGTCTGGAGATAATTCCATTGTTATACGGTCATCAGGGAATATTCAAGGTCGATTGTAATTATTTACCAATGATGATTAGATAGTTGGTCTCTGTTTGCCATCAGATTCGTTGAAATGGAATGGGTTAACGTCCTTCCTTTCTGTACCAGTTTTGAAGACAGGTAAAAGCGACACAGTGTGCAATGAAGTAAATTTGTCCAGGATAGCGGCATTAACCTTGTTACTTTTTAATTCCTTAAAAGAAAAGGGTTCTGAACCTGTATGCACTAATGAGGACGGACACACGCCATGCAGTGTGCAATGAGGGAAATTTTGCGAGGACAGCGACATTAGCCTACTCTTATTTTTATTTTCAACTGTCGAGGGATCTTTAACGTGCACAGCCAATAGCACACGGGGTCTCGGTTTATTGTCCCATCCGAACGACTAGACGCTTTTTCCATGTCAGCCCTCGGAACTGAGACGATAATAAGCCCCTTTTTTGAAAATGAAGGTCATGTTAAACTGGATATCCAGATTTGTTTTTCTAATTTGAACAGCTTGAAGCTTTAAAGGCACAAGAAATTTATCAAAGAATATAATAATTAGAAATAGCATCATAAATATAATGCATAATACGTGTATATTATTGTGGTCAATAGCGGTCATTATTTTCTATATTGGAATATATACGAAATATGTAGCGTTGTTTCCTTTGATTTTGTTGATGCAGTTGTCATGGATACACATAATATGATGATTTGATTTTCTCGATCTCTTCCTGTGTCAGAACGCACAAATACAATTCTATCTTTAATTTTACTCAGGGACAACTCATCGGAACCGATATAAGAGTCTTGCGCCTTTGAATCCAACCCCGACAGTCCGACAGTTGCCCCCTCCCGTTAATTAGTCTTTGTATCTCCAGTTCATGAGACTGTTGCTTAAGGAACACAGAGACTGTACTGCTGGGATCAAACTTCTGGCAAAAGTATTCCTGAAAGACATACAATTCCACATTCTCTTGTTACTTTAATAAGGGTTATGGAATTAGGTGATGCAAAAAAAGAAACCCCAAAAGCTGAAAGCAAAATCTGTACTAAATCATGACACGAACACAAAATGTTATACTTAATCATGACACGAACACAAAATATTATACTTAATCATGACACGAACACAAAATGTTATACTTAATCATGACACGAATACAAAATTGTATACCTAATCATGACACGAGTTGCTGTTTCTAATGTAAATCATTCAATGTTGTTTTAAATAAATGAAGCCTTTGTATTTAATGGTCTTTTAATATGTATCGACTTTGCTTTAAAATCAACCAAACAAACAGAGAGTGTTTTTAAGTACTTAGTTTTCTATACAAAACCAGCATCGATTTGATATATTCCATTTGTCGAATTTTAATTAAAATTTGTTACATCAAAGGGTACCACACAATCATGGGAAATGATTAGAAAAAAATTAAATTCACGTATTTCACAACAAAAAATTTCAATGCTCTCTGGTAAGAGAGTAAGGTTTTCTGTTAGCAGCTTGAAGCTGTATAGGTGGTCGAGGAATGCTGCCACCAAATTTAGGTCATTTGCCTCGTTAGGAGAAAATGGTAGTTGTTATGGTTGTTGAATCTCGGTCGGTAAGTTAAGGACAGGACCTTATATAGGTTACCATACTCACTCCTAATTCCAGTAGACCCAGCTGTAAATGTGTACTGATAATACTGGTATCCGGTCCGTTCGTCCTATTACTCCTTCGCCCAGGGTCGCGAACGTGGAAAGGGGCGAACGGACACTGATTCGGAAAAGATAGGACGGTGGCATCAGCTTACTTCTTTAATGTTCTTTCACATTGTCTTGAGCTAAGATTATTGTCGAACGGAAGAAAGAAACAGCTATATTTACAAGGATAACAACTTCGCAAGAGGATCCTCTCTATCTGTTCCTTGGTCAAACCTCTTTACACGGATCTTCGGAATAAACCTAGCTCAAGACAATGTGAGCTGATGCCACTGTCCTATCTTTCCCTTTTCACATGGCGTTGTCCGTCTTTAGTAACTTAATCTGGTTGCGAAATGCAAAACAAAAGAACGAGCACGATCCAGATTTAAAAATTGTACTGAAGCACATGTCGGTTACCAAAAATAGATACTAAGTCAATTATAGCCCAGAGTATTTTCTTGCACAAACCAGCTTTTGTCTTTGTGTTTTAATCATAATGTCGAAATGATAGATGGTAATTGTAATTCAAATAAACTAAAGACTACCTAATAAAACGCCGAGTGATTAATAGTTTTCTCCCATGACGATGAGACCTTATTTGCATAATTCTAATGTTAGTAAGGTCTATAAAATGTCAGCCTTGTAATTAATACGTTACTATGGTAATGCTTTACACTATTGTAATGAGTTTTAAATAGGGCAAGAAACATAAACTATCATAGACTATTTTAATACCCCCGGAAGTAGCAAGCACTTAAAACTCTCCAAGTCTGAATTTCAAATTAAAGGGATTGTTAAGTGATATTCTAAACTTTGTATGTGTATCGGGGACACTGATAGCATCAATTTGCGTCATTGGTTCTTGCAATTCCATTAAAATTAACACAGTGATCTGCAAAGATATCAATATAGTAACTTCCGGTAAATCACTGTCTGAAGAAATGCAAGAACCACAGACGTCAGAATGGAAACAACTAACAATTCTATGAACTCCTCTCCTCTTCTCTTTGAGAAGGTGAATGAAAAATAGACCTAATGGAAGAAGTCTCGTCAATTTGTGATCCGTCGACAGGATAGGTTAATGATATTGCCTCATTGAATACTGCATGGCTTTGCGTTTTGGGTATTCATAACCCAAAAGCAAAGAAAGTAAAGGCAGTATTGTATCTTTAAGTTACAGATTGTGTGCGTTTCGTTTCAGTCAAACGCATAGATGATATTGTTTAAAACACATTTGTTAAATCTATAACTACAGCAATAATACCATTATCATCAGTTCGACAAAATGTTGTTGTTGAGAACAAAATTGTTCAATATAGAACTACAGCAATAATACCATCACCATTGGTTCAACAAGGTACAACAGAATAACAGTATATAGCTGTATACCATTGTATTTGACCTGATTTATTTTATCAATAAATGCAATTATTAATTAAGAAGACACTATCAGAATATTGATTGAAATGTAATGAAAAGACAATTTACAAATACAAAAAAACCAAACAGACAGTTCTAAATAAAACAAGACAAATACGCCAATAATAGCCCGTCATATTGATCTACAGGTGATAGTAGGTATGGTAGCTTATTGTCACGAGATGAAAGCCTATAAGATATATATAAAACTGCAGTAGAAGATTGTATAAAACGTCCTACTTTTCTTTCTTGGGCTAATGAGGACAGGACATGTAGAGTGCAATGATCGGAATTTTTCCAGGCCAGCGACATAAGTCAGCTGTCATTTCCAGTTTACAACTAATTAGAGATCCCAAACTAGCACAGTCTGTAGCACACAGGGCCTCGGTGTATTATCCAATCTGAACAACAAGATGCTTTTCCAATGTCAGCCCCTCAGACCTGTTGGGCGGAAACCAAATTTTTAAAATCCGCAGGTAGCATCTCGACCAATGCTCGGGTCCTGTTTGTTCTAATTCTGACTTCAATGGTATTGAACCAGATTTGTCCCTTTGAAATTTTACCCTTTATTTTTTCTTCTGTGCCATTTTGAATTCTGTTAAACCTTCTGTTTTTTGGAGAACAGTCACTTGTTTTATTGAACTTCCGGTTGAATTCGGGAATCAAGAACGTGCAGAATACACCAAGCGCGCCTCTATGCGTTGCATGACTGCATGACAAACCAATTTTTTTTTAATGTATTTCCCTTAAAAACATATTTCATAATATGCAAAGTTGCAAGCATAGCTTACTCGTATGTCTAAAACACTTTTAACTAAATAGCTTCCATAAAAACTGAAACCGAAAAATAAACAGAAGCTAATAAAATTCAATCGATAGATAATACTATAAACAATGATTAGATTTCTAGACAACCTCTTTTATATTTCTAGCTTTTATCACGTTTTTGTGAGATCTCAGGGAAACATTTAATAGCCGCTAACAGACATAATGTTTATGTTGAATAATAGGACCTTAACATACGAGTGCGTGTAGATTGTAAACTTTCAAGATAATGAAACTACCTTCTTTTCTGTACGTGAAGAAAATAACCTCATTGAAAATTTTGGCGATTCGCAAATTTTGATAGTGCACAAATATTTTTTAAACGATTTATATGTGAATTACATTTAATTTTTTCTGAACCACAAAGCAGATGTTAGAAGTTGATTTGCTTTAACACTTCTCTCCTGAAATTTTGTTCAGATGATTTTAGAATAAGTGTGCATTGGTATCCATCGTCTTGTATAGCTAATCCATATTGGCAATCAGATTTTAAAACCATTGGAGGTTAACAAAGAACACGTTCATAAATATCCATCGACCAGATACAAAGAATTACAGACGAATTTTTCAGAAAAATTGGCAGATGGATTGGTAACCATCAGGGATTTATAGTATTTTAATTTTTAGAGCATGAAAAGTTCATGTATAAGAGAGACCAAAGAAACGGACCGGGATTGTTGGCGCAGATGAGCCAACCTCTCAAAAACTGCACTAGGGATATTTAGGATGGACATTACGGTACCTATATAGAACCGTGTCTCTAAAGCATTGGCTGTATACATATGAAACAGACCAAACCTTCGTCACAGTTGTACGACCATTCTTGCTTACACTTTTCTGAAAATCCTTTTACTCGTTTCCTGTATACTCTCTCTCTATTCTATTCACTAGTGTTCAACTTCTTGTACCCCATGTTGA
This sequence comes from Lottia scabra, assembly GCA_029955415.1. Taxonomy (NCBI): domain Eukaryota; kingdom Metazoa; phylum Mollusca; class Gastropoda; family Lottiidae; genus Lottia; species Lottia scabra. The sequence continues at coordinate 2,128,486 of JARJEI010000030.1, read as the reverse complement.
GAACGAGAGTTTCAGAGCATTGATACTAATATTAAATAGTGACCAAATAATAATATTCAATAATTAGATACTACATAAGTCGTGAGGATGTGAAGGGCATAGAATAATTGGCAAGCCTCAAGGGAGACTGCCATCAGAACTAATTAACTTAGCTGAACCTTAATTCAGTTTAGAAAACGACGGGGGCGATTTGTTGTTAAATAAATAGTCGGGGATAATAAAACGCTGTGAAATCCCGAGGCACTAGACTAACATAACGTCGCTTCCATTTATTCGTAATTTATAAGCTAATGAACTGTAAATACATAACCAATAATTTTCAATATGAATAAGAAACGTCTCGTTACGATGCTACCATAAATATTACTCTAATGTAAAAGATCTATTATATCGTGACAGTGTCAGACGCCATCGTTGCTCGGGAGGTAACACTTTGTACGCCATTGGTTTATAGCGGAACACAATCTTCACTCTTTTCTGAAGTAAGGAGAAGAGGAGGATGTTGATAAAGCGTTAGGGATTAGAGGTTTTCTAAACTTTGTATGTGTAACGGGGACACTGATAGCATCAATTTGTGCCATTCCAATTTCCATTCCGACGTCTGTGGTTTTTGCTATTTCAAGTTTAGAAAACCTCTTTACAATACCTTTAAGTTTCTACGATAGGGTACTTAGTCAGACTATGTTGTGAATGAGGCTGCTCTAAGGTGTTGGTCCACCTGTTTTGACATCACCAACGGTCATCTATTCATAGTAACAGCTTAGAGCTATGTTATAAATGAATTTTTGACATCAAACGTTCGTTAGCATCTTGAGTATTTTCTCAGGCGTTTGAACGCAGTCCCAAAAAAATAATCCAACTACCATCAACACTACCATCTAGTACCTAGCCTGCCATCAACACCTACAGGAAGCGGGTGTTAACTTGCTATATCTATAAACCAAAGAATATTGGACAAGCAATTCAAATATGTCATGACGCATTATGAAAGCTGATGCAGGTCACAGAACATATTTGGAGTGCTAAGTTGATAATAGCTTTAATGATGACAAGAGACAATAAGATTCTCAAGAAGCAACTAATGATTTTCATACTTTTGCAATCTTAGTCTTAACAAAGGTCATTGTATTTGGAGAGGTTTTAAGAGTTAATCACCTTAGAGTCTTGTATAATATGATATTGAAGGCTGTATGATGTATGATTGTATTGATATGAGATAAAGGAAGACAGTAAGTTAGGTATTATCCTTAGAAATGATGGTCAATCTGATTAGAACCTAATTAAATCCTTCAATATCTTCAGTCGATTGTTAACACTAGAGGTCGATACAGACAATGATTCAGAAGGAAAGAGGCGTAAATAAGATTTGATTATGGCAGTTCAGGTAAACTTTCTCATAAAAAAATGAAATGAATGGAGTTTTACGTCCTGTTTTTCTGTACCTGCATGGGCTAATTGAGGACGGGCAAGCGCCATGCAATGGGGGAAATTTTGCCAGGACAGCGGCATTAGCCTTCTATTATTTTCGATTTCCAATTGTCGAGGGATCTTTAACGTGCATAACCAATAGCACAAGGGACCTCGGTTTATTGTCCCATCCGAACGACTAGACGCTTTTTCCATTTTCTCATAAAAAAGTGAAAATAGAAGATGTACTGTTGCATAAAAATAGCCGTAGGGGCCCACGACTCATTGCCCGAATTTTAATGATATTTTGCCCGATTTTGGGTATTTTTTGCCCGAAAACATAATATTTGGGGGGGCAGCTGCTCCACCCCCCCCCCCCATACTATGGAGGGTGAAAATGGTCAAAATGTTAATGCTAAATTTCAAATTACAACTAGTATAATCCATAATTTCATCTTACAGATTTCAAATTCCAAATTCTAAATTCTAAATTTTATATTGGCTTCTTATGAATTCTAAAATGTTAATGCTAAATTTCAAATTACAACTAGTATAATCCATAATTTCATCTTACAGATTTCAAATTCCAAATTCTAAATTCTAAATTTCATGTTGGTTTCTTATGAATTCTATATTCTAAATGTGTCTTCCTAAATTACATATTCTACATTATAAATTTGATTTTCCAAAATCTTTATTTTACGTTAAAAAAATAAAATTTCTTATTCTAAATCACAAATTACAAGACCGTTATTCTACTTTCCAATTTACAGATTTTTAATTACAAATTATTGATTCCAAATTGTCACTGTTATATTCTATAGTTTAACTTCTTATGCCTACAAAATTTTTCTTACGTGAATTTTTTCTTTAATATCATATTCTTCTCCACGTTAAACATTTTATCTATAACAAAAATGCATAATAACAATTTTTCGTTTTCTTATTATGAAAATGCTAATCCGCTTTTTGAAATTTGAAAAGTCTCAAATTGACGTGGGTGAAACTGGTCAAAATGTTAATGCTAATTTTAAACGACTGCTCCCCTAGCCTCGAACATCAAGCGCTTATTAGTATTTTACGACAATCGCGAGTGAATAGTATTGTTTACAATTTACTTCATGTCGCATTATAATTACTTCCACTCAAATCATTTAAATTTCATATAATATATTTATGTTGGCATATGAGTGGAAGTAATTATAATGCGACATGAAGTAAATTGTAAACAATACTATTCACTCGCGATTGTCGTAAAATACTAATAAGCGCTTGATGTTCGAGGCTAGGGGAGCAGTCGTTTAAAATTAGCATTAACATTTTGACCAGTTTCACCCACGTCAATTTGAGACTTTTCAAATTTCAAAAAGCGGATTAGCATTTTCATAATAAGAAAACGAAAAATTGTTATTATGCATTTTTGTTATAGATAAAATGTTTAACGTGGAGAAGAATATGATATTAAAGAAAAAATTCACGTAAGAAAAATTTTGTAGGCATAAGAAGTTAAACTATAGAATATAACAGTGACAATTTGGAATCAATAATTTGTAATTAAAAATCTGTAAATTGGAAAGTAGAATAACGGTCTTGTAATTTGTGATTTAGAATAAGAAATTTTATTTTTTTAACGTAAAATAAAGATTTTGGAAAATCAAATTTATAATGTAGAATATGTAATTTAGGAAGACACATTTAGAATATAGAATTCATAAGAAACCAACATGAAATTTAGAATTTAGAATTTGGAATTTGAAATCTGTAAGATGAAATTATGGATTATACTAGTTGTAATTTGAAATTTAGCATTAACATTTTAGAATTCATAAGAAGCCAATATAAAATTTAGAATTTAGAATTTGGAATTTGAAATCTGTAAGATGAAATTATGGATTATACTAGTTGTAATTTGAAATTTAGCATTAACATTTTGACCATTTTCACCCTCCATACCCCCCCCCCCCCCCCCCCCCCCCCCCCGTCTCCTACAGTGCATAAATAAGAATAACGAGTTTGGAAGAATGGAGAAGACCAAGTTACCCACAACAGTGACCAATCATAGTTGAGTTTCACCGTCATGGCATTCGACCCGACCAGATATAACGAATTGTCAAATTACTAAACCGAGTACAACACCAATCAATCCAGCTAAAAAACTACCAAGAACTTTGACTAACAACTACCTTGTTTGTAAAATCAGATCCCGTTAGAATCAAAAAACACAATCTTACATTTTAAGTCATTCAACAACAATTCAAATACTTTTAACAGAAAGTTAGTCGAAATATTCGAATTCGGAGAGAAACAAGAGTTTTTAGGTCAAGTTAAGATATAAACTTTTACAGATTAACTTATACGGGATTTGGCTAATCTCTTAATCTATATAAGTGTTATCAAACTTGCTGTTATGACCGATATTGTATATATATAGGCATACATAATAATATATCTATATATACCAACCATGATCTGACAAGATATGAATACATTGTGAAAATCGTACTGATCAGATACAGTTAGTGACAAAAAATTGTTGTTGAAGGACTGCTTCTATGTATATTTAGATGTTGGAACTCATACTCAGATTCAAAATAGGCTTCCATATGTCCTTCGGAAAAGGCACTTTCTGTCAACGTAAAAGCGAGACCCACAACACCATTGCAGCAACTCCCATAAACACTAAAACAACAGAATCCTATAATACTACATCAGCAAACCCCCACAAAACCTATGCACTATCCCTACAACATTCTACAATGCTCTCCAAAACCCCAGCACCCCTTCCTTATAGGTTAATAGAACAAAAAAATTAATTTGATAATGTTACTATATACCTCTCAACCTTTTGGACTCTTCGTACCCCTATTTTTTACGAGATCTCTTGGTACCCCTTTCAAATACACTAAGTAACATTAAGAGCCAATATGAAAGTCAAGGGATATTTGCTAGTTGATATTTAATCCATTCCTATATAGCCACTAGATGTTATAAGTCATTTACATAATATGTAAATTATTAGGCAGATTGATTAATGGTATATAACACTATAAAATCATCCAAGAGGCTTCTCAGGTACCCCTTGTGGTGTTCGCTGGTACACCAAGGGGTACTAGTACCAGTGGTTGGGAACCAAGGCTATATTCAGAAATTTATGAAACCACTTAAGAAGAAAAGACAACTTTTTGCTGACCGAGAAAAGTGACATTTACCTTATTTCAACTTATGACTTATATGACACCTGCAAAACTTTCTTATTCTCATTGACTGACATATATACAGAAGTTGAAAATCAAAAGCACTTTTTATCAATAATATAATGTCTTTTTTATATAGCTCGAACTTTTCTTACAGTTTTATTAAGTTATGAATAAAATATAGATTATAAACAACGAAATAAGCGAATAATATTTTTCTCTCGTTTGCAGGTGCTATGTATGACAGATTGAATAAATCTTTTCTGACATTACACGTAATAAGGGAAATCATATTTAAGTAAGAATGAAGAAATAATGGGTTTTATACACACTGCCACAGCTTGAGCTCACAAGAGAGTTAGTTTCTTATTAACTATCGCAAAACTATTCCACATAGAGATTAGAACAAACTATTCGTCTCATTCTTAGCTAATTAGACAGCCTAAGAACTTCTAGATGGATGGTTTAGAACGCCAGTAGCTCATAGCGTTGTTCAAGAACTTGCGTTCGTTTCTCAAATAGGTTTTACTGAACAGCTTTCCATACTTGAAATTCATATTTAAAGGGATATGTTCACTATTCGACCAAGAATTTTTTTTCTTAGAAACCTGGAATTCATTTAGCTAATCTTATCCATAATAATGCTCACAACTCAAATTCCTGCGTATCCATAATTATCAGAGTTTGAAAGTCATAAATACGACTCGTACTTTAGTGAGACTATGCGTTATATAGAAAACACAATATGCAGGGAATGAAACATAAATGTTAAGGTAGAGATATAATTTAGGGGATTATGTGATTCTGTGCATTTCTAGTACGTCTTGAGGCTATTTACATATATTCAAGGCCCTCATCGACTCTCAAAAATTCTGAACATTCCCCTTTACATGCAACATGAATGTTAAACTAAATGATTGGAAAAACTTTATGAATATTGTTTTCTAAAATTTTAGCATAAATTCGGACGATATAATCTCAAAATGCCCAACATTAAGAAATCAAGCGGTATTTCATAGGAGGACGGGTGCGTTGTCTTGCCCATCGAAATTCGTGATCTTTAGATGTCGTTTTAGTCGGTTGAATACTTTTTGCCCTTAAAGGGATTGTAAAGTGTATCGGGGACACCGATAGCATCAATTTGTGCCATTCCAATGTCCATTCCGACGTCTGTGATTCGTGCAATTCCACTAAAAGTAACACGTTTTATGATGTCACTGACAGTGATCTGCTTAGATATATTTAGTAGCTTCCGGTAGACAAACCATAATACTTAAACAGAATAACATTTTCAAATGCATGTCTTAAAGAAGCTGGAACACATCTTTGTAATGAAAAACCGATAGATGTATTGAAAACTGATGAAAGTATTACGAGACCCCTGGTCGACCTGGTATAACATTGGAATGCCGACTGTAATATAGATATTGCCAAATATATCAGATTTTATTTTAGGATAAAAAGCTTTCTATTGTTAGAGGTATTGATGAATTTAAACATTTGGCAACTTTGATTCACGTGGGTGTTCCATGGTCTAGAAAACACGCAAGTAATGGCACCTTACAATGTGTGCTATTGTTAACTTCAGACAGAGCAAGCAAATACTAAGAAGAACAACTTTATCATCTATTCTCTTGAATTGATAAGAATGTATCATGATATCGTGGAATCTTTAACTATAGTCTTTGAAGGAATACAACCTCTTAGAATGAACAAAAAATCTAAATTTTCAAACTTGGTCAATAAGAGTATATATATATATATTCATCAAGGGACTTACCTGGTGGCATAACTATACAACAAATTACCTAAATAATCTGATAAATCCAAAAAACTGTGTTTATATGCCATAATAATTAAAAAAAAACCTTACTCAAATTTTAAACGTTTTCAATTATTACCCGTAATTGTATGGAAAATTACATAGTTTTATTGGTTTTTGGATTCTGTTTTTATACTTTGGACACCGTTGATGAATATATTATTGACCAGGTTTTTTTGTTCATTCTTAGAGGTGGTTTCGCGTTTTGAGGTTCTATAGCAGTTAGCACAGTGGTTAGCGCATCGTTCTTTACAAACATGACGTCATTTTCTTGGATACGAGGAAATGTTGGTCGTTATGTTTGAGAGTTCGGTTCTCGATCAGGGTGTGAAAGTCCGATGACCTTGAATAAGTTATCTACACTCATAATTCCACGGATAATCCGTGAAAGATCAATGCCAGGAGGTTTGGCTAAGGACCAGCTGGGAGAAAGGATCCGCAAGGAACCTAAGTTGTTATCCTCGTAAAATATAGATGTTTCTTTCTTTCTTTTATACATTCGTTCATTTGAAATAAGAAATACACCCAATTTCTATACATATTTTTAAATGGATTTAATGATGCAAACAGTGTAAACACATGTAATTATAACTGTTGTAAAGAACGATGACAGTATCATCTTGTTTACATTTTCTGTTTACTTTTCAGATAGAAATTTTAATTGGATTTGTCTATTTCTAGTTATTGACTTAATGCAAATATAAAATAAAACGGCGACTATAACGGGACTATTCTGCACTAAGAAATCGTATGGATTCAAATGCAGTTGTTTAGATGTAGGATGCTTATATATGTAGGATACAAATCTAAGCCTACGTGCTCTTGATACGTCTTTGGAAGTGTGTGTGTGTGTGGGGGGGGGGAGGGTTCAAAATCTAATTGTCACTTTCACCCCCACCAACAAAACCACTCGGATTTCCGCCACTGCATTTTAAGATACAGAAAATTATCTTATATATATTGCAAAAATATTTTGATGAAAAAAAACACCCAAAAGCGCCCCCCCCCCCCCCCTGCTCCGCGGCCCCTGCATCGCGGCCCCTGCAAATATCGCATAGTATGCACTTTTGAATCCGTCACAAAGGCATAGCTATCGTAATGAAACTGTATATTACCACCTTATGCTTAGTACTGATAACGAGCTAGAGATTACATTACAGGTTTATTAAATATTATAATTCACAAAGATCACAAGAATTTAAACTTGTTCAACTTAAAATGTTATGACATACTGCCAAGTTATTTTAATGTCAAAGAGGTTAATGAAATAAGTATGTCCAAGTTAGTTTTCTAATATTTAAATCATTTAGTACATGTACTAAGTTGTCAGGTGTTAAAGGGATTGTAAAGTGATTTTCTAAACTTTGTATGTGTATCGGGGGCACTGATAGCATCAATTTGCGCCATTCCAATTCCACTACCGTCACTACCGCTGATCTACCGGTGGCTATTATTGCTATCTGTTGCAGATCACTGCCAGTGATGTCATAAGACGTGTAAGTTTTAGTGGAATTGCAGGAACCACAGACATCAGAATGGAAATTGGAATGGCATAATTGATGCTATCAGTGTCCCCGATACACATACAAATTTTAGAAAACCACTTTACAATCCCTTTAATCAGAGATGATGACCACACTGAATGAATGTCGAACCTAACCACGATATGATTAATTAACTCCAGTAGGTTGTGGTTCATTAAGATAAGATGTACTTCATCCTTCAAATTGACAAATTTACTTATTCAAGAACAAATTAGGAAATTCTTGTGAAACAAAGTTAAGCATAAACACAATTAACTTTCTGTGTGAAGCATTAAAGGGGTTGTAAAGAAATCTAAACTTTGTATGTGTATCGGGGACACCGATAGCATTAATTTTCGCAATTCCAATTTCCATTCCGACGACTATGGTTCTTGCAGTTGCATTTCCACTAAAGAAACGCGTTTTATCACGTAATTGACAGTGATCTGCATTGATATAGTAGCTTCCATTAGATCACTGTCAGTGACGTCATAAAACGCGTTACTTTTAGTGGAATCGCACAATCAAAGTTATTGCCAATAGGTTTTTTAAGTTATAATAGTGCTAAATTGATGCCATCAGTGTCTCCGACACACATACACAATTATGAAAAACAAATACTTTAATATTTTAGTGGCAGTAATTGGCAGTAATTGAGACATGAATGACTAGAGATAATTTTATGGATAACTACACAAATAAATACCAAGTGATGAATGTACTCTCTTATTTATGAAGCAATTTTCAGGTGGACAGAAATAGGAATGAGGTCGTCCGAATACATCAAGCGCCTTATTAAAGTCATTAAAAGCGTCTGGTACTAGGATGCGACAATGAACTAAGGCATCGTGTTCTCTTCTGAAATCTTTCAGCGATTGGACATTGAAGAAATTTCCCAGAAAATGTCCCTTATTGCACACGACATGTACCTGTTTGCGTTATCTCGTGGTGTAGAAGCAGAAAAATAAAATGTAAAATATCATTTATAACTGTTCTATTTAAAGTATTTAAGTCGAACTGTTTGCTACGTAGGAATGTACATTTAGATTAACTATGTAATAAGTTTAAACGAAGATTACGGGGTTTCGACCACTTACCTTAAACGCACTTTACAGTTCCCAATCAACAATTAATCCACAAAGTAACAACACAAATAACTGAATCCTAAACATCCACTTATAATGTATCAACTAACTTATTTTCTTTAATCCAACAAACACAAGGATACTTCCTCTGGTAATAATGTACACAAATTATGAATGGAAACTTTAAATAATTAGTAACAACTCCACAACTTGATAGCACAAAACTTCTCCTCGATGGAACCCCATATAGTTACAACCCAACAGTTACACAAGCAAGTTTCAATAAGCATCAGATACTGTGGTCATACATTAACGAGTTTTTACCACACACTACGCTGGAATTCAGTCGATATTAACTTTACTTTACTATATAGAGCTGTAGAAATATCCTTCTTTTCCGATAACTGAATGAAATCAACTGATTGTCTTAAAGGAAAGTTTAGGACTAACGTTTCTGTGGACGTTATCAACTGTTGTCTCTGCCCGAGTTCACAAGAGAAAAAGAGATAAATACAGTTGACTCGTTAGCAAATAGGCTTCACTTGTTTACGATAATGGAGCGAGCTTGTCATATAATAAATTAAAGCCACTTAGCAGAGGTCAAATGTAGCTGATATATAAATATAAATCTATATTATAAATATATAAGGATATACTCGAACATGGCAAAGTTTGATGGATTAGCTCTTCACACTTTTTACCAATGAAGTTAAATAAGGTACAATTTTTAAATGTCGCACTAACCATATCTTGAGGGTGAAAGTTGAATAATTTGTGGGCGTGTTATGTAAATAGTACAAAAGTAATATACGCTGAATAAATCATAAAGTGTTACAAAAATAGATGCTACCAATAAAATTATGATGTATGTACACAAAAGTTACTTTAAAAAAATGAAATATTTTGAGCTGATAACCTTTAATTAACCCTTTGCTAAAAATGCTTTGACACCTGAATATCGACATTTTTTCTTGTAATCAATACGTTCGAGATAAACTTTACGATGGTTGAAAGGTAAGAAGTTAAAGACGAACAATCACCACTTTGTAGAGGTTTTTTTTGGGGGGGGGGGGGGGGGGTGAAGGGGATTGGGGGTGATCTGAGACAGAACCACGATTGTCCAACGAAATTAGTGAGCTCCATCCCTTTAATATACTGAAAAGACCACACTGTCGTCAAAGAGTTAAATCAATGGTCAGTGAAAATTTAGCATTTTTGGAAATTATCAAATTCATATTTAGGTAAAACAAAATGTTTTGGATTGGAAGAGGGACATGGAAATACAAACACATTGGAAATACTGTAAGTCCAGATTTTTAAGACTGGATTTTTGTTGCTCGAACTGAGGGAACAGGTATTTTCCTATTTTTGGTGGAGTTCCTTTAATGCTATCATGTTGGTTAAGGGTTCGACGGGTATATTCCCAGCCTAATCATTATTGGGTGTGGCCTTTTAGGATCTAAATGTTCTCTTTGTTGTAGTGTGAAAAATATACACTCAAATACACTTTAGAGATATTCACCTAATTCTGCTTGCCTGTACTTTAATGTAAATACCTAGTATGGTATGTAAGGTTTTTTTGTACAACAAGAAATGCGACTTTAAGACAAAAAATCGTTTAATTAATGATGTGTATATTTTATGAAATGAATGACTTTGGGAATGTAATGCAGCGCCGCATACTTTACCTGGAATTTTCAACTTTGGGGGGGGGGGGGGGGGGGAGGGGACATGTCCCAGACTGGGGACATTTGGACATTCTCCAGAGGACACAAACTGATCTATAGCTATGAAAAAAATATGTAATTTGTATTATCTTGAAACACCAATGTCCACTGCCTGCAACGACCACAATTTAAGTTTGAATTGGAACGAAAAATGCTGTGATTATGATGCTTCGAAATTGCATGTTTTCGATGACTTCTGTGGACAATTCAGGGGACATGATCATTTCCTTACGCATTTTTGGAGACTTTTGAGAAAACTAGTTGAAAACCCAGGCTTTACGATGAGAGGCTCTTTTGAAAGACGACATTTTCAGGCCGAACGGCACATCTTTTCTAAGACATTTCGGCACCACAATGAAGACAATTTGCAAGCCTAATACGCTTGATTATTATTGAGTAATATCAATTAATAAGGCATCTTATTATTTCAAAATCTTCCCATCTCGTCCGGCAAAATTCATCTCTGAAGGAGTATCACCTCTTAAGAGTACACTTTCCTATGGATACAAGTTGTGTTTGATTGTGTTATTTGGTTCAATTAAAATACACAATCAATGTTGAAAATGCACCAAACTGTATTTCAAATTAAAAAAAAAAAATGTGTGAGCAGAAAAGAATATGCTCACTTGGTCGATAAAACGTCTGGGTAATCAGAAAAAAAAAACAGAAAGAAGGAAAATGTTTACTAACAAGATCGCGGAAAGTTGCTTCCATTCATGATTTCAAGATTTCAATATCGCTTACAGAATTATTAACCGTTATTGAAAAATCTCTTAATTATATATTTTTATAGATGTGTCAAGTTTAAGAAGGCTCTGTTTCACAAAAATTTAACTAAAATTAAATCCCGATTTTAATGTTTCAGTCGCCTGATTGGTCAATCACTAAAATCGATTTTAAATGTTGTTTTATTAACCAATCAGATTACCATATTCCCTAAAATCTTAAAATTTTGTGAAACATGGCCCAGTAATGGATATATGTACTCTTATTGGCCAGGTTTGAGCGAAATTAAATTCATTCGTTTAAAAGGAGTATTTAACTTTAAGACATGAATATTTAATTCCTTTTAGGACATAAATCATAAAATCTGTAACATTTCAGCGGCTATTGTATATAAAAAGTAAATATTCTGTCACGAGCTGAATAACCTTCATACATCACGTTAACCCAATTTCTACTCATAAGAAAGGTAGTGTTTATCAAATTGCGTTTAAATATAAAATGTTTTATAATATACTTCTTATGAAAACATAAGTAACATAAAGTATACATCTTATGTTATCCATGTATACTTTATATCCATTTCATGCTTCAAATGTTTACAAAGACTTTACTTAATTTAATTCCCTTAGAAACTGATAGTCAAATACATGAATAAAGGTGAACGACTTAGGTGAATGAACAATAAAGAAAAATAACCTTTAATCGAATGAAGCTGTAATATTATATATAAAATTAAAGGTATGCGTTTCATCGTCCAGGTATTTGCTGATAGAGCTCAATTTTAGCTATCGTAACCGCATGTTCCTGCAATACAGGTATATATCAGTTCAAGGCAATTCCGACTGTCGTCATTTCCGTTCAAAATCAATCCAGCACACACGTATATCAAGGCAATTTTGACCACCGTTCTGTATTTGGACTGTTATCAAACGAGGCACATTTGATTTCAGAAAAGGCTCGCCACTTCCGGGTCAATACCGAAAGAGTTCAAGGTCAAGCAATTACAAATTGTACCAAAATGTTGACTACTGTCATTTTTTTACCATTATCCAAACAGACGAATTCAAGCAAATTTGAATTACTTTCGTTTGTGTTAGGAAAATCAGAATAAAAAGGTAAACTGTAGCCTACTATTTGATCACCATGACACTGTCACCGTGAAGATCAATGTCAAAATGTCTATTATTATCAATGTCAGCTATAACAGACGTCAAACTACCTTCTAGAATATCAAACCTTGATATCTCGCAAGATGTCGTTCACACTGAAAGGTAAATAACGGAGTATATTTCTGGCTGCCAGTCACATGACAACACAATCACCGTCGCACTCACAATATATTCCATGTTAAAACTTCTTACAGAAGAAAAAGCTGACATTAATGTTCAAGTACACCCATGTTCCTTTAGCAACAGTGTAGGGCCTACAATCTTATAATCGTACCGTTGCATCCTTGACACTTGATCCTTGATACATATGCCATTTGCCTCCAATTTAGAAATGAGAAAATATGACTTTTCAACGTCATTGCCCAAAATATTTGTCGCAATGCCTTAAACGAAGCCTATTTTTAAAAACTTTCGTGGGGAAGCCCCTTCAGACGTTAACACGAGGCTTGCGCTTTTGGCTCTTTCATATTTAGGATCTCAATCCCGAATAGTTTCACCTTATTAATCAGTTGCCCCTCAAGTTCCAGGGGATTGGCAATTGGAAATGAATATTTGAACCTGTATCAAATCCTTTATAATAATACCAATCAGAATGATATGTTAGCAAGAAACGTATTTATCGTATTTTATGAAATAGATGGCGTTGGTAATAGTCTGGTGGAGTATTATATTGGACAGAGAAATGAATAGTAAGAATTATTCTGACTCTCTGGAATGATCCAATAATCATATAAATGGCGCTGTTTTCTGTGAAATTACAAATCGTAATAGACCATTTACGCTACCAGAAATTGACGTGTGAACGAGAGAGTTGTGAATAAGAACTAAAGAAATTGCACTTTCACGATTATGGATTTTAATCATAGTTTGAGAAGAGTAAGGTCATTTAAGGAATTGTTGTAAACACGTACGCCAGATTTTAATGTGTATTGTGGCCATTTATTAACGACTTCTGTCTATCTGCCTGCATCTTCAACAGTCCATGTTTACAAGTAATGATGATTAACTGCTCGGTGTTGCTTAAATGTAAAATGACATATTTTTACCGGAAATGATGTATATTAAAAAGTCGTATTTCAGGGTTTTTCCATTTTCAACTCATTTTTCCAACAGATTGTGGTCGTCTTTTTTGGTTCATTTGTTTAATCTAATAGCTACAAATTGCAATTTTGAAAAATTCATATTTTGACTTTTGGAGCACTTTTTAAAGGATTTTCTTTTAACTTTGGCAATTTTATTTCGATCGATCTGAAACCTTTCAGTTACATAGACATAAGAATTTCCAAAGAAAATCAATTTTCAAAGTTTCGATATCACTTCCGGTTTTGACGTCATTTGCTTCTAAACTTTCAATTTCAACTTCCGGAATATTGAAGATATTTGAAAAAAATGTTTTGTGTTATCATAGATTTGGTCATACATAAAAAATAAAATGATGAAATTTTACCCAGGTGTAAGGGATCAGCCGCCATCTTGAACTGACCTATTTTTCTTAAAATTTTAATTCAGAATCGGATTTTTTTATATTTTTGAAATCTACGGCTTCTGCAATCGATTGCAAAAAAAATGTAGGTTGTCGATTTTTGAATTTCGATTTCTATTTCTTTATATTTCCGGAACAAGAAACTCAGTAATGACGGAAATTTCAAGGTTTATATCTAGTGACCTTGACCTTTTGACCTGTACAAAAGTTATTGCCCTTGACGAGATACATCATATTATTATATATTCATTTGCAATGTCTGATGTTTACTTCCGGTTTTACCGCCATTTGAAAATTGCAATTTTTAATTTTAAGAGCTCTGTCACGTGACCTAATTAATATACGTCACAAATTCTTAGACATATATTTACTATGCTAAATCTGCTCTTTCAAATGATATATAACACAATACATTTGAATCAAAATCGCGCTTTTTAAAACTTGCAAATTTTGTACCAACTTCCATTGTAACTGTGCGTGTTTTTTTAAATTTTATTTTGATCGATCTGAAAACTTACAGATAGATAGACAATTTGATAATGAACAAAAACTTAAATTTTGATATCACTTCCGGTTTTGACGTCATTTGTTTGTAAACTTGAAATTTTAACTTCTGGAGCTTCGGAGATATTTGAAAATTTATTTTTGCATTATCAGTCATCATAAAAGATATAACTGATAAAATCCGAACCGGAAGTACTATGTCAGGTGACTTGTTGTGACTAATTTTTTATAAAACTCAAAATGGGGTCTTAGGGGATAATCAGATTTGCATAATATCAGTGTCTATGAAGTCCTTAGTCCGGTCAACAACCTTATGACAACTGATTTTCGAATTTCGATTTCGATTTCTTTATGTATCTGGAACAAGAATTTTAGTAATTACCGAAACTTTCAAGGCATGTTACATGTTAAAGCTAGAGTTTTTTTATCCGATTTGTGGATTATAATAATAATAATAAACTCTTTATTTTACATGGGTCAGAATTAGGCCCTATACCACGAGTGGTAACGGTCCTGTCTCACACCCAGCCCATGGGGACAAACATAGATACAATATACAACATATAGACACCAAAAAAAAAAAAAAAAAAATTTGTGTACAAAGTTTGATGATTTAGAGATCAAGTACATGACCACAGGCTACTGGATATTTTTTTTTTTAAGATATACAATATAGCAATATACACAAGTACATGTGTATTAAATGGACATATTATACTCAAGCGTTTAGTGTACAGAATTTGATGATTTAGAGATCAAATACATGACCACAGGCTACTGGATATTTTTTAAAGATATACAATATAGCAATATACACAAGTACATGTGTATTAAATGGACATATTATCCTCAAGCGATTAAGTACATTGCGACAAATTGTAAAAAAAAAAAAAAAAAAAAAAAAAAAAAAATTCATTAAAATTTGTGAAGCCAAAGGTAGGTCAGTGCAAGTGCTGCGAGCGGGCTACCCAACCCTACTCCATTAATGTTCTTATTCTAAATTGGAGGGGGAGGTAGGATTTATCCATGCTCAAGACCAGCTTGAAGGATGTTTACTCATCCCCTGACAGTGTGTTATGAATTTAGATTTGCCAAAAGTGTGAATTGTTTGCCAAAAATGATAATGCCAAATAGAAAACCTGGAAGGGAAATAATTAAAATATGTTATGTCAAAATGTAATAAATCTGTAAGAGATGGAACAGCCAAAATATAATTGCAAGAGACAGGACTATAAGTAAGTACTTCGTCCAGACATCTATTCCACCTACACTATAACTGAAAGAAGAAAGTTAACCGTTAGTTAGTATTTTAGTTCCGATATCCTCTGCAACTCTGAGTAGAACTACTTCAACTGTAAAAGGCAAGATAACTCTTATTAAATATTGACGATGAGAAGTCTTCAGCAGTCTAAAAAGTAAAGACACCACAACTGCAAGAGACAGGTAAACCATTAGTAAGTACATGTATTTATGAGCAGATTCCATGCAACGCTATGACTATAACTACTTGAATTGAATGTAAGAGGCAAGATAACTATTATTAAATATTGTTGATGAAATTCTACTGCAATCTAAAAGTAAAGAAGAAGAACTGCACTGCTTCAACTAGACATGCTCCGAGAGTAAAGAAAACATATTAATAAATATTTTCGTTCAGATCTCTACTGGAATTCAAAAGTAGAGTCACCACAACTGTAAGAAGAAAATTTACAAATACAACTGTAAACAAGATCAATATAACTACGGCTGCAAAATCTAATTTTAAATTGCATAGAACCAGGTCTGAAAGAAACGGCTCAAAGGCACAGCATCTACAAACCCATTACTGAAATCAGAGAAACGATCAAGTTAGCCACGACAGTAAATTCTAATTTAAAGAGTTTATTATAGAAAGTAAAGGATACAGTGTAGCGAAGAAAGCCCTCACCTCCTGATCATAAACATTCATTTTAACAACGGCAATAAATTCTAATGTAATGAGTTTAGTATAGAAAGTAAAGGATACAGTGTAGCGAAGAAAGCCCTCACCTCCTGATCTTAAACAATCAATTTAACCACTGCAGTAAATTCAATGAGTTTAGTAAAGAAAGTACAGGATACAGCGTAGCGAAGAAAGCCCTCATCTCCTGAACAGAAACAATCAAATTAACCACGGCAGCAAGTTCCACGGGGCACAGAATCAGGGTATAAAGAAACGACCCAAAGGCAAGGCATCTACAAACTGGTAAGTTAAATCCGAGAAACAGTCAAATTAACACGGCAGTTATCAGATTTTAGAGGGTATAGAAGAATGTCTGATAGATACGACTCAAAGGCAAACCCTCTACAAATTCAAACTCAGAAGTTAAATCAGGGAAACTATGAAGTTAACAACGGCAATAAAATCTTAATTTAGAGGGGGATTAAATAGAATACTAAAGTCATCTGAAGTTAAGTCTTCGGGGATAATGATCCTGCAGGTCTGAAAGAAACGGCTCAAAGGCACGGCATCGACAAACTAATAAGTTCAATCAGAGAACAATCGAATTATTAACGGCAGTAAAATCTTATTTTAGAAGGGGATTTAATCAGGAGTCTCACTCTCGAAAACCTTACCCAGATAAATTCAGAATTTTAGGATGTACGCCAATCTGATTTGATAATCGAACTCAATATAATATCAATTTTGGTGATTAACCAATCAGAAGACATAGAATACTAAAATCATCTTAAGTTAAGTCTTCGAGGATAAGGATCCAGGCCTGAAAGACACGGCTCTAAGGAACAGCATCTACTCATAAGATAAAACCACAAAAACAATCAAATTATTAGCGACAGTAAAATCTCATTTTAGAGGGGGATTTAATCAGGAGTCTCATTCTCGAAAACTTAACCTAAATTAATTCAGAATTTTAAGATGTACGGCAATCTGCGTTGATAACAGAACTCAATATAGCATCGATTTTAGTGATTAACCAGTCAGAAGACATAGAATACTAAAATCAACTCAAGTTAAGTTTTCGAGGATAAGGATCCAGGTCTGAAAGACACGGCTCAAAGGCACAGCATCTACTCATAAGATAAAACAGAGAAACAATCAAATTAATAATGGAGTCTCATTCTCGAAAACTTAACCTAAATTAATTCAGAATTTTAAGATGTACGGCAATCTGCGTTGATAACAGAACTCAATATAGCATCGATTTTAGTGATTAACCAGTCAGAAGACATAGAATACTAAAATCAACTCAAGTTAAGTTTTCGAGGATAAGGATCCAGGTCTGAAAAGACACGGCTCAAAGGCACAGCATCTACTCATAAGATAAAACAGAGAAACAATCAAATTAATAATGGAAGTAAAATTCTCGAAAACTTAATCCAGATAAATTCAGATGTACGGCAATCTGATTGTATAAGAGAACTCAATATAAAATCGATTTTAGTGATTAACAATAAGATGTAGAATACTTAAATCATCTTAAGTTAAGTTTTCGAGGACAAGGCCCCGGTCTAGAAGACACGGCTGACAGGCACAGCATCTACAGTTAAATTATAGAAGAATCAAATAAATATAACCAGAGCTGACACATGACCTACAACCAGAAGCAATACGAAAGTGGCATATTCTCATACTTTTGAAAGCTTATCAAGAATCATTTTCCGGAAAGTTTTAAAATCTGGAGCTGACTTAATATTATCCCCTAGTCCATTCCATAGAATTGGTCCTTTATATTTAATACTCTGTTTAATCATATTAATTCGTGGTTTTTGTACAATAAGTTTTGAGTTTATACTGGAATATGGGGTTTGTTTATAGCTAAAAAGATTTGAAAGGTAGGATGGAGACATATTGTTAAGAGTTTTATAAATAAATTTATACGCATTAAAGTTATGTCTTGTTTTAATGTCTACAATGTTAAGCCTTTTAAGGTTAAGTGCCAAATCAGTATTGTATCTGAAACCTAGAATCAATTTGAAAGCAATTTTTTGTTGTCTATGTAATACGTCGGCGGCTTCAATATCGTGCGAATCCCAAATAGTAGAACAATAATCAAGATAAGGTTGAAAGTGACATTTGTAAAAAATAGCTCTAAACTTTTCAGGTAAGACATTTCTTAATTGGCGCAATTGAAATAACTTGGAATTTAAAATTTTTGCAATGGTTTGAATGTGAGGAGTCCAAGAGAGATTTTGATTTACAATAACACCTAAAAGTTTAAAATTGTCAACTTGCTCAATTAACTGATTATTAAGCTCAATTGATAAATTACCTAAAAATCTCCTCTTTTGGGCTGTCGTAATTAACATACATTTCGTTTTCTTTTCATTTAAAATCATAACATTAAAAGAACACCAGTTTAAGACTGAATCAGTATCTTCTTGCAATTTCAGTTGAATATCAGTAATAGTTTTACCAGATGTATAAATAGTAGTGTCATCCGCAAATAGGTCGCAGTTAGATTGTATATGAAATGGTAAATCATTTATATAGAGATTAAACAATAAGGGACCTAAAATTGATCCTTGTGGTACTCCATACTCAATGCCTCGAGAAGATGAAAGAGCCCCATTGACGTAACATTGTTGTTTACGATTTGATAAGTAACAATTAATGAAGCTTAGCAATCCATTGGAAAATTTATATAGTTTAAGTTTTTCAATAATGATATCATGTGAAATTAAATCGAATGCTTTGGTAAAATCAAAGAAAATAGAACCGACTATATGATTACTATTTACTGCATCATAAATGGTTTCAATTATATTTGTTAGAGCTGTTTGACAAGAGCTCTGAGATCTAAAACCAGACTGCTGAGAATAAAGTAACTGATTGTCATTTAAAAATTTAGTAATATGCTTTGAATAATGCCTTTCAAGTGGTTTTGATACACTAGATAAAACTGATATTGGTCTATAATTATTGGGATCAGATTTAGTGCCAGCTTTGTAAAGTGGTAAAACTTTAGCTTCTTTAAATTTATCAGGAAATATATTCTGATCAATACATAGGTTATAAATATATGTCAAAGGACCGCTTAATGTAAAAGCTCCACATTTTAGGAACAATGGATTTAATTTATCTAAACCGGCACTTTTAGTTGCGTTTAACGATGATAATTGTTTAAAAACTTCATGTTTGTTTATATGGGGGATTGAGCATTCATCATTTGAAACTAACTTCGACGCGACAAATTCTTTTATTTTACTATCGTAATAACTTTTATCAATAGTACTTTTAACATGTTTTTGATTAATCAATTTGGATGCAATATTTGAAAAATGATCATTGACGACTTCTGGTTCTAAAGGAAGAAGATTAGTTGAATTCGTAGCATTATTATTCACGGAGTTGATAACTTTCCAAATATTTTTGGAGTTTTTCTGATCGGAAACAAGTTCTGTATTATATTGTTTTCTGGCTTTATCAATCAATTTTATTACTAGATTTCTACACTTCCGATAATCCTCATCTCTACCTTTCTTTTTTAAGTAATCTCTTGTGCGCATTAATTTCATTATTTCCGAATTTAACCATGGGGATTTTATTTCATTTTTTACCCGTTTTAACTTTAATGGAGCATGTATATCAATTATTGGCTGTATAATATTGTACCATGTTTCTAAAGCAATATTTGGATCAGAATAGGCATATATTTTATGAAAAGGGGCTAATAAAATATCGTTATTAAATAATCCAACATCGAAGTGTTTCATACATCTATAATATATATAAATGTGTTTAGGTTTTGGAATATGTACGCCTTTTTTGTTCCACGTAATACATGTGGGGTAGTGATCTGATAAACCGTAGGTAGGAACCTTTACTTCAGTTATATTGCTTTCATTAGAAACAATTACATGATCAATGATAGTGGAAGACTTTTTAGTAACTCTAGTAGGAGTTTTTATAATCTGTTTTAAACTATATAAGGAAAGAAGGTTATTCCAATTTGCATTTTTTCCATTAGTTACATCAATATTAATATCACCTAACAAAATAATTTCTTTATTTTCCTTCCAAGCCTTTTCGGTCATATTAGTAAAGGATTCTAACCAACATTTATTAGAATTAGGGTGCCTATAAATGCAACATATTAGTAAAGGTTTAAATTTAGTAAGATTTATTTCAATCCAAATTGATTCGATTTCCGAAGTTTCTAAATCTTTACGTCGCGTACAATTTAAATGTTCTTTTACAAAAAATAGAATTCCGGCTGAACTTTTAGTACATTTATCTTTTCGAAGTGGTAAATGAAACCCAGGAGTACTGAAATAATTAGTGGGGACACACGAATTTAAATGCGATTCTGAAATACCAAAGATATCAAAGTTCGAAATAAGTGGCCTTGATAATATCTCGGATGAGTTCGAAAATGGTGCAAATCCAGTCGTCGGTTTATGAGTTATTGCCCTTGACTTAGTGAAAAGACGCTAAAATCAACATGTGTACGCGATAGAAGCTAGAGTTTTTATCTGATTTGAATGAAACTTGGTATGTGTATTCATCTTGATAACATATCGGATGAGTTCGAAAATGGCGCAATTCCAGTCGTCTTTTTATGAGTTACTGCCCTCGATAGAGGCAAGAGTTTTCATTCGAATTGATTCATCTAAATATCAGCTCAAATAAGGGTGATGGTGCAATCAACTTTTTCAAATATTCAAATTTGCTGAAGTGGGCGTATGTTACCTTGCCTGGCAAGCTATCTTTATTCATAATTTGGAATTAATTTTCCATTAAATTACAGGTTATTATTGAAAAACGCTTGATAATACGCTTAATATTTTCTATATTACGTAGTAATTAAAAGTATAGTTTTCTGGATTTAACAGATTATACAGTATCATTATGATTCCAGACAAGTTGCCTGATGAATATAATAAACTCTTATTCACTTCAATTTTGCTTTATTGATCATTCTAAAGGGTAGTATTCCTTTAAAATTGGTTGAGAAATTGGCATTCTAATCTTTTAACTGTTTTCCTCAATGCACCCTGATTGATTGCTTCAAAAACTGAACCTGGTACACAAAGTTTTAAATCTGATTGGATGAAATTAAAAATATCCTCAAATCTTAATTGCGGTGTTTCAATCCGAATTTAGCTGAATCTGTTTTATGAGAATCAAACAGGCTTTCTGAACACCAATCTCTACCATTCAAATAGTAACCTAGAGTTAAAGCTATAACTGAACACTTTTCAGACCGGTGAGTTATAACTGAACACCTTTCACCTGTTCTTTTGTTTCTACACATTCAAATTTTAATCCTTGACTGTACAGGTAGTTCAAACTGGTCATTAAGGATCTCAACAAAATCAAATATTGAAATTTAAGGTAAGTTGAATGATTATATTTCGTTAATTTGAAATAAAACCATGATATTTCATTCCTGAAAATTCCTTTAGTCGAGTTTTGCCCTATTTTGTGTCTCTATTTTAAAAGAGCTTCTACCATTACTTTACGTGGCAAACTTAAGCGATTTTTGTGCAGTTCTAGTACTTCTGGAGGCTATTTACATAATATGAAAGGCTCAAATCGACCCTCGAAAATATTGAACATTCCCCTTGAAGCCGTAAAATAGTTTGAAGTCAGATTTCATTTTAAATACACAATTCAAATATTTTTGTTTCATATCTACGTAATGTGATCAAAGTAAAAATTACACAGAAGATACAGTTGATATGACAAGTGAGAAAAAAATACAACAATACAGTAGAAGTCACAGACAGTTACCGTCGTTGTAAGTTTGCTCTTATTCTATAATGATAATTAATCTTGTGATATTTGCCTGTTTCATATTGTTGTATTTTGATGTGGGTTATACTTATGTAGGTTCATAATCTAAAAAAGAACACCAACCATGGCATTTCATTAATCGTTTAATGTAGCCTACAAATCAGTGGAACAACTTGGCTACTTTCCATTTGCCAAATTAGGTACAGTACAGTAGGCCAACTTGGTAGCTTTCCATTTGCCAAATTAGGTACAGTACAGTGGGACAACTTGGATTCTTTCCATTTGCCCAATGTTTCATAGTACAGTGTGACATAAAACTTGGTTGATTTCCATTTGCCCAATGTTTCACAGTACAGTGGGACTAAAACTTGGTTACTTTCAATTTGCCCAAAAGGGTACAGTACAGTGGGACAACTTGGATTCTTTCCATTTGCCCAATGTTTCACAGTACAGTGTGACATAAAACTTGGTTACTTTTCATTTGCCCGATGAGGCCCATTACAGTACAGTTTTAATAATAGCCTGTAATTTTATAGAAAATTACTTTATAGTTTATTTGATTCTATTTGTACACACCTTTGCTGAATATATTATAATCTGAGTTTGAGAACCTAAATTTTTTGTTCATTTTATGAGGTAGTATCCCTTTAAAGTAGGACCTAAATCTCTGTCCGTTATAAGAGTTGCAGGAATATAATACAGTGTTGGAAAAGTAAAAAGTTGAAGCTTTATAGTTCCTGAAACACAAACAAAAAGACCAAAAATTTTTGTATAATTGTAGGTTTAGAAATTTCCTGTGAATGTGATTAACTGTGATGTCAGTTAACTTAAAGAAGACGTGTTACTTGTAATAATCAACTGTTTTCAACTAAGATTATTTATTAAGAATTCCAAAAAGATAAACAGAATTTCATAAAGTAATGAATACTAGAATCAGGTAAGAGGTAAAATTCTTTTGAAACAATATGCATCATACATCCCAAACAAATATACATATAGATGAATATAGCCTACATATCTTAAACAAATATTCATAATACATGTTGTCCTAAATAAATATTCATATTACATATCCCAAACAAATATTTATAATACATAATATCCTAAACAAATATTCATAATACATATCCAAAATAAATATCCATTTTACATATCCCAAACAAATATTCATTATACATATCCCAAACAAATATTTATTATACATATCCAAAACAAATATCTATTAGACATATCTAAAATAAATATACATTATACATAATATCAAATAAATATCTATTATAAATAATATTCAGGGTCAGTAAAGCTCTTGTATGGAACGCCGTAACTGCCTTATGTTAGTATTTGTGCATTATAAGCATCTTTTTGTATTATCAGCATCATCTTTTCGTATTACCATCTTTTTCTATTATCATCTTTTTGCATTATAAGCATCATCTTTCTGCATTATCAGCATCTTTTTGTTTTATCAGCATCATCTTTTCGTATTATCATCTTTTCGTATTATCATCTTTTTGCATTATCAGCATCATCTTTTTGCATTATCAGCATCTTTTTGTATTATCAGCATCATCTTTTCGTATTATCATCTTTTTCTATTATCATCTTTTTGCACTATCAGCATCATCTTTTTCTATTATCATCTTTTTGTATTATCAGCATCATCTTTTTCTATTATCATCTTTTAGTATTATCATCTTTTCCGTAAGTGGCCGTAGGTTTACGGAAATCAACGGTAATCTTCGTAAAAAGTCGACGTAAACAAGATGTCGTAGACTAGGTTAATGAGGCCCAGTCTCCGATTAATTTAGTTGTCTCCCATTAATTCCGTTCGATTCCACAATCGATGTGTATGGTCCAATAATATTGAGTATTTCATAATAATTAGATATGAAACCTTATTTAATAGCAACGATCTTGTCTATTTGCCTAATTTTTTCTTTGATTGTACATTTTTGTATCTTACACTGCAAGTTTATTTTGTAATATATACAAAACCAAAACTTATTCCATAACTTTAAGCTTGGAAATCGAACGCAATTCTGCCATCATGTCGGCTCAACAAATGCTTTCTTTTTTAAAATCTGTAAATTTGGATTCCTTATTCGCCAAATTTGCAGAAAATAATGTTGATTTGAGCATGATATCGGAGACTGGGCCTAATTAACCTAGTCTACGACATCTTGTTAACGTCGACTTTTTACGAAGATTACCGTTGATTTCCGTAAACCCACGACCAGTTACGGAAAAGATGATAATACTAAAAGATGATAATAGAAAAAGATGATGCTGATAATACAAAAAGATGATAATAGAAAAAGATGATGCTGATAATGCAAAAAGATGATAATAGAAAAAGATGATAATACGAAAAGATGATGCTGATAATACAAAAAGATGCTGATAATGCAAAAAGCTGATGCTGATAATGCAAAAAGATGATAATACGAAAAGATGATAATACGAAAAGATGATGCTGATAATACAAAAAGATGCTGATAATGCAAAAAGATGATGCTTATAATGCAAAAAGATGATAATAGAAAAAGATGATAATACGAAAAGATGATGCTGATAATACAAAAAGATGCTTATAATGCAAAAATACTAACATAAGGCAGTTACGGCGTTCCATACTCTTGTATTATAACTTTAGAAACTAGAAGAGAAATCAGTTACTCTAGACAGGTTGTATTTAAAATGTTCTGGGACAGTAAAGCTCTTGTAATATAACTTTAGAAACTAGAAGAGAAATCAGTTACTCCAGACATGTTGTTTTGAAATGTTCAGGGTTAGTAAAGCTCTTGTAATATTACTTCTAGAAACTAGTATAGAAATCAGTTACTCCAGACATGTTGTTTTGAAATGTTCAGGGTTAGTAAAGCTCTTGTAATATAACTTGTAGAAACTAGAATAGAAATGAGTTACTCTAGACGTTGTATTTAAAATGTTCAGGGTCAGTAAAGCTCTTGTATTATAACTTCTAGAAACTAAAATAGAAATGAGTTACTCTAGACATGTTGTTTTAAAATGTTCAGGGTCAATAAAGCACTTGTAATATAACTTCTAGAAACTAAAATAGAAATGAGTTACTCTAGACATGTTGTTTTTAAAATGTTCAGGGTCAATAAAGCACTTGTAATATAACTTCTAGAAACTAGAATAGAAATGAGTTACTCTAGACATGTTGTTTTTAAAATGTTCAGGGTCAGTAAAGCTCCTGTAATATAACTTCTAGAAACTAAAATAGAAATGAGTTACTCTAGACATGTTGTTTTTAAAATGTTCAGGGTCAATAAAGCACTTGTAATAGAACTTCTAGAAACTAGAATATAAATGAGTTACTCTAGACGTTGTATTTAAAATGTTCTGGGACAGTAAAGCTCTTGTAATATAACTTTAGAAACTAGAATAGAAATGAGTTACTCTAGACATGTTGTTTTCAAATGTTCAGGGTCAGTAAAGAACTTGTAATATAACTTGTAGAAACTAGAAGAGAAATCAGTTACTCTAGACATGTTGTTTTTAAAATGTTCAGGGTCAGTAAAGCACTTGTAATATAACTTCTAGAAACTAGAAGAGAAATCAGTTACTCCAGACATGTTGTTTTAAAAATATCCATGGTAAGAACAGGTTACTGTAGCAACGGCACACCGATCTAACCGTTGCTCCCATGACACAATATTTCATTAGTTAATGACTAATAAACCCTTCGCATTGAACTATCGATTTCAAACATGACAAAAACGTAACACTGTGTGTCCCATTTCTAAAGCTCCCTTCCATTTAAAATCAAGTTTCAAAGTTTTCAGGTGGGTTATTTTCCTAATAATGGCGAAATGAAAGAGTGACATTTTCCGAAAAAATGTTTTTTTTAAAGAAAATATCTTTTTGATCATAAAATAAATTTTTGAACCCCTGTTTTTTCTGAAGATAACCCCAAAAGTGTTTTCGTGGCGTTGCCTTATATAGCAAGGTTACAACCTTAGCTACCGCAAAAAACCTCAAGAGGCTTCGAAGAAGCTGTTTGAACGCTTTATGAGTGCAATGTAGTTAAAATGGACAAATGGAAAACCGCAAGTATAATTTCCGTTATAATATTTAATATTACTAAGTAATACATATAGATGGTTAGGTTATCAAAATAGCTTTTATATACATCTTTGCTGTCAATCAAAATACCAAATGATTAATAATTGAGTCACTTTGTAAGAGATTTAACCAACGCTGATTGGAAGAAAATTGGTTAGGCTCTCAGAATCCATAATTTGATTTGCAAGAAAGATTTTTTGAAGAATCAAAATCGATCACATTAAAATCAGAGTAGGAAGTCCCTATTGCAACTCAAATTCCGAAATATCTTTGAGAATGTACCAGCTGTTTGAGCTTGCGGTTGCGGCGCTTCGACTCTATCCATCCTAGATCGTCCCCAAAATGATTTTTTGGACAAATCCACGCCCTTGTAAAAATGAGAGTACTTGTGGATATACGAACTTCTAAATAGTGTCACCATATAGTTCTGATTTAACTGGTAATGTTTATTCCTTATTGTTATCTATAATTGCCTATATTTCAAGACCATAAAATAACTAAAATGAATAATCTATTGAAATTAATGATATCGATATCATTGTTCTCAATTTCATAAAAGTCGGATTGATTTTTACAAAAATTGCTTTTCAAAACCTGCTAATACAATATACAATTCATTCATTCTTCAATTACCTAGTTATCATTCATTCATTCAAAACCATCTTCTGTCTATCCACCAGCGGCTGGATGAAATGAGAGAGTATAGTTACAATACAGGAATTTGAGATACTTCGTGATCTTTGATACAGATAAATCCTTGATAGCAATATATTTAGTTCGTCTTGAAGATTTCAGTTCGTTTGAGTTTTAAAATAGTGTTTTAAGTTTTTGAGCTGAATGTATCTAAGATTCATACCTTAAAGACTGAATGAGTTAAGATGTAGTTGACATTTGGTTTTAGAAGAAAGATATGCACAACCCTTATTTGAATCTTTCACCGTTATTGATAATTATATAATTTATAATGAATGTAACAAACACTTTACTTTTGATCATTGATCACTGAAGGGAAGAAAATAGATTCTGGTTGAGATTAAACCAGGCAGGTGTGTAGACTAGGTCTTAGTCTACGATATCTAGGACAGTCTATAAGGATCATAAAAAACAATAATAAAGCCCAAAAAGAGGCATAGGAGCTAAGTCAACAAGCTCCGGGTCTTGGTATCTAGAGATGGTCAATAAGACCTCCTGGCCTTGATCTTTGAAGTAAGCAACATCATTTATTGCTAGTTAGATATTGGTTCCACTACCTAGGACGTGGTCCTGAAAGCTGTACACCTCCCTTAAGGTTCTCCTACCTTGGACGCTGTCCGGAAAGTTGAGCTACTTCAAATCCAGTTGATAGCATCTAATCCCGCTTTAGTCGTGTCCGGATTTAAAAATTATTATCACCAAGTTGTGTTTAGAAGTCCTTGTATAAATTTCCAGAATGGAATAGACAGGACTGGCAACTTGGTTTATATCTTGGATGTCTTCCCTTCATTTACTTATACATTCCAAATTATAAATTAATTATTTATTTTTGTCAGCTTGAACAATATATGCTGTCACTGTATGCAATGCTTTCTTGAAAGTTTTAGTCACTACACTTGACCATCTGGGGCTTAAAAAGACATTTTCTTAGACAAATTCAGCCTCAGTTACAGAAAAACTTTATTTTAAGATCCAAATTAACTCCTTTCTACAAGAGAAACTAAATATATTGGTATCAAGGATTTATCTGTATTATTGTTGTATGAAGGAACATCTAAGGACTGATTCTGGTATGTCAAAATTTCTAGTAAAAATAACCCTTTTTTTAACTTTTTATTACATTCGAATAGATAGACAGAAGATAGAAAGGTTTTGGAATAAATAATGATATCTTGTGATATAGTGAGTTGGAACGAAAGAAAACACTTGTTTGGCTGCTCCCCATTTATTTCTATTATTGTCAAAAAAATTCCACATCAGAAAACGACTTTTGTTGAGAAAAAAAACAAGGAATGAAACCCTCATAATACTCAAAATATATTAAGGTAGCATTATTTTAGATAATTATAGCGAATAACAACATTATCCCAACCCATTTGAAATTCACCAGACATTGGCATTGCAATTTCGCCAAGGCTTTCTTATCTCGTATTTTATGTTTCGGAGAAAGGCATCGTCAAAAAGTATGATACATTGTTTTTAGGTACTTTCAATCCATGAGTTCTTTAGAAGATTCTCATTCTCTTGGGGGTTAGTTCGGCATTATGATTCACAATAAACCATTTTAAAGGAATACTACCTCTAAGAATGATAAAAAAAATCAAAATTCTCAAACTTGGTGAATATAAGTTTATATTCATTAGGCAACTTATTTTGGATTTTGGATGCGATTTTGATTAACGAAATTGTTGTGCTTGTACGGATTTTTATTATCTAGTGTCATGATAATACATTGTCTGTATAATACCATACCATAAATTCAAAAGAGCATGTTATAGAAACAATTCAAAATCGCTCACAGATATTTTAAGAGTTTTTTATCAATAACCTGTAATTTTAGGGAAATTAAGTTCATGTTTTATGGGTTTCTTGGATTCTGTTTGCATACTTTTGACATCAATGATGAATATATACTATTTTATGCCAAGTTTGAGCAGTTAAGCTCATTTGGTGGTATCGCTTTAAACAAGTGGCCAGAGCTTTTATTTCAGAACCAAAGAGTCATTTTTTTTTATCTTGAACATTTTAAAAAACAACGTTTCTAAATGAGCTATGGTGTTTGGAGGTGGTGACAGAATGAATGTGATTTGTTAGTCAACTTTGGTGAAATAAAATGGAATCCGTTTGGGTGAATGTATGACAGGTTTGACTGATAGATCAACGCATACCCACATCACATCTTTTGTAGGCATAAAGTCAAAATATACCCACACCACACCTTTTGTTGGCATAGAGTCAACACATACCCACACCACACCTTTTGTTGGCATAGAGTGATCACATACCCACACCACACCTTTTGTAGGCACAGAGTCAACACATACCCATACCACACCTTTTGTAGGCATAGAGTCAACACATACCCACACCACACCTTTTGTAGGCATAAAGTCAACATATACCCACACCACACCTTTTGTAGGCATAGAGTGGTCACATACCCATACCACACCTTTTGTAGGCATAGAGTCAACACATACCCACACCACACCTTTTGTTGGCATAGAGTCAACACATACCCACACCACACCTTTTGTAGGCATAGAGTCAACACATACCCACACCACACCTTTTGTAGGCATAGAGTCAACACACACCCACGCCACACCTTTTGTTGGCATAGAGTCAACACATACCCACCCCACACACCACACCTTTTGTAGGCATAGAGTCAACGCATACTTTTTGTAGGGGCATGGGCATGAGGACGTGTATCATTTGTTCTCTAGCAAAACAATTCCGTTAATCAAAAATATCGTCAAAAGCCAGAAGGTTACAAGAAGCAACACCAATTTAATTGCACTGATTAACATAACCTTATTGACTTTGACACAGACTAAACAAGGGCGTCCGCAGATTTGTTTTTTAGGAGTCAGGCCCATGGGCGAAGAAAAGTTAGCATCCAGAAAGCTTAGTTTCGCACGTTTTGGATTTTGATATCTTTATCTTTTTTTTCAGGGGAGGGGGGATTACTGTACGGCACAAACACTTCAGCTAATATTGATAGCCGCCATCTAGTAATGTGTTGTTCTTTATTCTATCGACGAAATCTGATTAGATGTAAGGGTTCATTCCCACGAAGTCACCGCTTTGGTCAAAACTAACCATGTAGGAACGAAAAACGGGGACTTCCCTGGAATTTGTTAAAAAATTGGATTTTGATAACAATATGATTATTTTTTGTTATCTTAGCAGACTAAAACCTATTTAATCGGGTTATAGCCAATTAAACAAACATTTCTTCTAACAATTTATTTAACATTTAAAAACATATAACAAACTATACTTTAATTTTAACAAATGTAAAACGGAATCAGCAAATACAAGAACATTTGATTTAAACATATTTTATTGATATCAAATGGATTTTGATAAAAGTTTCGAGAACTTAATAAAAAAAATTCCTATCCATAAAGATATACATACTAATTATAACAGATGGGACAGAAAAAAAATATATATTATGAAAAAAAGAAAAATGTAAATGTGCACAGAACAACAAAAACACGAAGTGCAATGTAGAGAATGGTCGAGAATAGAAGTAAGAAATGGACATTATTAAAGATAAGATAATACCTTATCACCCAGGAAAACCACAAACGTGTTCAAAAACGTTTCGAATTTTTAATAAGTTTTTTAGATTGATTCGAAATTGAGGATATCAGATAATTTAGGATCACCCCAAGGACTGCATCTAGGTCAAGGTTTAAGCAATGAGACGAATTACTAAGTAAATATCACCTCGTACAGTTTACACTCAAAGAAGTCATGATAGGCGCCTATCGTGACTTCTTTGAGTGTTAAATGTATAAGGGAACATTTACTTAGTAATTCCCTCTCAATTTTATACAGTTTTAACTCAAAGAAGTCATGATAGGCGCCTATCATTATTTCTTTAAGTGTAATCTGTATAAAATTGAGAGGGAATTACTAAGTAAATGTTCTAGGGAACATTTACTTAGTAATTCGTCTCATTGCTTTAACCTTGACTTAGATGCATTCCTTGGGGTGATCCTAATTTATCTGATATCCTGATTTTGGAATTAATTTTACTCGTTAGAAAATTCATTAAAAATTCGAAACGTTTTTTAACTTGTTCGTGGTTTTCCTTTTTGATAAGGTATTATCTTATCTTTCATAATGTCTTTTTCTTACTTCTTTTCTCGACCATTCTCTACATTGTACTTCGTGTTTTTGTTGTTTTGTGCACCTTTTACATTTTTGTTTTCATAATATATATACTGTCTGCCACATCTGTAATAATTTGTATGTATTTCTTTATGGATAGGAATTTTGTTTACTAAGTTCTCGAAATTTGTATCCAAATCCATTTGATATCAATCCAATATTTTTAAATCAAATGTTCTAGTATTTTCTGATTACTTTTAACATTTGTTAAAATCAAAATGTAGTTTGTTATATGTTTTTATAATGTTAAACAAATTATTTGAAGACATTTTTGTTTAATTGGTTTTAACTCGATTAAGAAGGCTTTCGTCTGCTAAGATAACAAAATATAATCCTATTGTTTTCAAAATCTAATTTTTGAAACAAATTCCCGGGAAGTCACCGTTTTTCGTTTCTACATGGTTCGTTTTGACCTAAGCGGTGACTTCGTGGGAAAGAACCCGCACATCTAATCAGATTTCGTCGATAGAATAAAGAACAACACATTACGAGATGGCGGCTATCAATATTAGCTGAAGTGTTTGTGTCCTACTGTTATCCCCCTTCCCCTGGAAAAAAAGATAGAAATATGAAAATCAAAAAAACGTGCAAAACTAAGCTTTCTGGTTCCTAAATTTTCTTCGCCCCTGGGCCTGACTCCTTAAAAATTATGTCAAAGTGAATAAGGTAATAGGCCTAGTGATCAGTGCATTTATTCCGAGAGGAAATCGAAATAATATACGGTAATCGAAAAGATAAATTCCTGGGCGTCGTTACTGATTGCATCCACCTTAGTATACTGGCATCCAGCTTGTCCACGCCATGAAGACTTAATGGTGTAAACCTTCCATGCATCAACTTTAAACGTCCTAATGACACTACCTGAAAGGGTCGCAGGGGTTGACGAGGGTCACATGGATCGAAAGAATATTTATGGGTTAGTACCGTGCAGTGCAGTAGGACCTGTAGGGTCCTCGTTTAAAACGATTTTTACGATAACTTTAACAGTTAAGAAGTAATAATGTTGATGTTGCATAACTTTATATGATAATAAACAGTGTTTTATTTTAACACATTGACAGTGTTCTTGATTCAAAATCTGGCATAGTTCAGGGTCGATGAACTGCTACCAAGCTTGGTTTTAGTCGCCGAGAAAAATGGGTGAAGAACGGGGGTATATAGATCTTCAAAAAATACTATAAAAATGTACCATGGCTGCACTAATATAGATTGGAAATTTGTATGAACCAAATTTCATTAAGCCAAAGACACTGAAGCATTATTTTCGAACTGATGTGTTGTTAAATATTGACATTGGGATTCAGAAATCAACAGGCACCAGATTCTGGTAAAAAAAAATCGCATATAGTTATATCGTTTAAGAGAACAAAGCAGACAAACAAATGATAACGAACTTGAAAATATTCCAAATCCAACATAAACAATACAGCTAACTTGTTATGCATTATTGATTTTACAGTGTGAAACACCGTTAGCATTAGACGACATATCTCGATAAACTTACTTACATTTCTACATTGCAATTATCTTTATTTGGTTCAATGTCAAGGCCGTAATATTTGGCTGTGTTTGGTTAATGTCTCCCCGTTGAGCTACCGTTATCAAAGTTGGCAGATATTTAAGTAAGTAGAAATGTAAGTAAGTTTATCGAGATATGTATTTTAATGCTTACGGTGGTTTCACATTGTAATAATGCATAAGAAGTTAGATGTATTGTGTATTAAAGGTTTCTTTTTGTCTTTTGCATTAGACGTTTTAGGTACATTTCTACATAGCATTAGGTTTTTACCGCTTTCCCCTGCCATACATCACCTCCAACATATGAATTAATCATCAAGACAAAGAACAAATCATAGGTAGGTCTTATAAAAACAGACTTCAACCAGTGGTTGCCTAGCAAGATACGCCCACTTCCCTGATAAATTTTTAGTATATCAATGTGGGCGTATAAAAAACTGACTTTTAAAAATAAATAGTTTTCTTGATAAATATGGAACTGTTACAACTACAAATTTTCAACTTAAATATATCACGGTTTTATGATTGTATGCGAGATGAAATAAATAATCTCAAGGATAATAATACCTACATCAGATCAAAACGAAGTTCATTAATCTGCTTTATAAAAAGACTCTTTAAATATTTCTTATTGCAGTGCGTTCGATTTGTCTAACGCACTGCTTAGGTTTGCAAATGACTATTTTTTTTTTGTCTATTTCTGGTCACGCTACCCAGCCAAAACTACACATACCACACATAACCTGACAGCATTTCCTGCGATGATTAACTGCTCGGTGTTGCTTAAATGTAGAATGACGCATTTTTGCCTAACCGGAAATGACGTATATTAAAACGTTTCCATGACCAACATCGGGTATTTAACCCGAGACAGTTTTATATCCTAAAGATTTCGATTCAGTTTTCAACATTGTGTCGAACTCTCCCGGGTGCTTGATCGTTTCGATCGGATTTGAACCAGCTTCCAAAGCCATCTCGCTAAAAATAGATGGAAAGAAATTGTTTTCTAACGTTGTATTAGTTTGTGAAACTCTATTTTCATTTGTGGTTCCGTCCTTGATTTTGAAATCGCATCTGAAATAAGCATCGAAAAGTAATAACCAATTCGATAATGA
This sequence comes from Lottia scabra, assembly GCA_029955415.1. NCBI lineage: Eukaryota > Metazoa > Mollusca > Gastropoda > Lottiidae > Lottia > Lottia scabra. The sequence goes on along the minus strand of JARJEI010000030.1, from coordinate 2,094,526 downwards.
ATTTATCTCGAAGGTAATTCTACCACCATCATTCAATTGTGATTTAGACCCAACAGTTGGAGCAATTATCAGATAATCTTCCTTTTTTTATTAAATGAATAACGAATCGGATCGTATAATCTAAAAATTGGATCAATTATTTTAGTTGTCATTTTTAGAGGAAGGATTTTGATAAAATACAACACATTTACCATAAACATATTTTTGTTAAGTCTGTAATATCACTTGACTAGAAAGGAATGTAAACATGAAGCCATTTTGAATATTTGTAAAAGTTTTTGTTTATGTGTTCTGTTTTTTTTATTAATTATACCGTCTAATGAAGGGACAATAGGATTCTGATTAAGTTATTTTAATAGTCCAAGATGTCGGGCAAAGGAATCTATCTTCAAATTTGTGTTGATGTCACAAATACATATTTTACTTCCTTATAATCAAATTCACTACATAATATCAAATTATTTAATCACATCTATCAAATCATATTATTATTGGAGTTCTAAGCAGAGATAAAAATTTGCCTGAATTCCAATTTATTTAGTCACATCATATCAAATAATAATCATATCTGTAGTGAATTACATACGCCTTTTTGTTAAGGTCATAAGGAAGATATGTTTTGTTGAGGTTGAGGTTTAACATGAATTAACATTAGAGAGATGTTTCCAATGTTGATCATTTTCTGTAGTGATTTCATGTAACCCTTTGTCAATTCTCCGAGACTTTCGAATATGTTTATTCTACAATATTTAGTAGGATTTACTACCAAAATTAATATGTCTAGAAAAAGGTCTGTTTGTGGGTACTCTCAATTTGTTCGCATTTTACCCATGGAATGAAAATGGAATGGGGAAATGTGCGAACAAATTGAGAGTACATATACTACTTTCATTATGTTAGAAATGGTCATCATAAAAGATATAAATGATAAAATCCGAACCGGAAGTACTATGTTGTTGTGACTAATTTTTATACAACTCAAAATGGGGTCTTCGGGGATAATCAGATTTGCATAATACCAGTGTCTATGGCCAACAACTGATTTTTGAATTTCAATTTCTTTATAATCTGGTTCTGTCATTTGTTAAAAAAAAAGTTTTAAAATTGCATGTCAAAAAACGTTGACCATTAAAATGTTTTTTTGTTTTTTTTAAATAATAATATAGATTTTTTGCGAAAATACTGGTATGGAGGTTAGCACTCAATTTTCTATGTTGAGAATTGGCTCTTTCATATGTATGGTAGTGCATATGAAATGTATCAATAAATATTCTTTAAGTATTATACTTCCAATGATGTATAAAAATGTACATAAATGAAAACGACTTTAATAAACAGGTGACTTTTCACTACCGAACATTCGCTGGTTATTCCACTTTTCACCACCGAATGTAAACAATTTATATGCCGGTTTTTATTGAAAATATCACTGTCTAAAAACGTTGGATGCGCACTGCCCAGTATCGTCTCACGATTCTAGTTTATTTTTTAAAATGCATTTAAAATGTTTTAAGACATTACGGATCAATACTGGTTACTGAGTGTAATGTGTTTTAAAGGGCGAAGAATATATACTATTATAGTTTTATATCAGGTTTTCGAGAAATATTTGAAGTTAAGTTTAAAAATCTCATTGTAGTCGTTCGGATGATACATTAAATCGAGGCCCCGTGTGCCAGAGGCTGTGCACCTTAAAGATCCCTCGACAGTTGGAAATAGAAAATAAGATTAGGTTAATGCCAGTGTCCTGGTAAAATTTCCCACATTGTTCACTGCATGGTGTTTACCCGTACTCATTAGACCATACAGTTGCAGAAAAGCAGGACGTAAAACTTCATTTCATTCCATTCCGTCAGAGAAAGGTTTGAATGAAGTATTTATGAATAGGTTTCCTATGGCTATAATATGACTTGTGTTAAATTTGATATAATTTAAAATGGACACATCATTCTGCAAATACATTTACATCCATGAAAAAACCCTGGAAGATCTGAAAAGAAATTGTCAAGCAGTGTGGCCTAATTTCCCAAATGGAGTGGCTGGATTTTGGTAACATTTCTTAAACTTTGATGATAAATGACCAAGACAATTCTTCTTACAAAAGTTCATGTGGATCTTGTTTTTACATTTCTAACGGTCTTTTAATTGTCACAGTTGTATGTCTGCAGGGCTTTTCATGACGAAAACATACTTCTAGATCACTTGTGATTGAGTTCCAATTAATTATCACCACTAGTTAAATGGACTGGGAAAATATCTGTAGGCTTTAAAATCTCCTATATTCGTGATAATATTAAAGAGCTAGTTCTATTATCTACCAATCAGTTGGCATTTTTAATGATTGATGCAAAATTATATTCTTATGTGTATGCAGATATTGGTGTATGAACCTCAAGCTAGATCTGTCTTTGACTTTACCCCAGCTTTACTTACATTGGCCACCGTTTACCTCATCTCTACTTACATATTGCACCACCGTTTGCATCATCTTTACTTACATATTGGCCACCGTTTGCGTCATCTTCACTTACATATTCGCCACCGTTATCGTCATCTCTACTTACATATTGTGCCATCTTTACTTACATATCCGCCACCGTTATCGTCATCTTCACTTATATTCGCCACCGTTATCGTCATCTTCACTTACATGTTGGCCACTGTTTGCCTCATCTCTACTTACATATTGGCCACCGTTTGCCTAATCTTTACTTACACATTGGCCACCGTTTGCGTCATCTTTACTTACATTACGCTATCGTTGTGGAATGAATTGGTAATAATAATTGGTAATAGAAGGGCAGTGTGATATAGTTCAGTCTATTTAACAGAAGAGACCAATAGTCTGAACAATTTATTCACATCAGTTATTTATACCTGCTATTCACGACAAGAGCTCTTAATGAGATTTTATATATTTTGATAAATTGCTAAGACGAAAAGTACACTGAAACTATTAATTTCCTGAATTGGAGTCATTGCGACAAATTTTCATGCATTTATGCAGAATTTGAAAAAGTACTTAAAGAGACACACTAAGGTTTCCTTTGGTACACTTTTTGTGTAATTCTTGTGGATATTAATTCGTAGATTATCAGACCTTTTCCAGAAATGAATGTATGGCATTATTTCATAAGTCAATTTTTAAAATAACATAAGGCCTATTTTAGTGCCTATCGCTTAACGATAACTTTTATTAGGAATATACAGATAGCTATACTAGCAAACTTAGTAGACTCAAGTAGACTTTCAAAACAAAAATATCTAGCATTGAAATATATGAAATAAATATCCTTTGTGGTGTGGAAAAACAAATAAGCCAATCCATCTCGGTTAATTGGCTTCCGAAATAAAATACTAGTAAGGCTGAGAATTATTATTAATTAATAGTATTCAATCTAGGCACGGACTGTTGTTATCATGATTTAGGAGGAAGTTAACCATTTATCGGTATCAGTATTGGAAGAAACCAATAGAAAAATCAATATCAAGTTTTCTGTGTTATTATCACTCAATGGTAGTCAAGTATGTCTTATCTAATGTGTATTATATGTGATAGATCTTATTAGCGTGACGTCTACGATTGTCTTATACAATTATTATGTCGGGGTAGTAAACGGTTTGGCATAGGAAGAAAAATTTTTACACACTTACATGGGACATTCCGTAGAGACAATTATCTATTTCACAGGATTGGTTGAAAATCGTTGTTTAGATGCGTCGTATTGGTACCAGTTGATAATTATTTTCGTCGGTTCTAGTTTCCAAGTTATTAGAGAGCCAATGCAGAAAATCAAACCTTATAAAATTGTATTTTTCCTTGTAACGTTTTCATTGGTGCTTGAAACAAATCTCGTCCAAAGCATTTCAAAATTGGAAGCAGTATTTGTATAGTAGTTGCGTCTTTGAACGAGAAGTTAACTATTGGGTGCAACCTACCACTCGGACACGAGTCACTGCTGAAGATTTAAAATCACGAGATACAACCAGATCAATTCATGCCTTACTAAACAAATCTGCAGAAACGCAAGAAACAATGATGTACATGTCATTTGAAGTTTGTGTCAAGTAACTGTGGTATGTTACTGCACATGAATGGAAAATAAACTATAGACAAATCCAATTTATCGTTTGGCACAGAGATATGACTGTTTGATAGAAAACAATGCAATTACCAAAACATCTACAAACTGAAACTTCTAGACTTATAGGGGGTTAATTATGTTTAATGACCACACCATGGGTTATCGTTTCAAAACTTTATTACAATACCAAAAAACCCTGAAAGTACAATAAATATTATCATAATAAGAATCATCGAAATAAAATTAAATCTTACAATATGATAGAACTTAAAACACAAACTACATATTATCCTAATGCGTTATATGATCTTTAAATGCCTTTTAAATATACATAATGAAATATTAAATATACAATAAACATATTAAAAACTATATTTAAGTGCAATGACTAAAATACTTTTGCTTCTTTTATTTACATAACAACAACTTGACTTTAAAACTGAACATAGACTAAAATAAATATGCAATATATTGAAAATCCAAGATGGCTGCATGCAATTGCATTATCTCTCCTAATATACCGAAAAACATATCGCGTATACTAAACACGATTTTAAACTTTGTAATGCAGATGATAATCTGTATACAAAACAGAATATTTTGATTTAAAAGCCTGGAAAGGTTATTATTTCTTAACACTTCTAACCATGGTATAAGTGAGATATAGGCAAATAAACTACATACCCAGCATTGACTTCGACATAGATAGACCAAATTTTGACAGTGAGGTGTGAACACTATTACTGATTAGCTTAGCTGAAAAATTCCGTTTCTGTGACAAAGCTATCTGACACGTAGAACTGTTGGTGAATGTCCCCCTTTAAATACAGTCATTTATTAACGTTAGTTCAACAAATCGTACGTAAATCGAGTTATTGGCGATTAAACCTAACCAGTTACTTTCACTAACGATTACATTTCCAAACAAACGGAAATTAATTGCTAATTTAGGAAATAAGTTCGTGTCTATAAAACCTTAATGGTTTCCATTTTCATTCGAGACTACGAGATCTCCACGAGTTCAGAGTTACCGCTAATTGAATTCCAATAACAATTTTTGCTTGATTGAAGATGGCTATTGTTTGTTATATCAGTTCCATGGCATCTGTAGCACTAAATAACTTTTTAGTCTGTTGAGACATAATTCTCAATATCTTACATTCTGAAGTGTCTAGACGTTATTATGATACCCTTTTGTTCGGAAGAAGAATTCTACCCATTCTCAAGATTCAACAAAATCACACCATTTTAAAGGGATATGTTCACTAACAGTTCGACCAAAAATCTTTATATCTCCTGGAATTTTTAAGCTAATCTAATCTGTAATAATGTTCACAACTCTCCCTCAAAATTTAAGCCTTCAGATCCCCGTGTATCCATAAATATCGGGGATGGAAAGTTAAAAATACGACTTGTCGTTTAGTAAGACTATGACTTGCATATATAGAAAACACATAATAATATAATAGAAAATGAAAGATAACTGTATATTTGAAGGGATTGTGCGATTTTGGGGCAGTTCCAGTAAATCTGAAGTCTATTTACATAAATTAAAGGCCCAAATCGATTCTCGGAACTGCTGAACATTCCCTTTAACTCTTACAACGTCTGTGTGTAATCAAACCATCGGATCATCTTTTTTTCGGTCGATGACCTTTTATCTCTTTAGAGTGTGCAATGGGACGTTGCTTATTCTTTGGTATCAACATTGTCGAGAGAGATTGAATGTGTAAGGCATACTATTCGCCTTAGGACCTCAGTATATCTTCGCTCCAGACCTTGCGTCTTTGCTACAGAAACAACGATCCTTGAAACTTGTTTTCCATCATCTGAATGATGATAAACAAGTCGGAGACTTATCTCAATTTTAGTGAAAGAAGTTCCATTAGATAAATGAACTGAAATCACATGTGAATATTAAGTATTGATGGTATTAAATAGATAGAATGACCGTCAGTATACCCTAACCTTTCTTTTCTCTTCAAGTCGATGTGATTCGCATCAAGTAGCAAATTGATTTTTCTAGCCAGTTCTATATTAAAGTCCCAGTATATTCAAATATCTTATATTCAAAGTTGTGGCCTTTCGTTATTACTATCGTTGAAGAAGACAGACATATCTTACGGAAAAAAAAGTGCTGATTTAAATCTTAAAAGAATACCTTCGAGACAATGCAATTTGGTCTTGGTCACTAGTCAATACTTCTCTCTAACGCTGGGTTGGAACATTGTCTGTAAGGCGATTAGGTGCCGTGGATTCGAATCTCCCTAAAGGTAGGAACAATTCTTACGCCACGGTCTTCGAAAGTCGGAGCGGTGTCGGCTTTCACCCCCTATAATGCATAAGGCCATACAGCTTGAAATCATAAAGCGTCTTTGAAGAACAAAAATATGACATTCACCAATTGTTCACATTAACATCCACTTCTAATGCTCCAGATTTTGATACTCTTTGGACTTGGTTGTTTATTAACAGAATTGCCTTGCTTGTATACGGATTTCAACCAGACACCATTTCACTGCAATGGATTCCTATACGCAATAGATATCTTTCATAATGTAACTTGAATCGTACTAGTGATAAACGGTATGAATGTAGTAAGCAACTAGATTCTATCAGTAATAGTCCAGTTATACACAACACATCATCGAGAATATTGGATGCTATAACTTAATAATCACTAGTATGCCATATCACGTACTCTATATTATTGAAAATAAACCCAACTAGCATAATCAGAAATCATTCCAGATTACTTCTGTTTCTAGTAAATCTCGGTAAACTCCCTGCCTTTTTTCGGGTTGTACTGTATTTATTAGAAAATTTAAAGGGATTATAGAGGGATTTTCTTAATTGTTATATGTGTATCGGGGACACTGATAGCATAAATTTGCACCATCCAACTGTGATATAAACACTAAATGTATGGTTAAGTCCATGTGTTGTTACTTCCGCTGCTAATAGAACTGGCCAAGTACAATGTCCTCAGCTTTTAATTAAGCTTATATAAAGTGAGATGGTTAATAATAGACGTTGGTCCTTTAAATAATTCATTTAACAAAATGGTGCTTCAACTATTTGTCATCCTAGCACAGGAATTGTTGATTGACGTCATCAATGTTTGTGTACTGTGTCAAAATCAAACGTCCATTCTTTTATGGTCGTGATATTTCTGGCTGAAATTAGTTCTCTTGATTTCGTCTTATGTTGTATTATAATATTGGTAATTCCGATAGAATTGTTTACATTGATAAATTAAGGGATTGACGTCATAAGCTCATGTATTCTCAGTCAAATTAACAGACAATCAGATCACCCATCGTCGTCTGTACTGTTCAACCACAGACCGGAAGTGGGGTTTGATGTCATCAATTCGTGTGTACAGTGAGCAATCTAATCCAATTGGCTAGAAGTCAAATCATCCTTGACATTGATTCAGCAGATAATTGTCTGTAGAAAACAATCTGATTAAGGGCACTTTATTAAGCTAGTCATCTCACACAATCCTCTTATTCTACTTGAAATGTAATTGGCATGTGATATTGTTTTCTAATCCCGTTGCTAAGGAGATCTTCTCAATAGCAACATTTCCATCTTCTTCACACTTTCATTTGCCATTTATTCTTAACATTGTATACGACACCCTTAATTTCTTTGGTCCATTTCACAACAGTTTAATAACCGTTTGTTCAAAGGTTGGGAACCGAGGCCTTAGGCCTACCCTTGAATGGCCTCAAACAAGGTATGATGCGCAGCAACAAACTTTCTGTAATTACAGACCAAATTCGATTCAGAAAACGCAATGATACAAGAGCAGTGGAAATTCTGGTTTATAATGCATATTATTCGGTGTGAAATGAGTGTTATATTCACCTATAAAATTTGTGTCTATTATAAAAATGACAAAAGGCTATAAACATTATATAACCGATAATAAAATTCCTAAATTCTGACATTTTATGAGAGCAATGAAAAATATATATTGGATATTTCATAAACGTCAATAAAGGGGATTAAGCTTGTATCCGTTCATATTTTTCTTTCCTCTTTCGGTGTCTCTCAATTCATAAATTCTTTTGTTTTAAAAGGATTCTAATGAGTTTTTCTGATTGTGTTCACTTAATAAACAATGACGTCTCATAAGCATGATAAGCATATCATATAAGCGACGTCATCAAACACTTTGTTGAAGTGGAATTACTGGAACCACAGACGAATGATTGAAAATTGGAAAAGTGCAAATTGATGTCATAAGTGTATCCGGTACACATGACAAATTTAGAAAACCTCTTTACAATCCCTTTAATGTATGTATAATGATGGTTAATGTGATTAAGTATTTTCAGCAACTACAGACCTTACACAACAAAATATAGTTAAATAAAAGTTGAGCTTGAAAAAAAATAATAAACATTTTTTGTTTATGTGTTTTCTATATATGGCAAGTCTTACTAAACAACGCATCGTATTTTTTTACTTTCAAACGCTGATAATTATGGATACACAGGGATTTGAAGGCTTAAATTTTGAGGGAGAGTTTGGAACATTATTACGGATTAAATAACAAATTCTCTGAGACTGAGATTGTGGTCGAACAGTTAGTAAACATATGCCTTTAAGAGTTGATTGACAGGTCGTATTGTAGCACCGTCAACTATTTCTAATCTTGAAATATTACTCTTAAACTTTGTCTGACAAAGCATCTTTGAATTTCATTGAAAACAAATTTATTTCTTTCATCTTCAGTGCGTTTTCTTGGGCAGAAGATGATTGAATTTTGAAATTTAAATTCCATGCTATTGATTTGTTACTTTTAGAGTTTGTAAGAGATTACAGCAGAATTGGTTATTGACTTTTGCTATATCATAAGTCAAGTATAATACATAATAAATTTCTTAAATCGAAATTCAGTCATTGCACACTCCATGGTGTCTTCATTAGCCCACACAAGTGCAGAAAAGTAGGACGTAAAACTAAATTTCTTTTATTATTGCGGTGGTGTAGAAATGTACACAAAAACGGAGCAAAAATTTGCTCAACATGTGGTCGAACTATTGTTGTTGTTGTGAGGTAGGAACAAAATAATATTTCTCGCCCAGATTAGTTGCCCAACATGTTATCGTGTCAATACTGGAACCAATATTTCTCGCCCAGATTAGTTGCCCAACATGTTGTCGTGTATATACTGGAACCAATATTTCTCGCCCAGATTAGTTGTCCAACATGTTATCGTGTCAATACTGGAACCAATATTTCTCGCCCAGATTAGTTGTCCAACATGTTATCGTGTCAATACTGGAACCAATATTTCTCGCCCAGATTGGTTGCTCAACATGTTATCGTGTCAATACTGGAACCAATATTTCTCGCCCAGATTAGTTGTCCAACATGTTATCGTGTCAATACTGGAACCAATATTTGTCGCCCAGATTGATTGCTCAACATGTTGTCGAAAATGTTGTTGTGTGTACAAAGCTTAAATTCGAGTTGCACGTCTTTCTCATTACAATTTAGAGTAGAAAAGGCCGGACGAAAAATTGTATATTTTCTCAAATGTAATTAATAATAACAACATCGTGTATGACACAAAATGACACAGCCCTAACCACAAAAATTTCTAAAATTAGAGTTTACACCCAAAAGCAGTCATCGTAATTAAAATGAGTTTAAATCTCTGGTTAAAAATTTCTTAATCATCACTGATACTAACAGCCTGAAGGATAGTTAAAGAAAATCTGTGAAAATTGGAATTATTTCTAACTAGTCTGATTACCTCTTCTCGAATTCCTTACAGGCTTTCTTCATCGTGTTTAGTCGGTAAACAACTGTCATATATAGTACTGATTAGGGCCTACTATAGTTAATAATATCATGGATACAACGATAATAAGTTGTATTACCATACGGACTGTAGCCACAGATAAGAATAAAGAAGCTTAACTATTCTTTGTGGATTCTATGATCAATATATGATTTTCATTTAAAATAAAAAAAGGTATGATTAAAAAAAAAATATCTGTGAGTACAATGGTATATGGATCAGAATTTCTATTTAAATACAAATGATGACGCACTGTTTTTGAACTTTAAAGGGGTAGTCCACCTGATCGTTTCCATACATCCACAGGATTATGAAGACAGATCCTAACCGTTTCTATTTCTACGAGAATGAATGAGATGCTTAGAAGCATTTATTTATTCTACAACTGGTTGCATACTGATTAATTGGGCCAACTGTCGGGTTGAAAATCCAAAACATGTATGTAAGAAATGCCAAAGGCGCAATATTATATGGTAGGCAGTGGCGTTTCTACGGGCCCCTCGACCCCCCCCCCCCCCCCACCCCCCATTTAAAATGGTGTATTCTTGTACATTTTAGGGAAAAAATTGTAAAAAAAAAAAAGATTACGTAATTTCACATTAATAAAGTGGGAGTGCAAATGGGGGTTAAAACCTGTGGCCTTATTCTCAAAAACTTAACTAAAATAAAATCAGAATTTTAATAAATACAGTAATCTGATTGGATTCTAAAGCTATATTTAAAGTCAATTTTAGTGATTTTAGTCAATCAGATAACTGGAACACTAAAATCATTGTAAGTTAAGTTTTTGAGAATCAGGCCCCAGTTTAATAAGGTATATATATATATTTTTTTTTGTTCGGTATCGGCTGGTGTTGTGCTGAACTGAAATTGTTTCAGAGAAAGTTTTACATAAAACTATCAGTGATATAATCGATTACATGGTAATGATATTTATAATTTATTGATAACATAAAAAATATTTGACTAAACAACAGAATTCCAGACACATTAAACTTTACTTTATTATTTTAAAGGGACATTAACCTTCTTTCTATTGATTTGGTTTAGTTCATATCTTTATGGACTGCGATATTAAAATAAAGTTCATATGGTTACGGTTACGTCATAAAATATTTATGTAGAAATGAAAACGTCCTACTTTTCTGCACCTTCTGGGCTAATGAGGACAATGTGCAAAAAATATTCTTATTTTCGAGAGATACTTTAACGTGCTCAGCCTGTAGCACACGGGACCTGGGTTTATAATTGTTCCATCTGAACGACGCTTTTTTTCTGAGCCCCTCCGACAAGCACCATTGACAGGGGCAAACTAGGTTGAAAATTCCAAACGCATCATCTCATGACGGGATTGAACCCTAAGCTAGCAATCGAATAAATACCTGAGCCAGCTCGCAACCCTTATCAATAATAAAATGTGGAATAGAATTGTAATTATGGCGTCCATGGTCAACTTAAAGATTAAGTGTAAAGGACTTGTACAACGAATGTAATAATGAAGTTTGCAAAGATTTAGGATAATGAATGTTATAATGAATTGTGCAAAGATTTAGGAAAACAAATGTTATAATAAAGTGTGCAAAGATTTAGAATAATGAATGTTATAATGAAGTGTGCAAAGATTTAGGATAATGAATGTTATAATGAAGTGTGCAAAGATTTAGGAAAACAAATGTTATGATAAAGTGTGCAAAGATTTAGAATAATGAATGTTATAATGAAGTGTGCAAAGATTTAGAATAATGAATGTTATAATGAAGTGTGCAAAGATTTAGAATAATGAATGTTATAATAAAGTGTGCAAAGATTTAGAATAATGAATGTTATAATAAAGTGTGCAAAGATTTAGAATAATGAATTTTATAATAAAGTGTGCAAAGATTTAGGATAATGAATGTTATAATGAAGTGTGCAAAGATTTAGGATAACGAATGTTATAATGAAGTGTGCAAAGATTTAGGATAACAAATGTTATAATGAAGTGTGCAAAGATTTAGGATAACAAATGTTATAATGAAGTGTGCAAAGATTTAGAATAATGAATGTGTTAATGAAGTGTGCAAAGATTTAGGATAACAAATGTTACAATGGAGTGTGCAAAGATTTAGGATAACAAATGTTATAATGAAGTGTGCAAAGATTTAGAATAATGAATGTTTTAATGAAAATTTGCAAAGATTAATGATAACGAATGTTATAATGAAGTGTGCAAAGATTTAGGATAATGAATGTTATAATGAAGTGTGCAAAGAATAATGATAAAGAATGGTATAATGAAGTGTGTAAAGATTTAGGATAATGAATGTTATAATGAAGTGTACAAAGATTTAGGATAATGAATGTTATAATGAAGTGTGCAAAGATTTAGGATAACGAATGTTATAATGAAGTGTGCAAAGATTTAGGATAACAAATGTTATAATGAAGTGTGCAAAGATTTAGGATAACAAATGTTATAATGAAGTGTGCAAAGATTTAGGATAATGAATGTTATAATGAATTGTGCAAAGATTTAGGAAAACAAATGTTATAATAAAGTGTGCAAAGATTTAGAATAATGAATGTTATAATGAAGTGTGCAAAGATTTAGAATAATGAATGTTATAATAAAGTGTGCAAAGATTTAGAATAATGAATGTTATAATAAAGTGTGCAAAGATTTAGGATAACAAATGTTATAATGAAGTGTGCAAAGATTTAGGATAACAAATGTTATAATGAATTGTGCAAAGATTTAGAATAATGAATGTTATAATGAAGTGTGCAAAGATTTAGGATAATGAATGTTATAATGAAATGTGCAAAGATTAATGATAACGAATGTTATAATGAAGTGTGCAAAGATTTAGGATAACAAATGTTATAATGAAGTGTGCAAAGATTTAGGATAACAAATGTTATAATGAAGTGTGCAAAGATTTAGGATAACGAATGTTATAATGAAGTGTGCAAAGATTTAGGATAACAAATGTTATAATGAAGTGTGCAAAGATTTAGGATAACAAATGTTATAATAAAGTGTGCAAAGATTTAGGATAACAAATGTTATAATGAAGTGTGCAAAGATTTAGGATAACAAATGTTATAATGAATTGTGCAAAGATTTAGGAAAACAAATGTTATAATAAAGTGTGCAAAGATTTAGAATAATGAATGTTATAATAAAGTGTGCAAAGATTTAGAATAATGAATGTTATAATAAAGTGTGCAAAGATTTAGGATAACAAATGTTATAATGAAGTGTGCAAAGATTTAGGATAACAAATGTTATAATGAATTGTGCAAAGATTTAGGAAAACAAATGTTATAATAAAGTGTGCAAAGATTTAGGATAACAAATGTTATAATGAAGTGTGCAAAGATTTAGAATAATGAATGTTATAATGAAGTGTGCAAAGATTAATGATAAAGAATGGTATAATGAAGTGTGTAAAGATTTAGGATAATGAATGTTATAATGAAGTGTACAAAGATTTAGGATAATGAATGTTATAATGAAGTGTGCAAAGATTTAGAATAATGAATGTTTTAATGAAGTGTGCAAAGATTTAGGATAACAAATGTTATAATGAAGTGTGCAAAGATTTAGAATAATGAATGTTATAATAAAAATTTGCAAAGATTAATGATAACGAATGTTATAATGAAGTGTGCAAAGATTTAGGATAACAAATGTTATAATGAAGTGTGCAAAGATTTAGAATAATGAATGTTTTAATGAAGTGTGCAAAGATTTAGGATAACAAATGTTATAATGAAGTGTGCAAAGATTTAGAATAATGAATGTTATAATAAAAATTTGCAAAGATTAATGATAACGAATGTTATAATGAAGTGTGCAAAGATTTAGGATAATGAATGTTATAATGAAGTGTGCAAAGATTAATGATAAAGAATGGTATAATGAAGTGTGTAAAGATTTAGGATAATGAATGTTATAATGAAGTGTACAAAGATTTAGGATAATGAATGTTATAATGAAGTGTGCAAAGATTTAGAACAACGGATGGGGTAGTTAATAGGCTACTTGTAAACAAAAGTAAACTTTGTTTGAAAGAAAAAAACCATCAACTTCTTTAATTATAACATGGTCTGGTGCACCAGAGGAAGTGCAGCGTCTTTAATTAATATACTTTCTATGATGTATGAACCCTTCAATTTCAAACTTTCTTTCCCGGATATAGATTTTATATCCATCAAACATGTCAACAGCTGAAGATGTTCCCTTAATATTTCATTTGCAATACTTAATTGTAATTTAAAGACATACTAAGAAGCCTGTTTGATTCCGATATAAACGTATAAAATATACAAATGATAACCGAGTTTCAGCTGAAGACTTCATAACCTCCCCGGAGTCAACTGATAAGACATGTGAGATATTGATTTTCGGCCGGATCAACATCGGGTGATAGGAATATTAGCTAGGGCTTTACAAGGTTAATAAGCTTTTAAACAACCAGATATTGAAATCATTTCGTTTTGTTGACATTGAATCAAAATTCTAATGAGGGTAGATAGTGAAATGAACTTTGATTACTTTGTTTCTGTTAAAGAAATACAACCTCTTAGAATGAACAAAAAAATTTAAATTTCTAAACTTGGTCTATGGGAGTAATTATTCATCAGGGGACCATAGGCGTACGGGCTGATTTTTCTAGGGGGGGCTGAACCATTTTTGCCCGAAAAATATGCATGATGCCCGAAAATGACCAATTTATTGATACCGCCTAAGAGCACCATCAACTTTCAGTAACACCGAGATAATCGATTTGAACCACAATGGAAACATTTTATTTTCACCATATACATACAGTGTAAGAAAAAGTGATCATTCATACATCAAGAATTTCAATTTTAATACAAACGTGCAAAACTGATGTGACTGTCGTCTGCCGATGAATCCCACATCTGCGCAGAAAACGAACAGCACGAAAATGAATGTGGATTAATCTTTGGCCGTGGCGTTTTCACAGTTTACATCAACTAGCAAAGCAAAACACGTACACTGCTGATAGTGATAGCGAAAATAGTCATAGTCTGAAAATTGAGGTGTCTTGTTCAAAAGAAATTTTGATTTACGATTTTTGCGACTGGCAAAGACATCGATGATTCTGTCCATATCATTTTCAATCACAGCATTGGCATAAAATCGTTCGATGTTGATCATTGCGAGCTCGCTCAAACGTTCCTGGCCCATGGTGCTTCTCAGATAAGTTTTCAGTCTTCTCAACGCACTGAATGAGCACGATGTCGCAGGAATGGTACACAGCAATTTTACCACGTTTGAAAATTCAGGAAGAAAATCTATCAGCTCATGATTATACATAATGGAAAGAAGATCAATTGCATTGGAGAAGTGAAGCTTATTCTGCGATATAATTCATGTTCAGCTTTCAGAACCTCTGAATTTAGTTCATAGAAATTGGCCACTTGGTGCCGGGGTCTTTGGTTTGGACGACATTTTCAATTATCAACCTGTTAAAGATTCGGGTCTGCTTAATCACGGATCGCACAAGAATTAATTTAATAAAGTCACGAAGATTGAAATGCAAAGATTTAAATGATCACAATCTGCAGTCTCATTGCATGGAAATCTTGAAATGAAATTATACTGAACTGAATGCGTAAGGCATGGAATTAGTTAAATGCAAACATTGGCTATATCCTACCTATTTATGTATATATAACACAGAAAGGCCTTTGGAAAGGCTGGAGTCATAGTCATATCTGCAAAACAATCTCAAGATCTTAACAAATCTCAAAAAGCAAGATTTGACTTATCAATTCGATCTGGACTGGTTTTTAAATAAATAGAAGATCTGGTCTGTCGATTAATATGTAGTTACCAATTTCGGGCTCCAAACAAAATTTCCCGAGACGGACTGGGAAGCTCAGACCATCGGATTTCGGGCACTTTGTTCTGGTGGTCGGAGGGATTTTCTAATTTTTGAAATATTTTCTTGACAAAAACATTATTTTACAATTTTTCGGGCGCCAACAGAAGCCAAGAAGAAATTTCCCAGAAACTCAGACTAACCCTACCTCAGGACCAGCAAAAAAAACCCCGGATTTCGGGCACTTTCTTCTGGCGGTCGGAAAGATTTTCTAATTTTTTGAAAAATTTTGATTTTTCTTGACAAAAACATTATTTAACAATTTTTCGGGCGCAAACAGAAGCCAAGAAGAAATTTCCCCGAGACTGACTGGGAAGCTCAGACTAACCCTACCTCAGGATCAGCAAAAAACCCCGGATTTCGGGCACTTTGTTCTGGCGGTCGGAAAGATTTTATGAATTTTTTTGAAAAATTTATATTTTTCTTGACAAAAACGTTATTTTACATTTTTTTTTCGAGCGCTGCCCGAAAAAGTTGACAATTGCCCGAAAAAACTCATGTTCGCCCGACTCAGGGGGGGCTGCAGCCCCCCCAGCCCCCCTGGCTCGTACGCCTATGCAGGGGACTTACCTGATGCCATAACTATACAACAGATTACCTAAATAATCTGATAAATCCAGAAAACTATGTTTATATACAATAATAATTGTAAAACGCTTACTCAAATTTTAAGCGTTTTTCAATAATAACCTGTTAACGTAAAAATGAAATACACAATAGATTCCGTTTTAAATAAGAATTAACCCTACATTCTTTTTCTGAAACATTCTGGTATATAAGCATAAAGTAGCGTACACACAGACAACATTTGTCGAAAAATGGTACGCTACTTTACTATGACGCACAACATACATCTCGAAAACAAAAATAAACGTTTTTAAACGATGTTGGGTAACAATTGGACAACATGTTGCCGAATGTTTCCGAACTGTACACACTGGCAACATTTTCCACAACATGGGATTTCGGCAACATGTTGTCAAATGTTGTCAGTGTGTACAGTACTTATTCAGATGGTGAAACTGATTTACGAGTATGTATGCCTTCTTCAACGAAACATATACAATCAAATCCATGTACTTCTATTTCGTCAAGAAGAAAATAAATTTGCATTGCTATTTCTTGTACTCTATTGCTGGCGACAGAATAGTTCCTAGGGTTAGAATTTACTGTGAAGTGTTCAAATCTCAAATAAACAGTAAAACATTTATCGATCATTAGATACTTTAAAATGCCATTATGTTACATAATAATGGAGCCATGTGCCAACTTCAATCACTCTGAACCATCAATTCTGAAATGTGTTTATCAATTTAATCAGATTTAGGTTACAGTTTTTACCGCAATTTCTTTCTTTAGTTAGTAATTTGGTTCTGTTTTTACATCTGTTTGTGAAGTTTTTTCTGGTACCAATGATTTTATGGTACCGTGGATTTACATATTTAAACAATTGACAAAAAATTTAAATTTCAAGAGAATCCTAATTTTGAATTTCTGATATCACCTCTTTAAGTCTCAGAATCTTGAATTTTTTAGCATGTATACACATATACAGAAAATGAAAGATAAATGTTTAGGTAGGGATATAATTGAAGGAATTATGCCATTTTCATACATTTCTAGTACGTCTGGAGGCTATTTACATAATAAATGTATTCAAGACTCAAATCGACCCCCGATAATGTTAAACATTCGCCTTTTAAGTTTTAAGTGTACATTAAGAAATATTCGGCAAACTGTTATTTAGATATTGGTGCTTAAATATATACACGTATACAACTTTATTTTTGTTGTCGAGAGATGCAAATGAGGTTGCCGAGTGAACAGAACTATAAATCTCATGATCAGCGATCCATCAAGTAACAAAAATTGAGCCACAACCAATATTTGCCCAACATTTTGTCGTGTGTATACAGGTACAAGTCTTTGTTGTCCAACATATTATCGATAATTCTGTCAGTGTGCACATAGCTTTAAAGTTTTTAACTCTTGTCCTAGCTTTAAAGGGATATGTTCACTAACTGTCCGACCCATAAATTAGTTGTCCCAGGACCTAGAATATTTTTTAGCTATTCTAATCCATAATAATGTTCACAACTCTCCCTCGAAATATAAGCCTTCAAATCCCTGTGTAGCCATAATTATGTGCGTTTGTAAGACAAAAATACGATTTTTGGGCAGTTCTAGTAAATCTGAATGTTATTTACATAAATTCAAGGTCCAAATCGATCCTTGAAAATGCTGAACATTCCCCTTTTAGGTCAAAATTATTTCGGAGAAAATTGTTGTACCTCGCATATTTTATCAAAGAACAAAATTAATATTTTTAATAATTGCATTCAGACTTGTCATGAAAGTCAACTATTGCGGGCTTATGTAGCCTTCCCTGGTAAACTATGTTCATATCAATATTCAGAATGTGTAAATGATGTATAGCATCATTAGGTATAAAAATAAATGAGAACTTCTTATCAAGAAACTAGTGAGCATAATCATTAAAAGTAATTATTGAATCATTAAGGAAAAGGTCAACAGTTAACGATAAATAAATGGAACTACTGAGCGATAAATAACACACAAAAAAAATCATATAAAGACATTTAAGAAACAAAATGTTGGAATGATTTGCACTCGAGGGACAGATAACACTTTTTATTGCAAACCGTAACATTAGTAAGGGACAGATAACATTTTCTCTATTGCAAACCGTAACATCAGAAAGGGACAGATAACACTTTTTATTGTAAACAGTTACATTAGAAAGGGACAGATAACACTTTCTATTGAAAACTGTTACATTAAAAAGTGACAGATAACACATTCTATTGAAAACAGTTATATAAGAAAGGGACAGATAACACTTTCTATTCAAAACTAATACATTAGAAAGGGATATAATATACTTTCTATTAAAAAACTGTTCCATTAGAAATGGACAGATAACACTTTCTATTGAAAAAAAGGGACAAATAACACTCTCTATTGAAAACTGTTACATTAGAAAGGTACAGATCAGATAACATTTTCTATTAAAAACTATTACTTTAGAAAAGGACAGATAACACTATCTACTAAAAACTTTGAGATTAAAATGGGACAGATAACACTTTCTATTGAAAACTATTACTTTAGAAAAGGACAGATAACACTATCTACTAAAAACTTTGAGATTAAAATGGGACAGATAACACTCTCTATTGAAAATTGTTACATCAAAAAGGGACAGATAACACTTTCTATTGAAAACTGTTATATTAGAAACGGACAGATAACACTTTCTATTGAAAACTGTTACATTAGAAAGGGACAGATAACACTTTCTTTTGAAATCAAAATGGGACAGATAACACTTTCTATTGAAAACTGTTACATTAGAAACGGACAGATAACACTTTCTATTGAAAACTGTTACATTAGAAAGGGACAGATAACACTTTCTTTTGAAATCAAAATGGGACAGATAACACTTTCTATTAAAAATTGTTACATTAGTTTTCAATAAACGGATACGGAGAAAGTCCTGAGTTAATACTTAATGTTGTATAAAGGGAAGTAACACACGGTATTTGGTGTAAGACATTCCAGTCCACTAATACATTTTTCATGCCTTTCCATGTTAAATCCCAAAATTAAATTTTCTATAACTTTTTCCAGAAATTTTGTTGAAAAAGTTTGAATATGTCACATGAAAGCCTGACCCATTCTTAGTGTCTCCTAAAAAATTCAACATATATGATGACCATGAAAATTTGGAGTTAAGTAAATCGAAAGTAGACCACTACCGGATATTAAACACTTACAAGAAACGACTATTTTTACATTTCTGTTTCCTCATAAAAAATTTGAGTTTATTTATTGTGAAAGATATGACAATTTCACACATCAAAATCTAAATCAAAACCAAAAGTAAACTTAAAAACACGAAATAAAGGGGTGGAAGTGGGGGTGGGGGAAGAGAGAGAAAAATACACAAACTTTTAGTTGAATGAGTCCACATAGATTATAATACTTATTTTGATGGGTGCTAATAATTTAAAACAAACAGAACGGCACTGTTAACAGATTTACAACAGGATTAATCTGGCATACAGTCTTATATAACAATTCAACTAACTATACATAAGCAGCTTATAAATAAAAAGTGGATTAATATCAAAAGGCATTTTTTTTTAATCTTTTAAAATTTCAAAAGGCTTTAATTAAGTATTACCGTCTGCTTTTGATTTTTAGAGAAATCGCCACCCAAGCACCAATTCACTAAACCTCCAAGATATGTATACCTGAACAGCCATTTAAACAGTAAGTTACAGAAGTATTTCAAATGTTCACATTAGTTCCATTGAAATTCTTTCATATGATCTTAAAGGATGTAATAGAATTCAAAAGTTGTTTTTATATGTATATATACATGTACTCAATCAATTTTATATGTATATATCAATTTTCACCGTAGAATTGAATATTATCTAGCTACATAAATTTATGTAGGCCTACTTATAAGGTCTTCTTATGTTTCCGTTGTGGTGGTCAAATTGTGGTGTCACATCCAGTGCCTTTTCATACCTTCGGATTTTTCAACACGTTTCCCCCTGTCAGTGATGCAGGTCGAAGGGGCTAATATGGAAAAGCGTCTAGTCGTTCGGAGGGACAATAAACCGAGGTCCCGTGTGCTATTGGCTGTGCACGTTAAAGATCCCTCGACAGTTGGAAATCGAAAATAAGTGCAGGCTAATGCAGCTGTCCTGGCAAAATTTCCCTCATTGCACACTGAATGGCGTTTGCCCGTCCCCAATTAGCCCATATAGGTGCAGAAAACATTTTGGATGTCCAGTGCCTTTTCATTCTTATTAAAACCTTATTTTGGATGTCAAGTTTCGTGTTTGTTCTGTAGGTCACAACGGTCGTACAGATATACTACGGACATAATTATGTGTAGTTATTGAACGTCACTCGACCATTACCCAATTCTTATTCTTATTCTTATGCTTAATGTTACATCTTAATCAGAAATCGTGGAAAACTCATTTGGGCTTTAAGAAATTAACTGTTGTCTAGAAGTATCTTGAATTGTCAGAGTAACTTCCCTTCGTTTGTTTTGCATGAATGGGCAGTTCAGGTATATGACATACTTTGCCAAAAGGTGTATTTTGTTATTGGAGTAAATATCATACGTATATTATTTTAAAACTATGTGATCTATAAAGCTGAACATCAGCAAATATTTGAATTTCAGTATTTCACAATGAGTGATAACGATAATATCTCGTATTGCAGTCAACGACGTATCTCATAACAGTGTTGTCTACTAAGAGAAAAACATTTCAGTATTTCGAAATGAGTGATAGATAACACAGTGTTTTCTATAAAGGGTTGATTACGGTAAGCATTATTACATTCGAGTCATTTGTCAATTGTCATACACGGATCGAGGCACAGGTGTGACTGTGTGAGTTAGACACTGACTCGTTATATCATCTGAAGGTCCAGGGTTTAACTCGATCTGGCATGGGTTGATTTAAACAATATTTATTACAATGAAAGCATTTGCAATGGCATGATATGATTTAGAAAAAAGCTAAGTACATGTAGCTTAATTAATCCGCCTTGTATAAGCAATATTGTAAAATTATAATAATAATGATAAACAATTGATAAGTGAATAAATGAATGAAAAATCGTGGGGTCCCTGGTATTTTCAATATAAGCATTAATTCATAAATTATATAAGCCCGAAATAACCGTCCTTATCGCAGTCTCTGACAGCTCCACTTGGCGCCCAGAGGCCGCAACAGCGGCGGGTATTTCGGACTAAGATATTGTCTGTCGTTTTGGTACCTTTTACACACGGATTGCAAACTGCTTGGCGTTTTTCCGTCTTCATTTTTCCCATAGGTACAAAAAAGTAAGGCGCTAATATTAAGATTCAAAATTGACTACTATACATGACTACATTTTTTGTTTATAAGACATATAGAAGTAGGAAGATTACATTAAATATGGATATACTACTTCTGCATTTATTACATACTACGTTTCGAAACACATACAGGTAACGTTATCAAGTATAGTATGTAATAAATGCAGAAGTAGTATATCCATATATCTTAGTGTTTTTAATACATAACTACATTCTATTATTATATGACTGGGACTTTAATTTGATACTTACCTTGCAATTTGATATTTTATAGAAATATAGCTACATGTATAGGCAGGCCTACGTTATAATATTTGTAACAATAATAAGCGAGACGCTATCAATATCCCTTGTTACTTATAACGAAAGATTTTTCATTGTGTTAGTGCCCAAATAATTTTAGACACATATTTTTTTTTTATCGAATATCAGATAAAGATTAGGTAAAGACACAGGCACCAGATTCTGCTAAAAAAAATCGTATATATAAAATGTAATTGTCAACATCCGTTTTTTATGAAACTAGACTTAACATATTTCGATAAAATACGACGTGTTATACTTGTGTTAATCTGTAAAAGTGATGATTTTTGTTTAAGAAATACTTCACAATACTGTTTGAATGTCAAAGCATGTGAAAAGAGGTAAGAATATCAAAGATAAAAAAAAAGCGATACAGAACAAAATGATGGCTGCTTTCACACCTTGAAAGTCTTTATATATACGATTTTTTTTTGCCTGTGGGTAAAGACATCAACATTAGAAACAACTGCAAGCAACTGCAAGAATTTCACGTTTTATACTTTGTAGACAATGGATACATTAAAAATCATCTGGGTACAGATTCTTCTTTTCATAGTATCAGCATCAGGTAAACATATTTTTAGCTTCTATCAAAGTCCAAGCTACTTAGGATCTTAAAGCTCATTCCATGTCAAATCCGGACTCTGTACAAGCAAAACAATTCTGCTTCGCGCGCCACATCCACCACTACCTGGAATCTCTGTATTTCAGCAGGATTGACCTCGGATCTGCCAAACTTCGATATATTCAGAAAGATAGATATTTTTGTAGGTCCTTCAGACCATCAATAACACTCTATTCATTTCACATCCGCAGTTTCAGCAAGTTTTTAACCAAACTGACCCTGAGTCTGCCTTTAAGGACTGCGTGCGCAACAAAAACAAAATTGATGGAACGTACTATTTTTTATATGTAATTGTTATCCGGTATAGCCCACGTGTGCCACATTATGCAAGGCCGAAACTCAACAGAAATTTTATTTTACTTAGAGAAATATAATTCTTGATTCGTTTTTTTTTTCAGCTGAATTTCAGTTCACCGCACCAACAGAAAATTGCGTTTTTGGAAGCGCGTGTAATTTAAAATGTGGCCCAATAGATAGTTCCGAGAATGTGCAATTCCTTCGAGGTGGAAAACCATTTCTAACATGTTTATCAAGAAATAGCTTCGAGTCACCGTGCTTGATTGTACCAGACAGTGAAAATCCTGGTTATAGCACGTACTTTGACTCTCGAAAATCAGAAATTATCCTCAAAACACCAATAAAAGAAACCGACGATGGCAGCATCTGGACTTGTAAAAATGGAAATCAAGAGGATAGCGTTAACGTTACAGCTGGTTGTAAGTGTTTTTCTTACATCTATGATTATTTTTTTGATAGAGCTTCTGAATCTTTGAGTAGATTTCAATAATATTAAAAAAAAGATACTTCATTTAAATATATATAAATATAATCTAGAATCTAGTAACGTGCCCACAAGCATCCCTTCTCCTCTTCTCCTCCTCGAGCCAAAAGTGTTGCTGTAAAATCGCATAATTTGTGCATTTTCATGACCCTGACTATATATAAATACACACCTGAACAGATTTTTCTACGAATCGCTTTCCCTTTTTCTTCCTGTACAG
Source organism: Lottia scabra (assembly GCA_029955415.1). Classification (NCBI taxonomy): domain Eukaryota; kingdom Metazoa; phylum Mollusca; class Gastropoda; family Lottiidae; genus Lottia; species Lottia scabra. The sequence continues at coordinate 2,070,877 of JARJEI010000030.1, read as the reverse complement.
CGTGGCATGGTTAAGAAACGCGTATTTATAGCCTACCTATTTTTTCTCTTTTCTAGATAGATCGTTAGTAGGAAAATTTTCACCAACGAATTACATTGTAACCGTTGGGCAGGAAGTTAGTATAATTTGTCAAGTTGTAGTTTATGAGGCGATTACCTTCGACCCTAGTATGGTAACAACAACTATAACTAGTAACAGTGATTATAGCAATCTTACAACTACTGTTTCTAAAGGGAATTACCTCAATTACAGAGCAACATTGAAATTGAAATGTACAGATCACTATTTCACATGTTTCTCTACAACTGGATTTGGTGCCCTAAGCCAAAAATATTTAGAGTTAAATGTCCCATGTAAGTAGGTCTACATTTTTCAATCATACCACACCAATACCAATACCAATACATCACCATACAAGATGGCCTTTATAGAGATATAGGGCCCTTAAGTCACGTGATCAAAACAGCCGAATTCTACTTCCGGTGACATGCTACTGCCGCTAACTATGACGTCTTCTGTCGCACTTCTCGATTCAGCTATCAAAACTGTTATTTGTCGTGCCTTTGAGTATCCTCATAGATATGAATACATACAGCGCAATATTTTGTACATATATCTCCATTGGACCATAGTCGTTCACACCCTTTTGAATTTGAATTTTTAGTGACAGCCGTCTACCTCCATTTGATCAATCGTATGTCAAACGTAATTTGTTTAGTGTAAAAATTTCAAATTTGAAGGAATTATATACGGTGGCTAACATAGGACATATTAAGTTTTTATTTTTCAAGAAATTAATAATTATAATCTTTAATATTCACCTCGGTGATCAATAGATAAATATAATTAAAGGAATAAATATTTAAAAAATATTCTCCTTTGTGGAATAAGTTTTTAATTATTTATTCGTTGAAATTGGAAATAAATATAACAGGTGAAAATTAAAAGTATTTAATTCAAATTAAAGCTTAATATGTCGTAACTGAGGCACCGTAATTATATGATTTTCATACAGTCCTGGATAATCTGACAATTATTATAAGTCCCTGTATAGTCCTTTTTTTCAAATGCATAAAATGCTTAACGTGATATTCATTGCTCTTGCAGGTCCAATTGAAATATTTTACGATATGATAACAACCAATGTTACAATTGAACTTGGTAAAAGTCGTGATTTAGAATTGTATTATAGTGGTTATCCAGTGACAACACGTTGGTATAAAAACTTTCCAGAAGGAGATATGAGATTAAATAGAATTAATAATGTCATAGATCTACCAATAGGATCTAGAAAAGAGATCATGTTTATTACCAATGCTAATTTTGACGATGCTGGACAATATACAGTACATGTTAGACAGAATGATACTGTTATTAAAGTGGTTTACCATGTTATTATCAGGGATCCGAATGCAAATACCCCGGTACCGATTGCCACAGATAAACCACTACCAACCTCAATAGCTCCCACAGGCAGTGAGTTCATTTCTCTAACCTTATTTTAAAGGTATTGTAAAGTGGTTTTCTAAACTTTGTATGTGTATCGGGGACACTGATAGCACCAAATTGCAACATTCCAATTTCCATTCCGACGTCTGTGGTTCTTGCAATTCTACTAAAACTATAAAAGCGTTTTATAACGTCACTGATAGTGATCGACCTGAAGCTACTATTGATATCAGCAATGCAGATTAATGTCGGTGACGTCATAAAACGCGTTAGTTTTAGTGGAATTGCAAAAACCACAGACGTCGGAATGGAAATTGGATTGTCGCAAATCGATGCTATCAGTGTTGCCGATACACATACAAAGTTTAGAAAACCACTTTACAATAAGTTTTTATTTTTTATGAATAAGAAAAAAAAAGTAGAATTTTTATTCTGAAAAGTTCTGACATAGAATACCTTTCGGAGGGTACAATAAACCGAGGTCCAGTGTGCTACATGTTGTGCACGTTAAAAAAAGTTGGCGAATGTTGCTGTCTTGGAAAATTTTCCATCATTACACTGTTTAACATTTGTCTGTCCTAAAAACTTAGCAGATATCCTAGCATGATGATATTTTTTTACTATGGTCACTGGTCAGGAAACACTCTACGATTATTTTTTTAATTTCAGATGAGATAACGTTTGCAGGTCCACCAGAAAAATGTGTACATGGAAAAAAATGTTCGCTTAAATGTGGCGAAATCGATCGATCGAACAATGTTGAATTTTACCGAGATGACAAATTATTTTTAACCTGTGTTCAGAGAAATTCTTTCAGCCCCTGCCTTATTCCCGATGAGAATTTGAACACTGATATTGCCAAAATACAACACTCAACATATTTTGACTGGCGTAGTTCGACGATGGTATTAACAATTGTTTTTAAAGAAAATGATTTTGTGAGTCATTGGACGTGTAAAAATGGATACAGTAAAGCATCTGTGTTCGTCGAAGCGGACTGTAAGTATTTTCATTTAACCATAGAAATATAATAGGACTGGAAGTCTAAGTCTTCACATTATCTTTTAAACTTCTGATTCAATTTATGGTTGACCTAGTTTCTCCTTTGGCGACAAGTTGATTCTAAGTGATACTGTGGCAGAGAGACTGGATGTTCCGGTCTAAGTAGATCCTTTTAACATGCCTTTTTATATGACTTCTTGCAGAAACCGGAAGTTAAGTGAGTTCCCAAAATTCAACGCATGATTCTTGTGTTATTATTCCCTATATACCTCACAGTTCCATGATTTAACTATTAGAAAACAAAATAATATTGTTTTTGTGGGAGCAGGACTCGGTTGGTTTTCGGGGTGTCTTCCCCGGGTCATTCTTTAAAGGGGATTGATTGTTCACTAACTCTGTTGGTCAATTGACCTTAGTCTCAGAAATGGCAAAATTTAAGCTAGGCTTATCAGTAATTTTGCGCTCAACTCTCCCTCGAAATTTAAGCCTTCAAATATCAATAATTATCAGTGTTTGAAAGTAAAAAAGTATTGAGACTATGCCTTATATAGAAAACACATGTACAGAAAATTATAGATAACTGTTAAAGGTACGGGTATAATTGAAGGGATTATGCAATTTAATGCAGTTCTAGTACTTTTCAAGGTTATTTACATATAATCAAGGCCCAAATCGACCCTCGAAAATTCTGAACATTCCCTTTAAGTCCAGGTCTGATTTTAAGTCCCTTTACAATAATCACAATTACATTATCTAAAATTCATGTATATCGCGGACACTAAAAGCATCGATTTGCTTTATATCAAATTCAATCAGACGTCTGTGGTTCCTTAATTTCTACTTTTATGTTTGATGACGTCACACCTGTGATACAAGTATATTTCGAGGCTTAAAATGACGCTTAGTTTTAGTGGCATTCCTGGAACCACAGATGTCTGACTGAAAATTGGAATGGTTCAAATTGATGCTATCGGTGTTAATGATACGCATACAATCTTTTAGAAAATCTCTATTCAATCAACTTATTATTTCTGTAAAAATTCATCCGTGTTCACTTTCATTCTTTCAGATGGAGTTTTCGTTAAACAGTTTACCACGCAGTCATATTTAAAATCTGTAGGACAAACTGTAGCTTTATCGTGTGAAATCGAAGGTTTAATTGTAGATTCATCTTTTACATGGCCTGACATGTCAACATCAATAACTAGAAATGGTGATGCCAGCAATCTTACTACTACCGTTTCACAAGGATATTACGATATGGTTATTACAGCAACACCTATTTTAAAATGTACAGATCACTATTTTACTTGTTTTGCCACAAGTGGATTTGGTTTACGAAGCCAAAAGTATGTGGAGATATATGTCAAATGTAAGTTTATCTTGAAAGATGTTGAAATATTTGCTGTTTAGATTACCATTTAAGGGAAATACAATAATTTCTGCACGTTATAAATCGGCAGTTTGATATCGAAAAGGAGAATGTTAACAACTATATATTGACAAAATATCACCCCACCGGCCCCACCGGCCCCACAGACGGTGGTCGTATTTATAAGCTGTCTCATTAAGAAATCATTTTCGAATTTCATTGCAGGTCCAATTGAAATATTTTACGATATGATAACAACCAATGTTACAATTGAACTTGGTAAAAGACGCGATTTAGAATTGTATTATAGTGGTTATCCAGTGACAACACGTTGGTATAAAAACTTTCCAGAAGGAGATATGCAATTAAATAGAATAAATAATGTCATAGATCTACCAATAGGATCTAGAAAAGAGATCATGTTTATTACTAATGCTAATTTTGACGATGCTGGACAATATACTGTACATGTTCAACAGAATGATACCGTTATTAAGGTGGTTTACCACGTCACTATAGTAGTGCCAACAACCACAACAACTAGTTACGCCAGCAAACACAATACAAGCACCACTTCACCAAGGTTTTCAACATCAGTAAAACCTAATCCCAAATACACTACCGCCGATAAACATAATGTTACCAATGCGCCTCATTCAACTAATCCCAAATACACAACCACTGCAATTACTAAATCGACATCGAAAAATGCAGAACTGGACGCTGTCGTAACTAAAGATGGAAATGGAAGTTGTCAACAATTTAGTTGTGCACTCACTTTGGTGATATTAGCGTTTTTATCATACAAATTTGTATAATTTCAAAAATTGTTTTCGTGTTTTAATGTTCATTTTTTATCTTGGTGATTTGAGGCACAAAATATACTTGAATATGATTTCAACGTATCCAAATCATTTCTTAAAACGTTGCAATGAGAACAGAACTGAAACCTTTAAGAAATTAATTTTCTAGAAATATTAATACGTTTAAAATTGTATATAGTTGTTATGTAGTTTAGAGTTGTCCTTCTTATTATTACTTAAATAAGATATTATATCCCAACTAATATTACATGTATTATGTCACGGTGTTTTATGGTTACCAGGACGAAAAAATGGGGCCTTTAAAAAAAAACATATCAAAAAGAGTTTATTACGAAAACGTACTTAATTACCATTGCCTTTTTATAAATTAATTATAACGTTCAATTATCTCGCAGCTCATGATTGTTTATATTGTAGTTTATATTTTTATGTATAGTGAATATAAACATGTTTTATATCATATTGTTCAAAAATTATAGTTTTGTTTATCTGAAATAATGTTGAACTAAGGGCATGCTCCAAAATTTGTGTTTTTGGTGGCGACATGGAAATATACCATTTTTTAGTTCTATTGTTCGTCCCACGTTGAAATGTAGGCGTGGGCGTATATTGCCGTTCACCTTGTCCGTAGGTCCGTTGGTCCGTTGGTTAGTTAGTGTGCTCATAATATCATATCCTCAAAATATTGCTTAGCTCAAAATGATCTCTTACTACATATTATATTGATATTCTAAGTAAAAAAAAAAATCTCATGAATAGGCTACCAATAATCACACCAAATTACATTCAAATCAGATGGAAACTTTACGGTTAAAGGAATTATGTTCATCATCCGTTGGAGCAATAATCTTTTAGTCTAAGAACCTTGAATTTTTCTTTTAGCATATCTAGGCCTAATTCCTAATAATATTCACAACTCTCCCTCAAAATTTAAGCCTTCAAATCCCCGTGTAAATAATTATCAGCGTTTGAAAGTCACAAATACGACTCTTACTTTAGTGAGATTGTACATTATAAAGAAAAAAAATATACAGAAAATAAGGGTAGCCTTTTAGGAGATTATACACTTTTTGTTCTAATACTTCTGGAGACTATTTACATAATATTCATTAATAATCTACCCTCGAAAATGCTGAACTTTGCCTTTTAATTAGGCTGTAGCTTATCATTTATCATATGATATGATATGATAGGCCTATATCTTTTACAGTTAACTTTCTAAATCATAACCAACTAAAACATTCGCCAATATTTGAAACTTCTAAAACATTCCCTTTTAACATTTGTAAAACAAACATTAGGATTTCCTTCAGTCTAATTAAAGTATAGACCTATCTTTCATTCGTTTTATACGAACGTTTATTAGGTCTATATTTTCATTAGACTAGGATTTCCTAATGCAACATAGGCTACCATGAGATATATCATTAGAGGTTACTTTTCAGAAAGATTCAAATTTGAACAGAAGTGGATAGGGCCTATAAATAGCAAAAAGTGTGTTCTCTATCCTTATGTTATAAAATTTCCTCATCATTTTATTATTGCTTGATAAAGATTCCTGTAAGTGAATTAAAACGTTGCTTAAATAAAAGAGGAGTAGTATAATAATATCCATAGTGTTTTATTTATATAATATTCTATGTACTTCTAAATGTCATTCAAGGATATATAAAAGTAAAATCAACTTTAAGCTAGATTCTCAATCGATTACTAGCAATGTTAACGGACGGACCGACATGTTGCCAATATTAGATATACATGATCAAAATACAGTATGCAAAAAAACAAAAACAAAACTCTTTTAAATTCACAGTCTTTCGATATTCAATTGTGTATAAGCGCCCACGAGGAAACTCGCCCACGACAAAGCGACGAAAATATTCCTCGCCCACGAGAAAGCGACGAAACTCGCCCACGAGGAAAATATTCCTCGCCCACGAGAAAGCGAGGAAACTCGCCCACGAGAAAGCGAGGAAAATAATTCCTCGCCCACGACAAAGCGAGGAAAATAATCCTCGCCCACGACAAAGCGAGGAAAATATTTTTCCTCGCCTTTTTCCTCGCTTTCTCGCCCTTTTCCTCGCTTTCTCGCCTTTTTCCTCGCCTTTTTTTAACCTCGCTTTCTCGCCTTTTTCGTCGCTTTGTCGTCTTCTCGACTTCTCGTGGGCGACAAGTCGAGGTTTACATGGCCGCAACCGGCTTCCATAGTTATTGGAGTAAATATCATACATTTGTACGTACATTATTTTAAAACTACGTGATATTTAAAGCTGAACATCAGCAAATATTTGAATTTCAGTATTTCACAATGAGTGATAACGTTATCTCGTATTGCAGTCAACGACGTATCTATTCACAGTGTTGTCTACTAAGAGATTACATTTCAGTATTTCGAAATGAGTGATAGATAACACAGTGTTTTCTATAAAGGGTTGATTACGGTAAGCATTATTACATTTGAGTCATTTGTCAATTGTCATACACGGATCGAGGCACAGGTGTGACTGTGTGAGTTAGGCGCTGACTCGTTTTATCTGACCAGTGGGTTTAACTCGATGGCATGGGTTGAGATGATACCTTTTATACTCAGATTGCACGTTTGGCGTTTGTCCGTCTTCATTTTTCAAGTCACAATTCTATACAGATTTTGACGAAACTTGTTTTATTATCACCCTAGAATGAACCCTATTGAAAATCAAAAGAATCAAAAAATATTTTATATGAATTACTCTAGAAGGCAGAATTCTTGATTGATTTTTATGAAATCTATTGAAATAGTTTGTTATCACGCGATAAACCCTATTGCTATGGGTTATTGCCATTCTTCTTCGAAATACATTTAGTTTTTTAGATCATAAACACTCTACAATTACTACAAGGCAGAAGGATTTTGACTAAACTTGATGAATGCTGAAGCCTTGATGAAATTGAGAAAAAAAAATATTGGGACGACACTTAATTTAAGTTCTGAACGAAATGTAGGCCTATGACTATAGGTCGAATATTTCATGGTTGTGCAGATGGTTGTTGTTTTCTGCCAAATGTTCTTTTTCAAACAAAGCTGCCAGTGGGCGTATATTACCTTGCCTGGTAAGCTATCTTTTTATTGAATATCAGATTAAGTTTATTTAAAGTAAAGACATCAACAATATAGAAACAACTGCAAACATATTATGTGTTATACTTTGTAGACAATGGATACATCAAAAATCATCTGGGTAGAGTTTCTCCTTTTCATGGTATCAGTATCAGGTAAACCAACCTATTTTATCTGTTATCCAAGTCCAAGCTACAGGATCTTAAGCTTAAAGCTCATTCAATGTCAAATCCGGACTCTGTACAAGCAAAACAATTCTGCTTAATCAAAATCGCATCCAAAAATATGGCAAAATCGAGAGTAATATAGTTAGTAGTGGATGACTCCAAAGAGATGTACCATCAGGTGTTTCGAAAATTGTAAGCACGATCTGCTTTGCGCGCGACACCCACCACTACTTGGAAACCCTGCATTTCAGCAGGATTGTCCTCGGAGCTGCCAAACTTCGATATATTCAGAAAGATAGATATTTTTGTATGTCATTCAGACCATCAAAAACACTCTATTCATTTCACATCCGCAGTTTCAGCAAGTTTTTAACCAAACTGACCCTGAGTCTGGCATTAAGGACTGCGTGCGCAACAAAAAACAAAATGGATGGAACTTACTATTTCTTTATTATGGCAATTCTTATCCGGTATAGCCCATTGGTGCCAAACTGGTATATGCAAGACCGAAACTGTAAATTGTACAAAAATAATTCTTGATTCGTTATTTTTTTCAGCTGAATTTCAGTTCACCGCACCAACAGAAAAATGTGTATATGGAAATGAATGTTTGCTTAAATGTGGCGAAATCGATGGATCGAACAATGTTGAATTTTATCGAGATGACAAATTATTTTTAACCTGTGTACCTAGAAATTCTTTCAGCCCCTGCCTTATTCCCGATGATAATTTGAACGCTGATATTGCCAAAATACAACACTCAACATATTTTGACTGGCGTAGTTCGACGATGGTATTAAGAATTTTTTTTAAAGAAAATGATTTTGTGAGTCATTGGACGTGTAAAAATGGATACAGTAAAGCATCTGTGTTCGTCGAAGCGGGCTGTAAGTATTTTAATTTAACCATAGAAATATAATATGACTGGAAGTCTAAGTCTTCACATCATCTTTTAAACTTCTGATTCAATTTATGGTTGACCTAGTTTCTCCTTTGGCGACAAGTTGATTCAAAGTGATACTGTGGTAGAGAGACTGGATGTTCCGGTCTAAGTACGTGTAGATCCTTTTAACATGCCTTTTTATATGACTTCTTGCAGAAACCGGAAGTTAAGTGAGTTCCCAAAATTCAACGCATGCGTGCCAAGCATAATTCTTGTGTTATTATTCCCTATATATCTTACAGTTCCATGATTTAACTGTTTGAAACAAAATAATATTGTTTTTGTGGGAGCAGGACTCGGTTGGTTTTTGGGGTGTCTTCCCCGTGTCATTCTTTAAAGGGATTGATTGTTCACTAACTCTGTTGGTCAATTGACCTTAGTCCCAGAAATGGCAAAATATAAGCTAGGCTTATCTGTAATTTTGCTCACAACTCTCCCTCGAAATTTAAACCTTCAAATTCACGTGTATCAATAATTATCAGTGTTTGAAAGTAAAAAAGTATTGAGACTATGCCTTATATAGAAAACACATGTACAGAAAATTATAGATAACTGTTAAAGGTACGGGTATAATTGAAGGGATTATGCAATTTAATGCAGTTCTAGTACTTTTCAAGGTTATTTACATATAATCAAGGCCCAAATCGACCCTCGAAAATTCTGAACATTCCCTTTAAGTCTGGATCTGATTCAGGTGCGGACTGGGCCGCATGGCCACATGGCTAAGGCCATGTGGGCCGGTGTGCACGAGGCCGGTTTGTGAAAAATGACAAAAAAAATATATATTTTGAAAAAAAAATTGGACTTATAGGTCTACTCCAAATTTCAAAAGAAAGTGGCCGGAATCCTCTGGAGGCGCTCGGAAATCATGTTTATGGCAGTCATTTTTCAAAATTTTTTGGAGGAGGACCCTTTAAGCAGTGGCGGATCCAGGGGGCGTAGAGGGCGTCCCTTTACAATAATCACTATTACATTATCAAAATGACATTTATTTAATAGGTATTAAAGGGATAGTAAAGATGTTTTCTTAAATTCATGTATATCGCGGACACTAAAAGCATCGATTTGCTTTATATCAAATTCAATCAGACGTCTGTGGTTCCTTAATTTCTACTTTTATGTTTGATGACGTCACACCTGTGATACAAGTATATTTCGAGGCTTAAAATGACGCTTAGTTTTAGTGGCATTCCTGGAACCACAGATGTCTGTCTGAAAATTGGAATGGTCCAAATTGATGCTATCTGTGTTCATGATGCACATAAAATCTTTTAGAAAATCTCTATTCAATCAACTTATTATTTCTGTAAAAATTCATCCGTGTTCACTTTCATTCTTTCAGATGGAGTTTTCATTAAACAGTTTACCAGGCAGTCATATTTAAAATCTGTAGGACAAACTGTAGCTTTATCGTGTGAAATCGAAGGTTTAATTGTAGATTCATCTTTTACATGGCCTGACATGTCAACATCAATAACTAGAAATAGTGATGCCAGCAATCTTACTACTACCGTTTCACAAGGATATTACGATATGGTTATTACAGCAACACCTATTTTAAAATGTACAGATGCCTATTTTACTTGTTTTGCCACAAGTGGATTTGGTTTACGAAGCCAAAATTATGTGGAGATATATGTCAAATGTAAGTTTATCTTGAAAGATGTTGAAATATTTGCTGTTTAGATTACCATTTAAGGGAAATACAATAATTTCTGCACGTTATAAATCGGCAGTTTGATATCGAAAAGGAGAATGTTAACAACTATATATTGACAAAATATCACCCCACCGGCCCCACCGGCCCACAGACGGTGGTCGTATTTATAAGCTGTCTCATTAAGAAATCATTTTCGAATTTCATTGCAGGTCCAATTGAAATATTTTACGATATGATAACAACCAATGTTACAATTGAACTTGGTAAAAGACGCGATTTAGAATTGTATTATAGTGGTTATCCAGTGACAACACGTTGGTATAAAAACTTTCCAGAAGGAGATGTGCAATTAGATAGAATTAATCATTTCATAAATCTACCATTAGTATCTAGAAATGAGATCATGTTAATTACCAATGCTAATTTTGACGATGCTGGACAATATACAGTACATGTTATACAGAATGATACCGTTATTAAGGTGGTTTACCATGTCACTATAGTAATGCCAACAACCACACCAACCACAACAACTAGTTACGCCAGCAAAAGCAGTACAAGCACCACTTCACCAAGGTTTTCAACATCAGTAAAACCTAATCCCAAATACACTACCACCGATAAACATAATGTTACCAATGCGCCTCATTCGACTTATCCCAAATACACAACCACTGCAATTACTAAATCGACATCAAAAAATGCAGAACTGGACGCTGTCGTAACTAAAGATGGAAATGGAAGTTGTCAACAATTTAGTTGTGCACTCACTTTGGTGATATTAGCGTTTTTATCATACAAATTTGTATAATTTCAAAAATTGTTTTCGTGTTTTAATGTTCATTTTTTATCTTGGTGATTTGAGGCACAAAATATACTTTAATATGATTTCAACGTATCCAAATCATTTCTTACTACGTTGCAATGAGAACAGAATTGAAACTTTAAGAAATTAATTTTCTAGAAATATTTATACGTTTAAAATTGTATATAGTTGTTATGTAGTTTAGAGTTGTCCTTCTTATTATTACTTAAATAAGATATTATATCCCAACTAATATTACATGTATTATGTCACGGTGTTTTATGGTTACCAGGACGAAAAAATGGGGCCTTTTAAAAAAAAAAACATATCAAAAAGAGTTTATTACGAAAACGTACTTATTACCATTGCCTTTTTATAAATTAATTATAATGTTCAATTATCTCGCAGCTCGTGATTGTTTATATTGTAGTTTATATTTTTATGTATAGTGAATATAAACATGTTTTATATCTTATTGTTCAAAAATTATAGTTTTGTTTATCTGAAATAATGTTGAACTATGGGCATGCTCCAAAATTTGTGTTTTTGGTGGCGACATGGAAATATACCATTTTTTAGTTCTATTGTTCGTCCCACGTTGAAATGTAGGCGTGGGCGTATATTGCCGTTCACCTTGTCCGTAGGTCCGTTGGTTAGTTAGTGTGCTCATAATATCATATCCTCAAAATATTGCTTAGCTCAAAATGATCGCTTACTACATATTATATTGATATTCTAAGTAAAAAAAAATCGAATTCGAGTCTCATAGGTGATGTTCAAGCACGTAAATCGTTGGGTCACCACGAACTTGGTGCAATGAGGCTATAGGGCTTGGTGTAACGCTATAACTGCAGTGACAAACAGGTTAATATTGTTTTCAAAGGGCTACTCTAAAGAAATTGTCATTTCTGGATACCTGAAAAAAGTTGTTGATATATTTAACAAATAAAAAAAAAAGATCTCATGAATAGGCTACCAACAATCACACCAAATTACATTCATATCAGATGAAAACTGTACTGTTAAAGGAATTATGTTCATCATCTGTTGGAGCAATAAACTTTTAGTCTAAGAACCTTGAATTTTTCTTTTAGCATAGATCTATGTCTAATTCGTAATAATATTCACAACACTCCCTCAAAATTTAAGCCTTCAAATCCCCGTGTAAATAATTATCAGCGTTTGAAAGTCACAAATACGACTCTTACTTTAGTGAGATTGTACATTATAAAGAAAAAAAATATACAGAAAATAAGGGTAGCCTTTTAGGAGATAATACAATTTGTGTTCAGTTCTAATACTTCTGGAGACTATTTACATAATTTATTCATTAATAATCTACCCTCGAAAATGCTGAACTTTGCCTTTTAATTAGGCTGTAGCTTATCATTTATCATATGATATGATATGATAGGCCTATATCTTTTACAGTTAACTTTCTAAATCATAACCAACTAAAACATTCGCCAATATTTGAAACTTCTAAAACATTCCCTTTTAACATTTGTAAAACAAACATTAGGATTTCCTTCAGTCAGAGTTTATATAGGCTCTGCTTCAGTCTAATTAAAGTATAGACCTATCTTTCATTCGTTTTATACGAACGTTTATTAGGTCTATATTTTCATTAGACTAGGATTTCCTAATGCAACATAGGCTACCATGAGATATATCATTAGAGGTTACTTTTCAGAAAGATTCAAATTTGAACAGAAGTGGATAGGGCCTATAAATAGCAAAAAGTGTGTTCTCTATCCTTATGTTATAAAATTTCCTCATCATTTTATTATTGCTTGATAAAGATTCCTGTAAGTGAATTAAAACGTTGCTTAAATAAAAGAGGAGTAGTATAATAATATCCATAGTGTTTTATTTATATAATATTCTATGTACTTCTAAATGTCATTCAAGGATATATAAAAGTAAAATCAACTTTAAGCTAGATTCTCAATCGAATACGGACGGACCGACATGTTGCCAATATTAGATATACATGATCAAAATACAGTATGCAAAAAAAAAAACAAAACTCTTTTAAATTCACAGTCTTTCGATATTCAATTGTGTATAAGCGCCCACGAGGAAACTCGCCCAAGACAAAGCGACGAAAATATTCCTCGCCCACGAGAAAGCGACGAAACTCGCCCACGAGGAAAATATTCCTCGCCCACGAGGAAACTCGCCCACGAGAAAGCGAGGAAAGTAATTCCTCGCCCACGACAAAGCGAGGAAAATAATCCTCGCCCACGACAAAGCGAGGAAAATATTCCTCGCTTTGACGCCTTTTTTTTCGCCTTTTTTTTCGCCTTTTTCCTCGCCCTTTTCCTCGCTTTCTCGCCTTTTTCCTCGCCTTTTTTTAACCTCGCTTTCTCGCCTTTTTCGTCGCTTTGTCGTCTTCTCGACTTCTCGTGGGCGACAAGTCGTGGTTTCCATGGCCGCAACCGGCTTCCATAGTTATTGGAGTAAATATCATACGTACATTATTTTAAAACTATGTGATATTTAAAGCTGAACATCAGCAAATATTTGAATTTCAGTATTTCACAATGAGTGATAACGTTATCTCGTATTGCAGTGAACGACGTATCTATTCACAGTGTTGTCTACTAAGAGATTACATTTCAGTATTTCGAAATGAGTGATAGATAACACAGTGTTTTCTATAAAGGGTTGATTACGGTAAGCATTATTACATTCGAGTCATTTGTCAATTGTCATACGCGGATCGAGGCACAGGTGTGACTGTGTGAGTTAGGCGCTGACTCGTTTTATCTGACCAGTGGGTTTAACTCGATGGCATGGGTTGAGATGATACCTTTTATACTCAGATTGCACGTTTGGCGTTTGTCCGTCTTCATTTTTCAAGTCACAATTCTATACAGATTTTGACGAAACTTGTTTTATTATCACCCTAGAATGAACCCTATTGAAAATCAAAAGAATCAAAAAATATTTTATATGAATTACTCTAGAAGGCAGAATTCTTGATTGATTTTTATGAAATCTATTGAAATAGTTTGTTATCACGCGATAAACCCTATTGCTATGGGTTATTGCCATTCTTCTTCGAAATACATTTAGTTTTTTAGATCATAAACACTCTACAATTACTACAAGGCAGAAGGATTTTGACTAAACTTGATGAATGCTGAAGCCTTGATGAAATTGAGAAAAAAAAATATTGGGACGACACTTAATTTAAGTTCTGAACGAAATGTAGGCCTATGACTATAGGTCGAATATTTCATGGTTGTGCAGATGGTTGTTGTTTTCTGCCAAATGTTCTTTTTCAAACAAAGCTGCCAGTGGGCGTATATTACCTTGCCTGGTAAGCTATCTTTTTTATTGAATATCAGATTAAGTTTATTTAAAGTAAAGACATCAACAATATAGAAACAACTGCAAACATATTATGTGTTATACTTTGTAGACAATGGATACATCAAAAATCATCTGGGTAGAGTTTCTCCTTTTCATGGTATCAGTATCAGGTAAACCTATTTTATCTGTTATCCAAGTCCAAGCTACAGGATCTTAAGCTTAAAGCTCATTCAATGTCAAATCCGGACTCTGTACAAGCAAAACAATTCTGCTTAATCAAAATCGCATCCAAAAATATGGCAAAATCGAGAGTAATATAGTTAGTAGTGGATGACTCCAAACAGATGTACCATCAGGTGTTTCGAAAATTGTAAGCATGATCTGCTTTGCGCGCGACACCCACCACTACTTGGAAACCCTGCATTTCAGCAGGATTGTCCTCGGAGCTGCCAAACTTCGATATATTCAGAAAGATAGATATTTTTGTATGTCATTCAGACCATCAATAACACTCTATTCATTTCACATCCGCAGTTTCAGCAAGTTTTTAACCAAACTGACCCTGAGTCTGGCATTAAGGACTGCGTGCGCAACAAAAAACAAAATGGATGGAACTTACTATTTCTTTATTATGGCAATTCTTATCCGGTATAGCCCATTGGTGCCACACTGGTATATGCAAGACCGAAACTGTAAATTGTACAAAAATAATTCTTGATTCGTTATTTTTTTCAGCTGAATTTCAGTTCACCGCACCAACAGAAAAATGTGTATATGGAAATGAATGTTTGCTTAAATGTGGCGAAATCGATGGATCGAACAATGTTGAATTTTATCGAGATGACAAATTATTTTTAACCTGTGTACCTAGAAATTCTTTCAGCCCCTGCCTTATTCCCGATGATAATTTGAACGCTGATATTGCCAAAATACAACACTCAACATATTTTGACTGGCGTAGTTCGACGATGGTATTAAGAATTTTTTTTAAAGAAAATGATTTTGTGAGTCATTGGACGTGTAAAAATGGATACAGTAAAGCATCTGTGTTCGTCGAAGCGGGCTGTAAGTATTTTAATTTAACCATAGAAATATAATATGACTGGAAGTCTAAGTCTTCACATCATCTTTTAAACTTCTGATTCAATTTATGGTTGACCTAGTTTCTCCTTTGGCGACAAGTTGATTCAAAGTGATACTGTGGTAGAGAGACTGGATGTTCCGGTCTAAGTACGTGTAGATCCTTTTAACATGCCTTTTTATATGACTTCTTGCAGAAACCGGAAGTTAAGTGAGTTCCCAAAATTCAACGCATGCGTGCCAAGCATAATTCTTGTGTTATTATTCCCTATATATCTTACAGTTCCATGATTTAACTGTTTGAAACAAAATAATATTGTTTTTGTGGGAGCAGGACTCGGTTGGTTTTTGGGGTGTCTTCCCCGTGTCATTCTTTAAAGGGATTGATTGTTCACTAACTCTGTTGGTCAATTGACCTTAGTCCCAGAAATGGCAAAATATAAGCTAGGCTTATCTGTAATTTTGCTCACAACTCTCCCTCGAAATTTAAACCTTCAAATTCACGTGTATCAATAATTATCAGTGTTTGAAAGTAAAAAAGTATTAAGTACAGAAAATTATAGAAAACTGTTAAAGGTACGGGTGTAATTGAAGGGATTATGCAATTTAATGCAGTTCTAGTACTTTTCAAGGTTATTTACATATAATCAAGGCCCAAATCGACCCTCGAAAATTCTGAACATTCCCTTTAAGTCTGGATCTGATTCAGGTGCGGACTGGGCCGCATGGCCACATGGCTAAAGCCATGTGGGCCGGTGTGCACGAGGCCGGTTTGTGAAAAATGACAAAAAAAATATATATTTTGAAAAAAAAATTGGACTTATAGGTCTACTCCAAATTTCAAAAGAAAGTGGCCGGAATCCTCTGGAGGCGCTCGGAAATCATGTTTATGGCAGTCATTTTTCAAAATTTTTTGGAGGAGGACCCTTTAAGCAGTGGCGGATCCAGGGGGCGTAGAGGGCGTCCCTTTACAATAATCACTATTACATTATCAAAATGACATTTATTTAATAGGTATTAAAGGGATAGTAAAGATGTTTTCTTAAATTCATGTATATCGCGGACACTAAAAGCATCGATTTGCTTTATATCAAATTCAATCAGACGTCTGTGGTTCCTTAATTTCTACTTTTATGTTTGATGACGTCACACCTGTGATACAAGTATATTTCGAGGCTTAAAATGACGCTTAGTTTTAGTGGCATTCCTGGAACCACAGATGTCTGTCTGAAAATTGGAATGGTCCAAATTGATGCTATCTGTGTTCATGATGCACATAAAATCTTTTAGAAAATCTCTATTCAATCAACTTATTATTTCTGTAAAAATTCATCCGTGTTCACTTTCATTCTTTCAGATGGAGTTTT
Source organism: Lottia scabra (assembly GCA_029955415.1). Taxonomy (NCBI): domain Eukaryota; kingdom Metazoa; phylum Mollusca; class Gastropoda; family Lottiidae; genus Lottia; species Lottia scabra. Next base: position 2,053,790 of record JARJEI010000030.1, on the reverse strand, counting down.
CATTAAACAGTTTACCAGGCAGTCATATTTAAAATCTGTAGGACAAACTGTAGCTTTATCGTGTGAAATCGAAGGTTTAATTGTAGATTCATCTTTTACATGGCCTGACATGTCAACATCAATAACTAGAAATAGTGATGCCAGCAATCTTACTACTACCGTTTCCCAAGGATATTACGATATGGTTATTACAGCAACACCTATTTTAAAATGTACAGATGCCTATTTTACTTGTTTTGCCACAAGTGGATTTGGTTTACGAAGCCAAAATTATGTGGAGATATATGTCAAATGTAAGTTTATCTTGAAAGATGTTGAAATATTTGCTGTTTAGATTACCATTTAAGGGAAATACAATAATTTCTGCACGTTATAAATCGGCAGTTTGATATCGAAAAGGAGAATGTTAACAACTATATATTGACAAAATATCACCCCACCGGCCCCACCGGCCCACAGACGGTGGTCGTATTTATAAGCTGTCTCATTAAGAAATCATTTTCGAATTTCATTGCAGGTCCAATTGAAATATTTTACGATATGATAACAACCAATGTTACAATTGAACTTGGTAAAAGACGCGATTTAGAATTGTATTATAGTGGTTATCCAGTGACAACACGTTGGTATAAAAACTTTCCAGAAGGAGATGTGCAATTAGATAGAATTAATCATTTCATAAATCTACCATTAGTATCTAGAAATGAGATCATGTTAATTACCAATGCTAATTTTGACGATGCTGGACAATATACAGTACATGTTATACAGAATGATACCGTTATTAAGGTGGTTTACCATGTCACTATAGTAGTGCCAACAACCACAACAATCACAACAACTAGTTACGCCAGCAAACACAATACAAGCACTACTTCACCAAGGTTTTCAACATCAGTAAAACCTAATCCCAAATACACTACCACCGATAAACATAATGTTACCAATGCGCCTCATTCAACTAATCCCAAATACACAACCACTGCAATTACTAAATCGACATCGAAAAATGCAGAACTGGACGCTGTCGTAACTAAAGATGGAAATGGAAGTTGTCAACAATTTAGTTGTGCACTCACTTTGGTGATATTAGCGTTTTTATCATACAAATTTGTATAATTTCAAAAATTGTTTTCGTGTTTTAATGTTCATTTTTTATCTTGGTGATTTGAGGCACAAAATATACTTGAATATGATTTCAACGTATCCAAATCATTTCTTAAAACGTTGCAATGAGAACAGAACTGAAACCTTTAAGAAATTAATTTTCTAGAAATATTTATACGTTTAAAATTGTATATAGTTGTTATGTAGTTTAGAGTTTTCTTATTATTACTAAAATAAGATACTATATCCCAACTAATATTACATGTATTATGTCACAGTGTTTTAATTTATGGTTACCAGGACGAAAAAATGGGGCCTTTAAAAAAAAAAACATATCAAAAAGAGTTTATTACGAAAACGTACTTATTACCATTGCCTTTTTATAAATTAATTATAATGTTCAATTATCTCGCAGCTCGTGATTGTTTATATTGTAGTTTATATTTTTATGTATAGTGAATATAAACATGTTTTATATCATATTGTTCAAAAATTGTAGTTGTGTTTATCCGAAATAATGTTGAACTATGGGCATGCTCTTTGTGTCTGTTTTTGGTGGCGACATGGAAATATACCATTATTCAGTTCTATTGTTCGTCCCACGTTGAAATGTGGGCGTAGGCCTATATTGCCGTTCACATTGTCTGTAGGTCCGTTGGTTATTTAGTGTGCTCATAATATCATATCCTTAAAATATTTCTTTGCTCAAAATGATCTCTTACTACATAATTATATTGATATTCTAAGTAAAAAAAAAATCTAATTCGAGTCTCATAGGTGATGTTCAAGCACGTAAATCGTTGGACTACCACGAACTTTGTGCAATGGGGCTATAGGGCTTGGTGTAACGCTATAACTGTGACAAGGTTAAACATATTGTTTTCAAAGGGCTACTCTCAAGAAATTGTCATTGCTGGATCAAAGATAGGAACGAAACGAGCACTTCGTTAAACATCTTCTCAGCACAAAGTGTTGGCGTATATCAACACAGGCCTAGAAACAAAACAATAATTCCGCTAATCAACCTAGCAAGATACGCCCACTTCACTTCCCTGATTTTTAGTATATCAAGTGTACTCGACAATCCGTGTTAAATCGTACTAAAAATATAACTTGTTAAAAAGTTGTTGATATCTTTCACAAATCAAAAAATAAATAAAAATCTGACTTAAACCGTCAAATTTAAAGTTTTTGACTAAGTCAAGGGCAATAATTAACAATCCGTTCAACGACAAATCGTCAAATTCGAACTTGTCCATGATCTCATGAATTGGCTACCAACAATTTAATCACACCAAATTACATTCAAATCTGATGGAAACTTTACGGTTAAAGGAATATGTTCATCATCTGTTGGAGCAATAATCTTTTAGTCTAAGAACCTTGAATTTTTCTTTTAGCATATCTAGGCCTAATTCCTAATAATATTCACAACACTCCCTCAAAATTTAAGCCTTCAAATCCCCGTGTAAATAATTATCAGCGTTTGAAAGTCACAAATACGACTCTTACTTTAGTGAGATTGTACATTATAAAGAAAAAAAATATACAGAAAATAAGGGTAGCCTTTTAGGAGATTATACAATTTGTGTTCAGTTCTAATACTTCTGGAGACTATTTACATAATTTATTCATTAATAATCTACCCTCGAAAATGCTGAACTTTGCCTTTTAATTAGGCTGTAGCTTATCATTTATCATATGATATGATATGATAGGCCTATATCTTTTACAGTTAACTTTCTAAATCATAACCAACTAAAACATTCGCCAATATTTGAAACTTCTAAAACATTCCCTTTTAACCTGACCTGAAGTCTGACGTCATCAATGCAACTACTTATTTGTCCCCTTAAACTATTAAAATTTAGCTATCGTGGGTTAAAAAGTCTCTTGAACAAAACATTTCCTTGTTTTTACGAAATGTTGTTTCAATCATATTGGTAATTTTCTTGGAAAACTAACATTATCAATCGTATCAACTTCGGAACTAGACTAGCGAGCCAGATAACCTCGAATACTATACAGAGATCGCCATATTGAATAAATTATAGGTCAGCCAATAACAATCATTCTTCAGAGAGTGTCGTCCTCTTTCGCGTTAAAAATAGCCAATCAAAATCAATCTCTGAACAAGAGTTATCTCTCTTACCCAATTACCGTGCAAGATAGCCCATAGATATCTATGAGATAGCCGCTTATTATGAATGACGAAGGTTGGGCCGAATGTAACTTTATATCACTCGTATCTACTTGGAACCACTCGTATCAACTGGATACACTCTTATACTATACGGTAGTCGCCATATTGCTCAGCCAATCACAATCATTCTTCAGAGAGTGTCGTCTGCTTTCGCGGAAAAAACAGCCAATCAAATCGATCTTTGAACAAGATGGCTGCTTATCATAGGTACCTGATTCTGGTATCGTATAACTTTATACGCTTTTTTTTTTTTATATAGATCAGTGCTGTGCCGCTTATCGTGATCGAGTCATTACATAGTCTCGAACAAAATGACGAAGGTTGAGCCGAATGGGCTAAAAATATATTTATCATTTAGATCATAGTATGTTTCTGTGCTGTGACTGTGAGATGATAGAAATTCATATAAATGGCTCCACCCACACACATAAACTAAACATAGAATTTAAAATTCGTAGCTAGACTTTAAATGGTAGAGAGTCTAGCTACATAAATAGGCCTACATTTTTGGACGTTGGCGAAGACAAGTTTGCTCAGTTCATGGAATATTATTGGCCTATCACGAGTAAATGTAGTAAATCTGCTATATTTTTCCATTGCTTTACTGTTAGTAAATCGACAATTCTAGTATAGTCATTTCGGGTTTTAGTCATACCACGTAAAATTGCGTCATGATGTTCAAGGCTATTGTTTTTAGATGAGTGGGTTGATTTCTTTGAAGGGAAAAACCAAGCATTGCTGAATATCTTGATGAACTACATTTAGATTATGACACATGACTTCTTCTCCACAGCTTAAAGACTGTCAGGTAAATCGATGTCCATTTATATTTTTATAATATTATTTCAAAGTTAATAGGGCTATGAATTGAGGCCTATAGTCCAAGAAGACCTGAAGTTTTCCAACAGTCATCCCATTCATATTCATTCATGACAATATTATCAAATGAAATGAATTTCATTAGATTTTGTAAATGCTTAATGAATGATGAATGTTCAGCATTTTAAGGTTGATTTGGGCCTAGTCCGAAACTTGCTGACTTTTTCCCCAGCCTCTGACAGTTACTCTGTAACTTTGAAATGTTCAGAATCGCAATTTTTGTGTTGGAGGCATATGATTTACTTGATGACATTTGACAGTGCGTTCAACTTACTACAAATGTCTTTGGGTCCATTAAAATGTGCTTTGAAAGCATGGTCTTGCCTTCCAAAGTACTTTTTACACAAAAATCTCCATCAACCTGTCACGCTTTCGTCCATTGCTCTATCAACCTTATAGCCCGGATGTAAATGTGCCGACCTCGATCTCAATCTATGGCTGTATTCGCGTCTACGTTCTACGTTCTTGACTTACAATCGAGTAACAATCGAGATCGAAAGAACAGAGTTCTTAAATCGGTTTCATTCCATATTTCAGCAGTCTTTGAGTACAAATACTTGCATACACACTTGCGATAAATACATTTATAAAAGAAAGTATATCAATGGCAATTTTAGTTCTTGATAAAAGTGTGAATCTAACAGAGCACTCTAGAACAATAGAAGACTACTCTCGTGTTGTCAAGAACGTGTTGTCGAATACATACACACTTGCGATAAATACATTTATAAAAGAAAGTATATATATCAATGGCAATGTTAGTTCTTGATAAAAGTGTGAATCTAACAGAGCACTCTAGAACAATAGAAGACTACTCTTGTGTTGTCAAGAACGTGTTGTCGAATACATACACACTTGCGATAAATACATTTATAAAAGAAAGTATATCAATGGCAATTTTAGTTCTTGATAAAAGTGTGAATCTAACAGAGCACTCTAGAACAATAGAAGACTACTCTCGTGTTGTCAAGAACGTGTTGTCGAATACATACACACTTGCGATAAATACATTTATAAAAAAAGTATATATCAATGGCAATGTTAGTTCTTGATAAAAGTGTGAATCTAACAGAGCACTCTAGAACAATAGAAGACTACTCTCGTGTTGTCAAGAACGTGTTGTCGAATACAGCCTTTATTTTCCCTGCACTCAACAAACTTTTTGGCCGATGGATACACTTATATTATGAAATGACATTTTGTTAAAATAATACGAAATTATTCTAACCCCAGTTAAATGATTGATTAAAATCTTTACGGTACATTTTTTCAAAATACAGAACTGGTAAATTACTTATATCAAAAGACAATAATGTCATGCCTTAACGCTATTTTCTAAAATTAAGTATGAATAAAAAAAATATTTTTTTTTTTTGGTCGTATTTTAACAAAATTATAAATTTGTAGTAAGTTGAACGCACTGTCAAATGTCATCAAGTAAATCATATGCCTCCAACTCGAAAATTGCGATTCTGAACATATCGAAGTTACAGAGTAGTTAATTGAACGAATATGGGAGAGAGTCAGAAAAGCTATTGCTAAGCCACAAAAACTTGCATGGCCTGTAGGCCTATAGGGGGATGATAATGGTATGATTGAACTACAAAATCATATATCTTTCCAAATAAATCAAAATTTTGTGGATTCGAGCAAAAATAAGTATGTTAAAAACCCCCGCACCTGGGTTTTTGGGGCCTAGTTTTTCTGACTCATCCCAAATATATCTGTCCAAATATCTATCAAATTCAAAGGCTGGGAATAGGCAGCAAGTTTTGGACTAATTTGGGTCTTGAACCTACGTAAACAGTCTTCAGTAGTACTACAACTACATTTTCTACAACTATTCTCTGGCCACATTAAGGTCTGAATTGAATTTCACAAGTACAGCTATTCAAAATATGATTGTCAATTGCATGCCCTGTGTCTTAGAACACATTTGGGTCCATGAAAATTTTTAATATGAAAATAGGCACACATCCATTCTAGCAATTTTGGCTGAAATGTCAACTAGTTGTAAAATCATATTCCCAAGATTGGTATTAGATATATTCACTTATTTCTTTATTTTAGTATTGAGATTTAATAGTGATGGTATGGTTTTAAACATTTTCTCGAGAATGATTGGCACAAATACAAGAACGTCTATTAAGATGGGAAACAGTGAATCGAAAGAAAACAGGACTTGGCAAAACAATGCATTACCAATGTCTGAGACAGCTATTCAGGACTCTACCATAACCTCTACAGGTAAGATCTGCCAAAAAATATGGTGATAGCGGTTGAAAGCTGACACTGGGTCGACTCTCTGGGTCGACTGGTCGTGGCATCACAATCTTTCTTGCCTTGAGGGGGATTCGAACCACCGGCACCTAATCGCCTAGCAAACTGCTACCAACGGAGCTATTGTACTGCCATATGGTACCGGTTTCCAACTAGTTGAAAGTTTGCAGACCACCTTTGATCTTAGAAACAATAGGCAGCCAATTTTGTTATTATACAACAGAATGTCAATGCATTTTTCAATATTTGCTTTTTGAGAAGTCAAATGAATGAATTGAAAATGGTTAAGGCTTAAGTTTAGACAACTTAAAGGTAAAGAGGTTTTCTAAACTTTGTATGTGTATCGGGAACACTGATAGCATCAATTTGCGCCATTCCAATGTCTGTGGTTCTTGCAATTCCACTTAAACTAACACGTTTTATGACGTCACCCCCCACATAAAACGTGTTAGTTTTAGTGGAATTGTAAGAACGAATGATGATGGATTGGAAATTGGAATGGCGCAAATTGATGCTATCAGTGTTCCCGATACACATACAAAGTTTTAAAAAAACCTGTTAACAATCCCTTTCAGTGCAAAATATGATGCCTATGAAATATGAATTCATATATATGTCAATTTCATCCTCCTAATTAACTTACCTATTGTCTTTTTCTTTTGATTTATAGAGGAAAATAAATCCAGTAATAGAAATGGTTTGGAATCCAGTATATCAATGGATGCAGTGCCTGTTTCAAGTACAGAATCCGGATTTGAATCAGTTCAGCCTAGTGACTCGTCTAGTAAATTAGCGATAGCTGAACGCGTCAATAAAATGATAGATAAGAAATTCGAACCTTTTAAATGTGATATTTCTGAAAGTAATGAAGAATTAAAAAAGAAAATTTTTCATTATCAGAATTATATGGATTTTGAACTGTCATTTGGCTACCAAGATGCTATGATTTTATATCATGACGCTGATGAAGAAGAAGTAATAAAATTCTGTGCCACTATTGAAAAAAATATAATTCTAAATGACAAACAGAAACCAAAGATAGCTCTTTATTCACGCATTGCTAATTCTTGTGGGGGCTTATTCAAGGCTCTAGAATTTGGATTAGAGAGATGTACATTTGTAATGTTTTATGTCACTGCTAATTTTGTGAATGATAAGTGGTCAGAATTTTCTAGCGAAACTTGCTTGATGGAAGCTATTACTAACCCCAAAAAAAGATGGTGCGTAGTTCCGATTTTCAGCCATGATAAGAGTTCTACTCCATACAAAATACCACTTAGTATAAATACACTCAAAGGAGTACGTCATTTACCTGAAGAGGAAGATTTTTACTTAGTTTCCATGGCTACCCTCTTCAATGATAGAATTTCTGTCAGAACAATTCATGAAAAAGAGCACTTGAAAAAACAAATAAAGTGGGTTCGGGACTTGGAGGAATCAGCACGAGAAGAAGCGTTAGAACAGCTTAAAATGGAAAATGAGCAAAAAAAGAAACATGCAGAACTTTTAAAACTGGTTGAGCAACATAAAGACGGAAGTGAAAATCAATCTAAATGTTGTAAGGAGAAAATGCTGAATGAATTTGTTGAAAGCTCTAAACCTGATGAGCTTTTTCTGGGGAAGAATAATGGGCAATTAAAGCAACCATCAGAGAATGTGCTAAGTAAACTGGCAATAAGTAGAGTAGATGAGGAAAGAGATACTAGTAGTGGAACATCAGTCGATCCTGATGACCTTGTCTCAGATACTCCTTCACCTGTCAGAGACATTTCTGCTCCTCTTTTAAGAAAAGAAACTTTAGAACAATGTGCACCTGCTGCCTCCTCTTGCTGCAGACCCCCACCTGTTTCTAATGTGGCATTATCAGGATGTCCACAAAGGTCCTCTAGTAATCAGACATGTCCTGGTGCTGCATCAGAGGATATTGCATGTAAGAATGACCGTCCTGCTGGCACACTTCCTACTAGATCTCAGTCAGCATTGCATAATTCGGCTAGTTCTGAATCCTCCCCTTCTGTTCAAAGAACAGCCAAATCAAGATCAGTGGGGGGAAAGAAGAAAACGTATGCTGGTGTATTGACAAACTGTATTGATCATCCATTGAGTGAGAAAAGTGACACCAGAACAGAGGTTCATCATCACCATTATTACTCCGAGCCCCCTGTTTACAACATCAAGGCTCAAAATGTCCAAATTGGATCACAGAACAAGCTTTATAACAATAGTCAAGGAGATGATCCAGAATACTATTATGAGGAGGAGTCAAGTTATGAAAAATCTACAAAAGATGAAGATTATTCAAACAGTAGTGATGAATCAGAAGAGCAAAATGAACCAAAGACTTCAAGGTAAAAGGATGAAAATTGTATTGTAATAATATTGTAAATTTCAGATTTTTTAATTTAAGCTACCTTTAATGATATAAAGTACCGGTACTACTGTACTGTTATTTATTGAGACTACGGTATTGTATAGAAAACATATAGTGCAAGGTATATTATTTAAAGGGCGTTTGCAGTTTTAGTACACTATCTCTGAATTTTTACATATTTACTTACACAAGACCCAAATCAATGTCCAAAATGCTGAATATTCCCCTTTAAAGGAATTATGTCATTTTCGTACAGTTCTAGTACTTTTGAAGGCTTTTGGCATATATATTAAAGACTTGATGTTTTTGAGGATCGTATTAAGTCTTTTATATATGCAAAAAGCCTTTAAAAGTACTAGAACTGTACGGAAATGACATAATTCCTTTGAAGGGGAATGATCAGCATTTTCAAGGATCGATTTGGGCCTTGAATTTATGTTATTTGCCTTCAGATTTACTGTAACTGCCCAAAAATCAAACAATCCCTTCAATTATACCCGTACTATAACAGTTATTTTTCATTTTCTGTATAAGCTTATGTGTTTTCTATATAAGTCATAGTCTTACTAAACGACAAGTCTTATTTTTGACTTTCAAACGCTAATATTTATGTATACACAGAGATTTGAATGCTTAAATTTTGAGTGAGAGTTAGTGAACATATTCCTTTAAGTTTAAAAATACCTCATCTCAACATTTGCCTTTCAATTTCTATATATTATATATGTTTTCTAATTAAGACTTTGTCTCACTAAAATTCAAATCATATTTGACTTTCGAACACTGATAATTATGTCTACACATGCATTTGAAGCCCTTTATTTTGACTTTTTAGTTTTGAACATCATGATTGATTAACAATGATTGGTATGTAGAACAGATAGTGAATGTTTCCCTATAAAATAACAAATTTCAACTGTTATCATTTCAGCAACTCTTTTGTTAGTACTCCATCCCAAGATGGTTTTTCAAATACTGGATCACAACAAATTGATAACCCAGAAAAGACAGTATTACAAAAATATGGTATCAACCCCTGTAAACCTGTATCAAATAAAAACATCAACGATCAGGACCAAACCAGCCTTAAAGAAGTTGCTACTAGTGGCTACTACACTGATGAAGGTTCAGAAAACACATCTTTAAAAGAACCGTAGCATGGATAAAATGTAAGTTAGATATTCTTGTATAATGTATAATAATGTATTGGTATGACATCTAGCCATATACAACTGTTATGGCGCTTAAATGAAAATAACACACTCAAATTATGCAAACAACTGGAATATTTAAGTTTCTTATAGACATCAATAGGCAGGACGCATAGGGCCTGTTTCTCGAAATATTTACCATACATTTTGTCGTAAGTTTAGTATTTTGCATTGATTTATTTCACACTTTTGAAAAATTTTAATTGTAAGATTTTTTTTAAATAAAAACAGGCCCCTGGACATTAAGAAGACAAACCTTAGGCCTACTATGAATGGTTAATTTGTACTCTTAGATAAAAAAAATCCCCACAAATATTTGGAGATGCTGAAAATCCTCATATAAAATATCTCAGTAACTGACTACACCAGATTTTTATTGTTAAATAAATATTTTTTCAGGTGTATAAAGTTATAGATGAGGATTTTGATGAAATTAAAGAAGATTCTACACGTTCATTTAAAAAAATAAAATGGCATTCATGCATGATTTGTATGATTTCTTGAGCATGTGCCTTAATATATAAACGTACACATCCAACGAGATCTATGTAAAAAAAAAAGATTTGAATTATGTATTAAAGGAATGCAACCTCTTAGAATGAAGAAAAAATTTAAATTTTAAAACTTGGTGAATAAGAGTATTTATTCATCAGGGGACTTACCTGGTGGCATAACTATACAACAGATTACCTTAATAATATGATAAATCCAAAAAACTATGTTTATATACAATAATTGAAAAACGCTTTATCAGATTTTAAATGTTATTCAATTATAACCTTTAGTTGTATGGAAATTTGCATAGTTTGGGATTATTGGATTCTGTTTGTATACTTTGGACACCATTGATGAATATACTTTTATTGACCAAGTTTGAGAACTTTATTTTTTTTCTTCATTCTAAAAGGTGGTATCGCCTTAAGTAAATAGAGCGATGATTATAAAATTATGGTTGTAAATATAGTTGAGAAAGATCATCCATGGATGATTTAAAACAGAAAAACAAGCAATGTTTTTATACGCCCTCATCTCTCTATGAGGACGTATATTGTAGTCACCCCAAATCCGTCGGTCCGACCATCAACATTTGCTTGTGAACGCTCTAAAAACTAGAGTTTTTGACGGAATCAAATGAAATTTGATATGTGTATACATATTCATAAAACGAAGATCAAGTTCGAATATGAGCTATTTTCGATCGTTAGAAGCAGAGTTATTGCCCTTGCCTCAAATCCGTCGGTCTGTCCATCAACATTTCCTTGTAAAAGCTCTAAAAACTAGGGTTTTTGACGGAATCAAATGAAATTTGATATGTGTATATATAATCAGAAAACGAAGATCAAGTTCGAATTTGAGCTATTTTCGATCGTTACAAGCAGAGTTATTGCCCTTGCCCCAAATCTTAAATATGCTATTACTCTTTTAGTTTTCAATCGATTTTGATGAAACTTAAAATGGATGTTATTGGACCTAAATCGAAAGGTTTGAGAAAGTTTTGTTTTCTCCTGATTAAATTTTTTCCTTTTTCGACTTTTTCGTTAGGCGTATATGGCCGTGGTCCACTATCTTTATGAAAGTATCTGTGTCAAACTTAAGATGCTTTCATAATTAGCTTACTTAAAGGAATTTTAAAGAGATTTTTAAATTCTTCAGGTGTTTTGTCATCAAGCACTTAGTTTTATTGGAATTTGCTTGAACCACATACCTCTGATTGAAAATTGGAATGGTACAAAATGATTCTATCAGTGTCTTTGATACACATGAAATATTTAGAAAAACTCTTTGCAGTCCCTTTAAATTGCCTGAAACTGTAGATAACTTGCCATTGATATTAATCAGACTAGGATATGCAAAAATATCTTCTTTGAACTAATTTCATATACATGTATATATGCCGGTATCACTGTTAAAATAGTGATCAGTACATTAAAAGGATTGTAAAGTGATTTTCTAAACTTTCATTCCGACGTCTGTGGTTCTTGCAATTCCACTAAAGCTTCTGGTAGATCACTGTCAGTGACGTCATAAAACGTGTTAGTTTTTTAGGAATTGTAAGAACCACAGATGTGAGAATTTGAATGGCGCAAATTGATGCTATCAGTGTCCCTGATACACATGTAAAGTTTAGAAAATCACTTTACAATCCTTTTAAATGTATCTGAGAGTGAATAAATATTTAAAATATTTTAAACAATCTGAAACAGGTCTGAGATGCAAGATGCTAAAAGATTTAAAACCTCTTAGAATGAACAAAAATATCTAAATTACCTACCTGGTGGCATAACTATACAACAGATAACCTGTATAATCTGATAAATCCAGAAAATATGTTATTTACAATAATTGAAAAATGCTTATCTATTAACTTGAAATTTTATTGAAAATTTCTTAGTTTATATTAGATTCTGTTATTAAACCTACAACATTGCTAATAAAAATTTACTCTTAGGCCCTGCTAGACTTTAAAAAATCTGAAACTGGTTTGGTACATCAGATTTGTGTTGTAAACGAGTGGAATTTATAAGAAATCCGAAACCAGTTTGAGATATCAGATAAGTTTTATAACCAAGTGGCATTATACCTTTGGCGAAATAAAAATTTAAATTTATTACGAGTTTCCGCTGAATAACGCCATATTGAATCTAACGAATCTGACCTAGGAGGCATATTCACACTTTCACAGATCAATATCTGCATTCGGATTCAGGGCAAACCGTTATAGCCAAATTAGTTAAACAGATTTGGAATCAATTTCAGATTTTGAGAATTGAAATTTTATGATCATTCTAAGAGGTTCTGTTTAATATTTCTATAAATATGTATATATATGTAACATATTAAAATGTAATATTATTGAACTTTATCAAACTAAGTCAGTGTTTGTTGATTTTTGTTAATTGAAAGGTTTTTCAAGCTTTATATTAATGCTTATTATACATTGTTAATATTTTCAGTTTTATGGTGGCTCATTTTGGACCTGCAAGTACTTAATTTTGATTTTGGATTTCTTCATTACCTATTTTCTTTCTTTTTTTTAGATTTGATTTTTGATCGTAATGGATTATTTTTTAACACTAAAAATAGTTAAATATTTAAAAACTTTATGTAAGGCTTTTAAATTGGTTTTGTTTTTTTGATGCTGTTGGAAAACTTCTGAATGGATTTGAGTAAAATAAACTCCTAATCGTAGAGAAATGTCTCGACTATGTATTGGAAAGGTTTCAGCTAGAAATATCAAATATGCCAAACACCGAAACTTGGTCAATCTGCTTAATTAACAATAGTTAATCCCTGCTTTTGATTAACCCTTTAAAAACAAATTTAGTTTGATCAAGAAGCTACAGAGATGCTATGAGCATGTGTTTTTGTTAATGAACACTTTTTTCAAAAAATCGAAATGGCCTTTTAACATAAAAATTAAGAAATAAAATCAAAATTAAAAAAAAAAACATAAAAAAAAGAAAAAAAAAAACAAATAAATGATAATAAAAAACTTAAAATCATTCTAGAAGAAAAATTCAAAACTGTCCTTTACAATCTTCAGTAGATTATTATTTATGGTGTTTTATTAATGTTTTATTTTACAAGTGCTATATTGATGTCAAGCGTATTAAGATTAGATTACATTTTTTTTTTTTTTTTTTTTTTTTCTTCGTCTCATTGTAATCTAACAAGATTTATAAGGTGAGCGTGTTCGGGTGACAAAATAAGCTATTTAAAGCACCCTTCCGCCAATCAGAACAACACTTACAAGCGCGTTTCATATTACATCATATTATATTATAGACTGCTGGTTGTTATACTTTCTGTTTCGTTCTCCCACAATGCATAGACATGCGACCTGCATGCCACTTTCTGATTGGCTGAAATCAACTTTACCAGAACACGCTTGCCTTGTAAACCTTCTTAGATTACAATGTGATGTAGGCTAATCTAGTTTTAATAAGATTGTATTGAAGTTTAATTATAACTGTATATATTATGTTATTATATATATGATTTGGATTTGATGAATGTATATCTTGTTATTTATGTAGTCTTTATTGGCTTGAGTTTTTGATTCAATATACAAAAATAATTTATGAATTTAGTCCATGGTCATTTAGGTTCTTTTTGAAAAAGATATGCGTTTGATGATGTCACAAATTGCAAAGGTCTAATCATTATGCAATTTGTGACGTCATCAAACACTTAGTTAAAGTAGAATTGTTCGAACAACAGACGTCTGATTGAAAATTGTAATGGTGGAAATTGATGCTATTATACACATACACATACAAAATTTATAAAACCTTGTTTGCTTACAAGAAAAGCTTTTATTAATGTAATTTACCTTATCATTAAATTTGTAGATCATGGATAACTGTCATATTTGTTTAATGTTTCTAATGGGTTGATAGGTATATGGACTGGTATTTACATTAGTTTGTAACAGAGCCTGAAGAAGCTTACCAAACATGACACCCATCAAAACTATTAAACAAGTTTGAACCATTAAATAAGAGTATTGGTTAAGCTAAGATTCCATATACACGTGTCATGCGGACACAATTGGCCCTTGCGGATTCATCTTGCGTCAAATATATTCCATAATATGTGCGTTAAACCTATGTGTTATCTTTCTTTTGACACTTGGACTTGTAGACAAATTGATGCTTTGTCAAAATATGGCGGAAAAAAAACCCAGGAAATCCCCACAAAATGCGTCACATTTGGGAGATATCCACTCGAAAAACGTCCGGATGCGTTAGCAATTTTTTTTTACGCATGACAGAGACCATTTATGGAATATATGGAATCATACCGTCTTAAATCAACCATTTCGACACATGATGGATCCGCATGACATGGAATCATAGCTTTACTGTTTGGTGTGGAACCTAATAGATCAACAACTGGACAATTGTTTTGTTATTCTTATTAATTGTTGAGTTGTAAATATATTAAGTGCCATAGTTTTAATTGTTTAACATTGTTCTTATCAATTAGAATAATGAGATTTTTAAATCAAATTTGCTTGTATATTTATGTATAGCATCAGAAAATTCTGAAGAAATATTTGTTCATAATTTATGAGAAATAAATAATTTATTAAATCTAAAACTAAATCTGAATCAGAGCAACTCTTAAATACATAAACATTATATGTCTTAGCCCTACCCATCCAAATATCACGTCGGAGGAATTGGTTAGGGCAAGAGTTGTCTGGCTAGTTAATATTAAATTTGACTACATGATAATTGTGACATTAAAATAGGGCCCCATAAATTACATTACATAAAATACCATTTTCATTTAATTATTATAAAATAATACTTTCATTTGATTATTATAAAATAATACTTTCATTATCATTAAATAAAACTTTCATTATCATAAAAGAAAATTTTAATTATTATGCAAATAAAATGTTCATTATATTTTGAAGTTGATGTTAATATCGTTGAATCATTGTATAAGTATTGCTTAAAGGAATTCTGAAGAGGTTTTCTAAACTTAGTATGTGTATCAGGGACACTGATAGCATCAATTTGGGCCATTCCAATTTCCATTCCGACGTCTGTGGTTCTTGCAATTCCACTAAAACTAACACGTTTTATGACGTCACTAATATTGATCTACCGGAAGCTACTATTGATATCTATGCAGATCACTATTAGTGACGTCATAAAGTGGAAAAGTGGAATTGCAAGAACTACAGACGTCCAAATGGAAATTGGAATGGTGCAAATTAATGCCATCAGTCTCCCAGATACACATACAAAGTTTAAAAAACCTCTTTACAATCCCTTTAAGACTATCATTTTGAAATACAGTTGGAATTGTGTTTTTTATGCAGGCTTATCATCGTCTCTCAGTCAATTTTTTCCCAGAAGAATATTTTCATGTACAACTGAGCGTTTGTCGGCCCTACATCAATACTACTAATAGATCCTTTATATGCATATGGTTAAATGTTACACTTGTTCTTTAAAAAAAACAAATGTTGCTGTTATTTATTGTATGCTTGCCTATATATATAGTTTTGCTCAACTGTTGTGTTTTAAAATAAATGTAAAGAGATAGTACAAAGAGGTTTTCTAAACTTTTTATGTGTATCGGGGGCAACTATAGCTTCTGTTTGAATCATTCCAATTTCCATCAGATGTCTGACTGAAACTTGGAATGACAGAAATTGATGCTGTCAGTGTCACTTATACACATAAAAACCTTAAAACCTCTATACAAATCTTCTGATTTTGTTGTGGCGTAATCATCAAATTTTGTTCATAGAATGACAATTTTTCATCATTACCAGCATGTTAAGTTCTAAATGGAAGTCCAGTTGATGTACATATTAGTATTATTTTGAAGCATTGTTTCTTTACTTCTTATGCCTTATCTGTACTGAAAAATTTTCTGATTGGATAATTAAATTGGAATTTTTTTGCCTGCTTTTCTACATGTAAAAGGGGCTGTAGAGGGGCCTATAGTTAAAAAAAATGAACAAACCCCACCTCCACCCTTACAAAAACTCTTTGGATTTTGGCCACTCGATTTTCAGATTAAGGCCATTATCCTATAAAGATAAAGAAGCCCTCTGTGGTCCCAGTGGGTAAGGTCAAATTTCGTGTTAGTGTTAACATGAGTTTAACACAACATTTGAACTAATTTTTTCGTGTATAGTATTTTTTTGGAGTGAACACGCGAAACCAGTATATCTTTTACATAATTAAGTGTTTCAATATCAATCAAATAAGGTAATATTTGCATGTGACCCAGTCCAAATTCTGTATTAACATCAGTGTTAACACTAACACGAAATTTGACCTCACCCAATGTGATAACTGATAAGGCTAAAGAAGTAAGACAAAATTTCTGATTGTTGAATTGAAAATTGTTTCGTCTGCTTTTCTGCACCAGATTTGGCTAATGAAGACATATTCTGATTAATTCATGTATTTTTGCTACAATCTAGGTTTGCTGCGTAAATGGGGTTTCCAAGATGCAATAATGCTCACATGGTTTTTAAAATGTGATTTGTTAAATGGCCTAATATATTCCATATGGTTACTGCAAACATGATATATATTAATAATGTTGTAATGTTATAAGTAGGAAGGTTTGAGCTTGAAATACTAAGATATATTGATACTACTTTCTACTTTATTACATACTGACATTGACTACATAATTGTTAACTTTACCTGTAAGAGTAATGAAAGGTAGTATGTAATGAATTCACAAGAACTGTGGTATATCAATATATCTTAGTGTTATGAAATTATATATTTAATTATGTTAATTTATTTTAATTTCAATTCTTTAAATACTGTTGTTGATTATGAATTATATGATTCTACTTTTAAGTCTGAAACATGCTGACTAACAAGCCTCTAATATTTTAGACAATTACCTAACCCTCAAAATATATATCAGAGGTTGGTTGATCAGCAATTTACAGACTAAATTTTTTTTTTGGAGTTATTACAAATGCTTTTGAACTGAGTTTGGAATTTGGCATTATTCTGAAATGCAAAGAGCTTCTAATATTACCATGCACTTTCATGTATATTTATGTATTATAAAATGATTCCTCATCATATTAAAGACTGCTGTGATCTTTCACTTTGAAATTAGCTTGGATTGGGAGGAGAGAATTGATCATTTATTATGAAGTTTAGCATGTCCTTCAGTGTGCAATGATAGAAATTTGGTTACAAAAGTGGTATTAGCCAATTTTTTTTTTAATATCCTTGATGAATGTAGGTCATCAATGTAATGTGACCATATTATGTCTGATTTTTGGATGTGCATGCAATTTGACATGGCGATGGAAAGCTTGAATTTCATGAAAAAAGTTTGTTGCAACCGTGGGCAAGACATGGATGGCGCAGGAGGTTAATGATTATGATTAAACTACAAATTCATCCATCTTTCAAAATATATCTAAGTTTTGTGGCCATACCAGTCCAAATAGCTATAAGAGGCTGGGGAAAGAGTCAGCAATTTTCGGACTAGCCATCGTCAAATATATGTAAACAGTACACTAAAACATCGTGAGCCATAATTCCCCAAAGTATATATAACAAAATCTATGTATATAATAATTTATTCGTTACATAATATGTGTGACATCATTAAATTGAGTAAATATAAATATATTAGGCAATCCTTAAAGATGGAGACAAAGTTAATTAAGTAAAGAGAATAGTTTATCTGATAAAAGTATCCATCCCACCTTAAATTTTTATTAGAAAATATTTGTAAATGAAATATCTTTTACAATTTAATTTTAATCACATTTACCAATAAAACAAAAGTCATTTTTTTTGACAATGGATTTTAAATTGGAATAATCCATTTTATAAAGCCTATTGTAAGATACATTTTAACTTTGGTACACTGATATTCTTGTAGTTGTCTAAATATTTGCTTGACCAGTGTATAGAGCTCTAAAAATCAATCTGTTGGTTTGGCTACAATTAATTAGTAAAGGCCCTGTACATTGTCATGCTACATGCTTACCAGACACAATGCCTCTTTGCTCAGCCAGGACGGTCTTGTCAGATCATATCAGGTCAGTAACAGACAAGATGACAAATTTTGTGAATGGAGCTGTCAGACTTGTCTGCACCTGCACACGATGCACTAACACTTAACAGTCGAGCGTAAGTAATAAGCGCAGCACCATTTTCTATTATTACAAATAAATGAAGTCGAGAGCAAGAGAAGCAAATATTACCATGACTTTTTTCCTTAAAATTGTTTAACTTGTTTCAATGTTAAGAAATTTATTTAATATATGCACTAACAAAACAATGAAAGAAACCTAAGCGCTCTCAAAATAAGTTTTTAAATCCTTTAACAACATTGTACCTATCACCATTTTCTCACAGTTAACAGTCAATTTAGCACTACTATCATTCACAGCAACAGATATCAGCACCAAAGTTCCTGTAGCAACAGTTTTTCCTGAAAATCTATAGACATTATCAGTACTTCCAGGAACCTGTATAACATTAGCAACGGAATGAACACACATACAGATACTCTTGGCATCTTGATTATCTTTTGATAGAGTTATTTTTCCAGAATTTTCATTCATACCAGAAAGTTTCCCTGAAAGAAAGATCAGTTCAGTATTTGACATAAAGATATCTCAGTTTACACATAGGCCTATATGAGAAAACACTGATTGGTGAAAGAAAACCATTCATAAACACAACACATTTGGCCAATCAAATGCTTTATCAATTTGTTTCTTTTTTACATCAGGATGCATGGATGCAACTCCCCCAGCCGTCCAATAATTTAGACATTTATGATATTTCTAATTTTCTAAGATAAAACAAGAAATTTCTGGTATGTTGTTAGGGCCAGTAAAATCAAATTGCTTTATATAGGCAGGAGCAGCCAACCCTAAGGCCTTGAAATTTCTTACTACGGGTCTGGGATGATCTGTAGCAAAATATGTTGTACTGTTATCATCTTGATGATTGCCCTGTTAAAATACCCATTCCCAGTTGCTAATGGGATAAAATGCAGGAAAAATCAATTGGTGAAAATGATTTTCTTTCAAACTAAGTTGTTCTCCTGGTGAAACCCTTTCTTAACCAATTTAAAACCCAATGTTTACAGATACAATATTGAACATGTTGGAAAAAACATTTCAAAGAAGAAATATGACAAACCTTGCTGACTGGTAAACTCTGTGTCTGTCAATGAGTATGGTTTGATTATCTCCCCTACAGGAGCAGAAATACTAACAGAATGTTTTTGTTGAGCTGTACAGATATCAAATTTAGCTGGTTGGGTAGTATCATTAAAGTTAATGCCTATTAATACTGAGCTCCTCATACCCGGAGCAATGGAACCTAAAATTAATACAGTAAGAAATTTGTTAAAAGATCTGTAAGGCTATGTTATAATAAGTCAACTAAGGCCTACTGTACACACAATCTGAAACCGGATTCCGAATCCGTGTTAGTTGGTTACAATTGTTTCCGCCAAATCCGAATTTCGAATCCGTGAATCTGACTCCAGCTCGTAGGGATGAATTCGACGGATCCAATATTGCGTCATTCAGCGGAAACCTCTTAAAAATCTCTGTTAAGGCTTTCAAATCTATTATAAAGACTATTGACTTCATTTCTTTTTTTAGATTTCTCAGAACATGATATGAAAAATAAACTAACCTATCTCAGAAAATTCTTGAATCTCCATTCCTGCTTGTAATTTCTGAAATATGATACCAATAATTATTAGTCATAACCCAAAGTTTACAACTTACTCTCATGAAAATATCGATAATACCTGCATGGAAGAAAGTTCCATAACATTTTTTTGTACAAGAATTGCAGGAGAACCAGATATTGGATTATAACTTTGATATGGGCTATTTATAAAATGAAATTGAGTTCTATCAGCCTGTAAAGAAAGTATTACGACTACAAGAGTCTTTAACTGACCCTTTTGGACATTCAAATATGTCATGAAAACAACTCTTCTAATCCCTTCAAAATTATTTTCATACCAGACAATTTGTCAAATGAAATACTAAGACAAAGGCAGTAACTCAGAAACCATTGGTCAAATTAGACAAAACAATATCAGTACACCAGCCATATAAAGAACACTCACCTTATCACCTAGTTTGATATTAGTTAAAGGCTCATCACCACTATTGGTAAATGTCAGTTCAATTGATACCATTTTAGGTGAAAATACTGATACCGTTCTAGTAAATTTATAATTTATACTTAAACCACTACCAGTTATACGATTTAATAACTCATATGATTTACTCTCTACTGTTGAAGGTGGAATAATCTACAAAACATTATGAATCTTCATTAAAATACCTTTTATCAAATATAGGCTACTCATATATTCTGTTAATTACTACTTAGTTATCTTAAAGGGATTGTAAAGAGGTTTTCTAAACTTTGTATGGCTATCAGGGACACTGATAGCATCAATTTGTGCCATTCCAATTTCCATTCCAACGTTTGTGGTTCTTGCAATTTCACTAAAACTTTATTACGTCACTAATAGTGATCTACCGGAAGCTACTATTGATATCTATGCAGATCACTATTAGTGACGTCATAAAACGCGTTAGTTTCAGTGGAATTTCAAGAACCAGAGACATCGGAATGGAAATTGGACTGGCACAAATTGATGCTATCAGTGTCTCCGATACACATACAAAGTTTAAAATACCTCTTTACAATCCCTTTCCTGAACTTGATGGTCAATGTCATGCAGTGTGCACTAAGGGAAATGATTCATTAGCCTGGCATTTGTCAAGGCATTTTTCACATGACAAGAGGAAACCAGTTACGAAATTGGTACCATCTTAAATCTTACAGGATAGATTCCTCTGTAAAGTGAAGCAAAGAAGCATGTGTCAAAAGCTGAGCTGGGGCCTGTTCACCAACAAATCTAATTATTATTTTCGGTATTACTCAACATATAATTCCACACTTAACAAATCCCTATTTAAGATTTTTGAGGAATGGGGCCCAAGGTAATATCAAAAGATAAGATGAAAGTAAAATATAACAGTACCTGTGGTAAGGGTGTATCTTTAGTACTTCCACTAATAGATAAGTTACTAATACCAGTAGCTAATGTAGGTGTTAACATAATACCTGCTGGTGTGGCATTAGTACTTGTATCACCACTAGTTAAACCACCTACTGTTAACAGAGAAAATCTATATCATAACAAACACACTCTCTCCAGAACAATTAATGAGATGCAAGTTTAAATACATGCTACCCCTTAGAATTAAGATAGCTTGCCAGGCAAGGTAACATACGCCCACTTCAGCAAATTTGAATATTTAAAAAAGTTGATTGCACCATCGCACTTATTTGAGCTTATATTTAGATGAATCAATTCGAATGAAAACTCTAGCCTCTATTGTGTAAACAAGTTAATTTCCACTAAGTCTAGGGCAATAACTCATAAATCACGACTAGAAACGCACGATTCTCGAATTTATCAGGAGCCGCGGTGGCTCAGTGAGTTAGACGCTTGCTCGCTAACCTGGAGGTCCAGGGTTCAATCCCGGCATGGGTCGAGATGATGCCTTCGGATTTTTCAATAATAAAAACCGAGGCCCCGTGTGCTATTGGCTGTGCACGTTAAAGATCCCTTGACAGATCCCGCTGTTCTGGCAAAATTTCCCTCATTGCACACTGTATGGCGTTTGCCCGTCCCCAATTAGCCCATATAGGTGCAGAAAGTAGGACGTAAAACTCCATTCATTTCATTTTTTTTTCGAATTTATCAGAGTTATTATCAAGATGAATACACATACCAAGTTCATTTTAACGTTTTTTTCACAAAGTCAAGGGCAATAACTCTTAAACCAACAACTGGAATGGTGCCATTTTCAAACTCATTCAAGATATTATCAAGATGAATACACATACCAAGTTTCATTCAAATCGGATAAAAACTCTAGCTTCTATCGTGTACACAAGTTAATTTTAACGTTTTTTCACTAAGTCAAGGGCAATAACTCATAAACCGACAACTGGAATTGCGCCATTTTAGAACTTATCCGAGATAATATCAAGATGAATACACATACCAAGTTTCATTCGAATCGGATAAAAACTCTGGTTTCTATCGCGTACACAAGAAATTGTTGACGGACGGACGGACGGACGGACAGGGGTGACGGCAATATACGTCCACATTTTCATGTGGGCGTATAAAAATGAACATATCATTTTAATTCTTTAGGCCACTTACTCATTTCGAACTTACTTCTTTTTTTTAACTACAAAATCTCTCTAATATCTGATAACCCATGAAATTAAATAATTATTGAAAATCACTTAATAATTTTTAAGTGTTTTTTTTTTAAATAACTGCAAACAGTTTTATAAATGATTATTAATATCAAATATGTCACTTACAATCATCTAAGTCTAATAATAAATCTGCATTAGATTTTGGTTTCGTTTCAACTCCTTTTTTACTTTTACTTTTGGCTTCAGGCTGAAAAAAGAATCAGAAAAATTAACCTATGCTAGAAAGAAATAGCTCTATCTAATAAGGATAATAACTAAAAGGGATTGTAAAGTGGTTTTCTAAACTTTGTATTTCAGGGACACTCATAGCATCAATTTGCACCATTCTAATTTATAATCAGACATCTGTAGTTCAAGCAATTCTACTTGTTTGATGACATAACCCTGTGAAATATTCTTGTATCACAGTCAACCTTTGCAGGTGTGACGTCATCTATACCTTATCTTGAATGGAATTGGATTAGCGCATTGATCTTTTCAAGTGTGTATAAAGAAAGTTGACCATATACGCCCACCACGGCATGCAGCTGGTAAAACGAAAAAGCCTTAAATTTAATCAGAAGTAAAATAAACTTTCTCAAACCTTTGAATTTAGGTCCAATAACATCCATTTCAAGTTTCCGTTTATCAAAATCGGTTGAAAACTAAGAAAGTAACAGCCTATTCAAGATTTTTGGGCAAGAGCAATAACTCAGCTTCTAACGGTCGAAAATAGCTCAAATTCAAACTTGATCTTCGTTTTATTTGGTTGCATCAAAAACTACAGTTTTAAAAGCGTTTACAAGCAAGTGTTGATGGACAAACCGGCGCACAGACAGACAGGTGCTGACAATATACGTCCACATAGAGAGTTGTTGGTGCATAAAAATGGAATTGATATGTACCTTGGCGGCAGGTTTCTTGATGACTTTATCACTATCATCACTAGAATCTTCCTCTGACGAGTCACTGGAATCACTATCAGATGAACTATCTTCACTAGATGATTCTTTTTTAGAGGATTGTTTATCACTATCACTGTTGTTAGCATCACTATCTGAGTTATCTTCACTACTTTCTTCATCTTCATCACTACTACTGCTACTATTACTCGATTCTTCTGGAAAAAAATCACAGAGAATTCAACAAACAGTGCATGATGAGTCAAATATGCCGATTGCTATTGACATCCATATTTCATCATCAGTGCCTCAGACAATCCCACATATGTGATATTATCAAAAGTTAGTCAGCTACGCATACTGCTTGCTACAGTGGTACACTTCAGATTAAGTGCTCCAAGGAGCTTAATATCTAACTTAAATTTCAATTGAAAGTCCAATAAATAGATATATTCTGAAAATCAGATTTAACATTTTTAGCAAATTAGTTGATTTTTAGGAAAAATAGCATCTTTATATAAGATTATATTATAATACAAAATTTCAATTATCAACAAAAATGAATGAACTAAAATGGATGTCAACAAAATGTTTACATATAAATTACAGATGACAAAATAAAATGAAGTTTTATATCATTCCGTTGTACTTCTTAATAGGCAATGGCAAAAAAGCTAAGTATTGGACAATGAGGAAAATTTCTTAACATACCTTCTTCACTGGATTCTGATTCAGAATAAAAGGATTTGGATTCCTTTTTCTTTTTCTGATGGGAGTGTTGAGGTTTTTCAACCCATGGCATGACAACTTCTACATTCCGTACACCCGAGTCAGGAGCTGTTTCTGGCCATTCTGGTAGTTCTTGGTAACCATGACATTTAATATTCAACAAATGAGACAGAGTTCCTAATTGATACTGGTCACGATCTACAAGTATAACATAGCCATAGAGATTGGGACATTATCAAAATTGTTCCCAAATCCAGTAATATGTTTTAGGAGAGTAAGATGAATTTATACAAACCAGGCATTGCCAGGCAAAGTAATATTGCCCACTGGCAGATATTGGAAACGATTATATTTTAAATAACGATAATTTAAATATTCAAAAGAATAAAAAAGTCAAGGGCAATAGCTCAAAAACCTTTCACCGATGTATTCTATTCTCAAGATCATCATTTATATACAGACATGTACCTATTCAAACATAAACTGATGACTTGGAGCAGTGCATAAACATACAATTCTTGAAACATTACAAATTAAGTCTAGCATTCAGAATAATAAAAGAAATAGTATGAATGAATAATTATACCTTTAAATTTGGAAGCAAGTATAGGAGCAGGTTTAGTTGATAAAAAAATCTTTTTGGCATATTTAGCCAGGACACTTCCATTTTCACCAGGTAGAATAAGTTGTCGTAAGAATCGTGATCGGTCACGAATGTCATAATTTTGATCATATTTAGCCAAGTTAAACACATACTGACATAGTAATTTGCATTGTTTAGGATTTGTGATACATAATTTAGCAGCTAGGTTCAATATCTGTAACTTTACAATATCTTCCTGTAATAGATCAGAATCAATTATTTTTACATCTGAAGAGATAAAGAAACGTCGCATTATTAGATCTGTGCATGATCAAAATTGTTGTTTTTCTACATAAACATTACTTTTAGACTTTAAAACGTCCAGTGTATGAAATTCCACTGACAATACCAGATGCATTCTTATAATTCTGTATTTTTTTCACTATTTACTTTGTGTTTTGCGACGTTGCTTTATCTGTTCAGTATATTTTAAATAGTTTCTTTTTCAAATACAAATAGTTACTTAAGGGATTGTGAATTTCAATTTTGTATGTGTTTCGGAGACACTGATAGCATCAATTTGCACCATTCCAATTTTGAATTAAGACAACTGCTCCAGAAATTCCATTTTAAACGAAGTATTTTTTCATCACAGAATACCATTGCAGTTGTGATATCATGAAATATTTAATGTTAGTGGAATTAATGGAACCGCAGAGGTCTGTTTGAAAATTGGAATGGTGCCAATTGATGATATAAGTTCCCATGATACAAAAGTGTCTGCTCTACCTGTCACATGATCACACAACATTTACCATAGCTGAATCAAAGTTTCCTCTCTAGTACTCTATAGACCTTATTCACGAGTCGGCCATCTTGAATCCATATCGTGGCTCATAACGCAAACAAACAAAAGTTGGGTCTTGCCACTGCATTAAAATCGTCACCTTGACCTTTTTCTCGCTGTTGATAGGGTTATTAGTGACGTCATATTCCTTTACAATCACCTGATGTATTTCATGAATAGATGTCATTGTGTTATGATCCTCGGTTTGAAAGCGAGGCGTGAATATGGTCTATGTTGTTTATATAACTTGAAACAACTAGGTGAAAAGCATTTAGGTACTATTTATATTAGGATGCTATCCAAAATCTCAAAAGTCACAATAAAAAAATATTAAAGATCATACCTCAGTAATGAATGTTTTAGCCATTTTTCTCAAGACATCAGGAGCTATTTTAGGTACTCGTTCACTGTATTCACCAATTAACCATAATATAGAGGCTCTAGCCATAGGTACTGTTATTTTATCTACCATTTTAGCCATATGGACTATAATATCTTTATGTTCTGATGGCTGAAATTAGATATTATGTATTTATGACCGTGGATTTATCATCCTAATCAAAGTAAAAATAATTTCCAATCCGTCTTCTTACTTGGGGACTATTCTATTATGCAATCTGTATCGTCCAGATTTTCTCTCCCAACAATCCGGATAAAAACGTAAATAAATCACAAATGGAAAATCAAGCTGGCAGACATGGGTTGAATCCAATGATGTTACTGACATCCCAACAATCTGGATACTATGTTGTTGAGGCAGCCATTTTGTGACGTCATCTCTGCGTGATTTCACTAGTCGACAAAATGGAGAGACTGGACTCTCCACACTCTCCTAAAACAGTCACGTGATGAATAATAGAATAGAAATGGAGAATCTGGATGATCCAGATTGCATAATAGAATTGGTCTTTGGTCATATCAAGTAACTAGGACATGTTCGAAATATTTATATCATTGTCTGAAAAGAAGAGTTAAAATAAAAAACCCATTAGTAAAATATACTGCGATACCACCTCTTAAAATTAACAAAAAACCAACTCAAAATTTGCCCTTAAGAGTATATAGTCATGAACGGTGTAAAAGTATACAAACAGAATCCAATAAACCCATAAAACTATATACATGTAATTTTCCATACAATTACATGAGGTTATTATTGAAAAACATTTAATAATTTGTACACGTTTTTCAATTATTACTTATAAGGTGTTTTTCTGGATTATCAGATTACACAAGCTAAGTTGCCTAATGAATATAAAGATAGCTTGCCAGGCAAGGTAATATACGCCCACTGGCAGCTTTGTTTGAAAAAGTACATTTGGCAGAAAACAGCAACCATCACAACCATGAAATATTCAACCTATAGTCATAAACATACAGTTCATTCAGAACTCATTCATCAAGTTTAGCCTTGTAGAGTGTTTCTTTTAGCTGAAAAATTAAAGTATTTGAAAGAAGAAGGACAATAATTCATATTAAATATTTTACGATTCTTTTGATTTTATATAGGGTTCATCCTAGGGTGAAAATAAACAATTTCAGCACGTTTCGTCAAAATCTGTAAAGAATTATGACTTGTAGAGTGTTAACGAGCTAAAAAGCGAACACGTTTTAAAGAACAAGGGCAATAATTCATATTAAATATTTTCTGATTCTTGCGATTTTAAATAGGGTTTATCCTTGGGTGATAATAAACAATTTCAGCAAGTTTTGTCAAATCCGTAAAGAATTGTGACTTGTAGAGTGTTAACAAGCTAAAAATTGAACGCGTTTTAAAGAACAAGGGCAATAATTCATCTTAAATATTTTCCGATTCTTTTGATTTTAAAGGGCCATTCTGCTTTTTCGAAAAAAGTTTCCATTATCAAAAAAATCGCAAATGCTACCTGAGAGTATTTTTAAAGTATGCTTATTGTATCTCTATATCTTCTTGATCAAACTGAATTTGGTTTTAAAGGGTTAATTACAAACAGGGAGTAATTATTGTTAATTAAGCAATTTGACCTAGTGTTGGTGTTTGCCCTTTAAATGGCTCAACATTTCTAGCTGAAACCTTTTAAAAGCACAAGAGGGACATTTCTCTACAATTAAGCGTTTATTTTACTCAAATCCGTTCAGTAGTTTCCTATCAGCGTCCAAAAAACATAACACACTTAAAAACCTTACGTAAGGTTTTTAAAAATTTTAGCATGTTTTTAGCGTTAAAAAATTAACGGCTGGATTTTTTTAGTTAAAACTTTCAGATACATTAAAGGGCACATAGTTACAGATTTTGGTGTAAAGTTTTCATAAATTTGAGCAAAAAAAAATTTTGACCTAAAAAAAATTCAGACTGTCCCTTTAAATAGGGTTCATCCTTGGGTGATAATAAACAATTTCAGCAAGTTTCGTCAAAATCCGTAAAGAATTGTGACTTGTAGAGTGTTAACAAGAAATTGTGGACGGACGGACTGACTGACGGACATTGGTGACGGCATTTCATGTGGGCGTATAAAAACTTATTGGCCAAGTTTGAGAATTTAGATTTTTTTAACATTATAAGTGGTGGTATCGCTTTAAATGACTCTTTAAGGACAAAATGGCTTTATTTATTCAACTCTCAAGAGTGGGAAATGAAAGTATCGTTAGAAGTATTTGTTTTTATGCTGATTTTGATTACAAAATGAAAGTAGGCCTACTTAATAGAATGAACCAAGCACCGACAAAGAAAAGTTAAAAGAAATTTTTAAAGGAAGGAAAAAATTTAAACCCGCAACCAACCATCCATAAAATGACATAAAAAAGGAAAATTTCATGCAAAGTTTGATGAACCTTTTTATTCTCAGCAATGCAACACATGAGCAGCTAAATGTTTGATGGAGACACAGAAAAGCATGCACCCATGAAAATGATAATAAGCTATATGAAAGTAGAAATCCTTAATAGAACTGAGGAAATGTTTTGAGTTTCTTGTTTGTTCTTTTTAATACAGATTTGTGTAATATCTTGGTACATGTATTTAAGATTTATATCAATCATAAGATGTTAAAGGGATTATAGGGGGGTTTTCTATATAAAAAAAAAACCAACAAAATATGTGTAAGGGGAATACTTATAGCATCAATTAGCACAATTCCTGTTTTCAATCAAACGTCTGTGGATCAAAAATTCAACTCAATGAAATGCTGAATGATAGAAGACCGAACTTCAACAAACAGTGTTAAACTTGCTGGAACCACAAACATCTCATTGAAAATTGGAATAATGCAAATTGATCCTGATACACATAAAAAATTAAGAAAGTGTTTTTACAATCCCTATGATCTTTTAAAGGCATAATTTATGGAATGGCTTTTTGTAATACATAAAATAATTAATCTTAAAGGGGTTTGTCCACCATTTTCGAGGATTTACTGGAACTGACCAAAAATAGCACAATCCCTTCAATTATACTTGTACCTTGACAGTTAACTTTCATTTGCTGTATATATGTCATAGTCTTACTAAACGACAAGTCATATTTTTGACTTTCAAACGCTGATATTTATGGATACACAGGGATTTGAAGGCTTAAATTTTAGCTAAAAAATTTCAGGTAGACTAAAAGGTTTTTGGTTGAACAGTTAGTGAACATATCCCTTTAAAAGCTAAGCGCAGTCTATGTCTTAAATCACCTTCTCCTGTTCTTATACCACTTGTTGAAAGCATAATAACATTCTAAAAAGTTTATTTCGCTTTTGCGCTTTATACAATTCATTGGTACGGTATTATATTTGCTGATGGCTAAAGAAAATCCAACCCAAAAACCAAACCTTGATTTGTCAGTAAATCTTTCACCAAGTCAAAAGTAGAAATAGATTGAACATGATTATTAAGAAAAAAATGCAAGCTGAAAAAAAAAATCCAAAACAAAAATACCCCGAAAACCAAAAAGGCTAAAAAATGTCCTACCGGTTGTTTGCGTCCTGTTTTCTAATAGAAAGAAACAGTACTTATTTAGAAATAGGACTTACAGTTTAATATTTAACAAACTACAAGGACAGACACACAAAAATGGTTCAAAAAACGATACCTATCTACACAATCTCGACAATTCAAAGCATAAACTTGAAGAATTCAAAATATGACCGCTTGAAGACTTTCTTTGAATTTTCAGTATTTATCATACAGAAAAACAAAATGGACTCTTCTTGTTTATGTTTTGAATTGTTCATTTGTTCAAGATTTGCGTAAAAATCTTTGAATTGAAAAAAGGAAGTTAACAATCCAAATCCAATACTTTTAGAATAAGGTTTCGCTCGATTGATGAAATTCTATTCTGGTTCTCCTTTATTCACCTTTAATTCTACTATTAAAATATTGCAAACCTAACTCACCCTCATTTGTAAAAGTTTCTTAATAACAACAACACTCTCAGCTACAACACTTTCTGGAAAAGAATAGTGAAATAGGGTTTGATGAAATAGAGTTTAATGAAATAGGGTTTGATGAAATAGAGTTTAATGAAATAGAGTTTGATGAAATAAAGTTTGATGAAATAACGTTTAATGAAATAGAGTTTGATGATATAGAGTTTAATGAAATAGAGTTTAATGATATAGAGTTTAATGAAATAGAGTTTAATGATATAGAGTTTAATGAAATAGAGTTTAATGAAATAGAGTTTAATGAAATAGAGTTTGATGAAATAGAGTTTAATGAAATAGAGTTTAATGAAATAGAGTTTAATGAAATAGAGTTTAATGAAATAAGAGTTTGATGAAATAAGAGTTTAATGAAATAGAGTTTGATGAAATAGAGTTTAATGAAATAGAGTTTGATGAAATAGAGTTTAATGAAATAGAGTTTGATGAAATAGAGTTTGATGAAATAGAGTTTAATGAAATAGAGTTTGATGAAATAGAGTTTAATGAAATAGAGTTTGATGAAGTAGAGTTTGATGAAATAGAGTTTTACATCCTACTTTTCTGCACTTATTTATCTAACGAGGACGGGAAAACGCCATGCAATGTGCAATGAGGGAAATTTGGCCAAGATAGCTGTATCACTTTTTTTTAATATCCAACTGTCGTGGGATCTCTGTAGCAAAGGGGGCGTAGGTTTATTGTTCCCATCCAAACCACTAGACGCTTTTTCCATGTCAGTCCCTCCAGAACCCTAGTTAGCTATATCACTGAGCCACCGCAGCCCCTGGAAAAGGTTTATACTAGAGAAGCTTAAAATTAGCATTGTTAAAGCTTACAAAATGAGCTCATAGAATCTCAATCGAAAAATACCAGCATCCATTTTAAGAATTTGATTTATAAAGACAAAACAAGTTTCTGAAAAGGATAATCTTGGAAGAAAATAGCTTTCCCATGTTTTGCCTTACTCACCATCTCTATTGGACATTAGATGTACTAAACCATTTAAACAGGTATCAGTGACTTCAGCTATACTACTAGCACTTCTTCCTATAGCCTGAATAGTAGCAGCGGCAAAATCTTTATCAGGACTGGTTACATACGTCTACAATATAAAATACAGCAATTAAATTACATAATAGGACTGGTAACATGAGTCTACAGTATCAGCATTATTCAGTTAAACCTTTGCTAATGTTTGATACTAACATTATAAGGTAAAATAAGACAACTCTTGTTTGGAGATCGATTGTGATTTGCTGATATTCTCTGAAGAATGATTGTGATTGGCTGACCTATAATTTATTTAACATGGCAATCTCTGTATAGCATACAAGGTTATCTCGCACACAGTTGAGAGGAGAGGAGGAGATTTTGCTTGGTGGATAGTCAACATCTGGTTCTACATGGCACAATAAATCAGGAAGGACTATTTCATGAAAATTCCAAGTTACAGGCTCTCAAACTTGGAGTACTTTTTGGTCGCCAAACCTAATTTTAAAGAAGTTTTACCCAGTAATCCTCTGGATCCTTCAGATACATATTCTCTCTCTTTTTACGAATTGTAAGATAAGGAAAGATATGAAGTAAAAATACTTACTTGGAATTCGCGAAGTATAGTTGATATATTAGTTTCTGTTGCCAGATTAGTTAATATCTCTAACTGTAATAAATATCAATACGAGTCTTATATAACAATGAAAGAGTATTTTATACAATTCTTCATATTATACAATATCCACACTTACTGTGTTTGCACTGACAAAAAAGCTGGCTTTAAGCTAGCTTATGTGTGTATCAACTGGGCAATTGCCGAACCATTACAAAACAGTTCGGCAATCAAAGCTTTTCGCAGCAATTCATCGGGGGCCAAATAAAAGCTGGCTTTCATTTACTCAAAGCTCGTTCGACAATAGGGGGCGTGTTCTTTATCGTTAGCTTTTAGAGTAAATGATAAGTCTTGTAGATCGCTTGCTGTCTATAATGTGTGACTTTATGATTGAGGCTAAAGTCGTTCGGGAACCACCAAAACTCAGTGTGAACACAACGTGCTCGGCAATAAAGCTAGCTCTATGCCAGCTTAGAGCTAGCTTTCCTTCACAATTCTCAGTGGAAACGCGGTATATGGCATCCAATTACACACCATTGTATGATATAAAACAGTAAATGTACTTACCTTTAGAAGTTTAATATGTAATGGATCACTTGAACGAATATAAAAACTTTTTAAATACGGTTCAAACATTCCTTTTCTTCGACTAGTCATAGTAGCTACATTACTTAGAACTACATACTGGATTTCTCTATAAAACACAAACCAATCAATATTATAGTCTTTATACAGTGCCACCATTTTGAATATTTTTTCACTCTATTATAACTGTAAGTACTTGGTCGACGAAAAAACTCAAATTTTTGATCAGCCCAAAAATGGGCTGATTCCATTATATTATTATGTCAATTTGGTGTGTACAGTTGACTAGAATGCCCCTTAGAAATTGGACTAAGATTTTAAGAAAATCTGACAAAAACTTTTTATATTTTTAGGTGTAGAAAGTCAAATTATAAGCAACCATATAAAATATAAAACCTACTTTTGACTGCGTAATAATCTGATTAAAGCTTTAGACATGACACCAGTTTCAGCTTTAGGTGCACAATGATGATAGAGTTGTCCTACTGCCATTACAACCTGAGAATATAAATATACACAAACACTGTACAAACTAACATGTTTTATGACGTCACTGAAAGTGATCTACATAGATATAGTAGCTCATGTCAGTGACGTCATAAAACACATTGTTTTTAGTGGAATTGCAAGAACCACAGACGTCGGAATGGAAATTGGAATGGCACAAATTGATGCTATCAGTGTCCCCGATACACATACAAAGTTAAAGGGCCATTCTGCTTTTTTGAAAAAAGTTTCCATTGTCAAAAAAATTGAAAATGCTACCTGAGAGTATTTTTAAAGTATGCTTAGGCCACTATTAATTAATTGTTTGGTTCTCATGACCCCATGATTCAAAAACTACATGCTACATGAGCTAATTATTGATTATTGATTATGCAAATAGTCAATATCACTTATTCAAAAAACAACAAGCTATATTTATTAATTATTAATTATTATATCAATAGCACCAATTATTAATAATAAACTGGTTTTTACCAAAAAAGATAACTTGGGACGTATTATCGAGTACAATGTCAAGGAAACAAAATAATATTGAATATGATTAGGCCAGTGGATTAGGCCTTTAACTCATTGTGTCTGGACAAACTCGACTACGCAGAAAAATGTCAACAAAACAAAATATTAAACCGATTAAAATTGCTTTTTGTATAATGTTCAAAGGTTAAAACACTGAAAATATAACTTGAAATTGAGGTTATTCATTGCAGTGTTGAAACGGTTAATCAGTTAACCGTTGTGGGGTAGGATGTCAAGAGTAACCGGGTCTGATTTGAGATTAACAGTTAACCGTCAATTTTATCAAAACTTCAAAGAGCATGTTGACAGTTGATTGAATCATTGAGAGGTTTATGTGATGGGGTATTAGTTATCAAAACAAGTGTTGTCAATAGACCACAAGATGCTATTTTTAGATTTCCACGCGTGTCAGCAAATTCTACATATAAAAAGACCTGTTGTCGAATACTTTTTATCAATAAATATCTTTGTACTGACTACATAAATAATTGTATTTATCATCATTTATAGTAATTAAAAATGAAAGAAATGTAAAATTGTTATCATTAGATGACTAATTTGATAATTTGAGGAATTTTGGTAAGGTTATTGGATGAAAAGACCAATTCATAGTTGAAAAATATTTTCAACAACGGTACTCTATTAACTATAAAATTTCGTCTGCTCTCCAAGATATCATATTACAATATCATTGTAACACCTGTCTGGATGGAAACTAGGTCAAATCTTCTTTGTTTTTCCTTTGATCCTCCTTTGATCTTACTGCAGTACTGCTGTTTACACTGTTACCAATACAATTGTGGTTTTTAATTCTGTTTTTTTACTCTTGAGTTATTAAAATCACTAACCGTTTCAACACTAATTCATTGACATCTTGAGGTTATTTTATACAAGCGGGCCACACCTATGGTGAAATGTTGGTAGGGTGAAAAAAAAGTTCACGGGTTATGAGTTATATTTTCTGAAACTATACCCCAGTGGCTTAAAAAAACGGGATAGTTTGAAATTCCCTATAGAGCCCTTTTCGAAAAAATCACTATTATAGAGAAAAATTGTAGTTTCGGACAACAAAACCCAGATTGTCCAGAAGTATCCTGCCATGATCGTTCGTTTTGACGACAAAATCATCTTAACACATTGCCAGTTCAATAAATATAAGATTTAAGTTTATAAATGAGCAGTTAAAAACAGAGGCTACGCACTAAGGAATAGAGTCTACGCACTTCTACATACTTAGAATCAGAGTTTACGCACTTAGGAACAGAGTCAAACGCACTACGGCACAGAGTCTATGCACTTAGGAACAGATGACGCAAGTCATTGCCTCAGTGTGCACAAGTCATTGACTCAGTGTGCGCCAGTCAGTGATCAGTATGCGCGCATAAGCGCCATGTGCACACTGCTATGAGTGCATGAGATACATGTACACACTGCTATGTGCACATTGGGGGCATGTGTACGCTATTATGTGTGCATTGGAGGCATGGGCACACTGCTATGTGCGCATTGGAGGCATGTGCACACTGTTATGTGTGCATTGGAGGCATGTGCACACTGTTATGGGTGCATTGGAGGCATGTGCACACTGTTATGTGCGCATTGGAGGTGTATGCACACTGTTATGGGTGTATTGGAGGCATGTGCACACTGTTATGTGCAAATTGGAGGCATGTGCACACTGTTATGTGCGCATTGGAGGCATGGGCACACTGCTATGTGCGAATTGGAGGTATGTGCACACTGTTATGTGTGCATTGGAGGCATCCGAAAGTGCTTCCTGAGCCATTTGATATTGAAAATCACTTTTCCACCACTGCCTACATGACTGAACTCACAACCAGAATACACATGTGTTTGTGAAATGTGTCTTTCGATTTTTAAAAGAAGATTTCTACATTGATTGAAAATAGCCCGAGGAAGATGCAGATCTTCAGGATCGTAATTTGATATGTAAAATGTTCTTATTCTAGAGAGGAGTTTCTCTCCGACTATAGGAGCCATGCTTGACCCTTTTTCAAAACACAAAACATACCTTGTAGCGGTTGTCTGCGCGAATTTTGCGTTTTTCGCTAGGTCATAGAATTTTCCCGGAAAATGAGAGGACTTGCGTTCCCAGGCTTTCCAAAATTTCTGTTCTGCTCATTTATAAACTTTAATCTCATATTTACTGAACTGGCAATGTGTTAAGCTGATTTTGTCATCAAAACGAACGATCATGGCAGGAAACCTCTAAACAATCTGGGTCTTGTTGTCCGAAACGACAATTTTTCGCAATAATTGTGATTTTTTCGAAAAGGGCTCTATAGGGAATTTCAAATTATCCCGTTTTTTGAAGCCACTGGGGTATAGTTTCAGAAAATATAACTCATAACCCGTGAACTTTTTTTTCACCCTACCAACATTTCACCATAGGTGTGGGGCGGCTGCTATATTAAATTACTTATTTTTGGCAATAATTAGACACATGCGTGATTATCGTCCGTGAAAAAAACATGCGGGCGGGTCATGAGAGACAAACAATCAAGTAACTACGGCCTTATTGTATCTCTATACCTTCTTGATCAAACTGAATTTGGTTTTAAAGGGTTAATTACAAACAGGGAGTACTTATTGTGAATTAAGCAATTTGACCTAGATTTGGTGTTTGCCCTTTAAATGGCTCAATATTTCTAGCTGAAACCTTTCAAATACACAAGAGGGACATTTCTCTACAATTAGGCGTTTATTTTACTCAAATCCGTTCAGTAGTTTCCTATCAGCGTCTAAAAATCATAACACACTTAAAAACCTTACGTAAGGTTTTTAGAAATTTTTGCATGTTTTTAGCATTTAAAAATTAACGGCTGGATTTTTTTAGTTAAACCTTTCAGATACATTAAAGGGCACATAGTTACAGATTTTGGTGTAAATTTTTTACAAATTTGAGCAAAAAAATTTTATGACCTAAAAAAAATTCAGACTGTCCCTTTAAGAAAATCACTTTACAATCCTTTTAAAATGAATTCTAAGACTTGGTCAATGTGTATCAAATTATTTTCATAAGCTTAAATTACTTACAGCAGCATTTCTACTATTAAGTAAAGGTTTAGCCTGACGTAATAATAATCTATGATCAGGATCCATAATATATGATGCCTTCTTATTCTTCATATTATCTTCTTTCTCTTCATCTGAATCTTCTTTTTCTGAATCTTCATAGAATGGTTTGTCTTCTTCCTCACCCATATCCTATATAACAAAGAACATCAAAAACATTCAGGAATTAAAATAAGATTTAGATTAAATAAAGATTCAGATTAATTAAGATTGAATTAAGTTTGGATTATGATTGAATTAAGATATTATTCAGATTGAATTAAGATATTATTCAGATTGAATCAATAAGATACGGTTCAGATTGAATTAAAATATGATTTATTTTGAATTAAAATATGATTTATTTTGAATTAAAATAAGATTTTGATTAATTTAAGACACAGTTCATATTGAATCAAGATACAATTCCGATTAAATTAAGATACAATTCAGATTAAATTAAGACACAATTCAGATTGAATCAAGATTGTATTAAGATAAAATTCAGATTGAAGTAAATTTTAGATACATGTAGAATAATTAATCCCTTCATTCAGATTGAATTCAGTAAATATTCAAATAAAAGTTTCATGTCTACTTGTTCTTCACTTCATTTGCCTAATGAAGACAGTAAGCCTCATGTAGTGTGCAATGAGGCAAATTTGACTAGGACTGCATGATTACATTTTTTCTTAATCTTTGGATGTATAAAGCTTCGCACTGGTACAGTTTGGTGTGAATATCAAATTCTTTTCCTATGTCAGCACTGCAGATCGAAACCACTGACAGCAGGAAACTGGGTTAAGTAAATAGTTGAAGTAAAGACTCAGATTAGATTAAGACAAGATTAACTTACATCAAGATTAGGATTAACAAACTGTGTTCTACAATATCTGGTTAACATGTTAATAATAACAACTTGTCCCCATTCTTCAACATCCACCAGCAAATTACATAGTTTACGATAGTTTTTATGTATCAAGTCAATTCTTTCTGGGCAAACTTCTTCAAACGCTTGTATAGCACTACCAGCTACTAGCTATAACAGAAAAATACAATGGAAATGCCCTAGAAATTGCGTAAGCTAAATGATAAACCAGATACGCTTTGAAGGTTACAATCTCAAGATCAAAATTGCAAGAACATAATATTGATACTTTGGTTTGATATCTTACTATCATTATTTCCAATTGATCAAAAAGTAATTTCAAGATGAAAGTAACTACAAATTTTTTCAAATTTGGAAGCATTGAATTGCCAGTTAATGTTATGCAATGGGAATACAATGAATGCAACCCCCATTTAGCTGTTAATGGGTAAGGATAATCAGAGAAAGATCAATACCAAGAGGTTTGGCCAAGGACCAAATGGGAGAAAGGATTCTCATGGGAACATAAGTCGCAGCATTGTAAAATATAGTTCTTTCTTTTTATATAATAAAATCATGTCTGGAGCTGATTTTATAACAAAAAGCAATGAATATTTCAATATACTTACAGTAGTTTTATCACCTAATAATCGTTCAATAACTTCTATCAACTGGTCTTTAGTTTCTGGATCTAAACTATAATAAAAAAATATTATAAACAAAACAACTTTATAACTAACAGAACAAGTTTAATATATAAATTCAAACATGTCATTAAAGGAATTGTAAAGAGATTTTCTAAACTTTGTATGTGTATTGGGGACGTTGATAGCATCAATTTATGCAATTCCACAAAGTTTAGAAAACCTCTTTAAAATTACACATTTAACCTTCAACACAAGATAAAAAAAGCAAACCAGATAAATGGTTTAATCTGTCAAACTTGGCATATCTGTACATTTACACCATTTCAATTTTCAATCAAAAAACTGTGGTTCCAGGCGGTCCAGCAGTTCTACCTGAGCTAAGTGTACCTTGGGTGTGACATCATCAGACACTTTTCACTTAGAATATATGAAACCACAGATGTCTCATTGAAATTTGAATGGTACACCTAAAATTTCTAGAAGATAGCTTGCCAGGCAAGGTAATATACGCCCACTGGCAGCTTTGTTTGAAAAAGAACATTTGGCAAAAAACAGCAACCATCAAATATTCCACCTGTAGTCATAGGCCTACATTTTATTAAGAACTTAAATTAAGTGTTGTCCAAATATTTTTTTTTTTTAGGATTCATCAAGTTTAGTCAAAATCCTTCTGCCTTGTAGAGTGTTTATGAGCTAAAAACTAAAACGTATTTCAAAGAAGAAATGCAATAAGTCATACGGTTTAATATATCGTGTGAAATAAAACTAATTTAATAGGCTTCATTAAAATCTATCAAGAATTGTGCCTTCTAGAGTATTTACAACCTAAAAATCAACGCATAAACAAGGGCAATAATTCATATTAAATACTTTTTCGATTCTTTTGATTTTCGATAGGGTTCATCCTTGAGTGATAATAAACAATTGCAGCAAGTTTCGTCAAAATTCGTAAAGAATTGTGACCTGTAGAGTGTTAACAAGCTCAAAATCAAACGCGTTTTAAAGAACAAGGGCAATAATTCATATCAAATATTTTGCGATTCTTTTGATTTTCAATAGGGTTCATCCTTTGGTGATATTAAACAATTTCAGCAAGTTTCGTCAAAATCCGTAAAGAACTGTGACCTGTAGAGTGTTAACAAGCTCAAAATCGAACGCGTTTTAAAGAACAAGGGCAATAATTCATATTAAATATTTTGCGATCTTTTCGATTTTTAATAGGGTTCATCCTTGTGTGATAATAAACAATTTCAGCAAGTTTCGTCAAAATCCGTAAAGAATTGTGACCTGTAGAGTGTTAACAAGCTCAAAATCGAACGCGTTTAAAAGAACAAGGGCAATAATTCATATCAAATATTTTGCGATTCTTTTGATTTTCAATAGGGTTCATCCTTTGGTGATATTAAACAATTTCAGCAAGTTTCGTCAAAATCCGTAAAGAACTGTGACCTGTAGAGTGTTAACAAGCTCAAAATCGAACGCGTTTTAAAGAACAAGGGCAATAATTCATATTAAATATTTTGCGATCTTTTCGATTTTTAATAGGGTTCATCCTTGTGTGATAATAAACAATTTCAGCAAGTTTCGTCAAAATCCGTAAAGAATTGTGACCTGTAGAGTGTTAACAAGCTCAAAATCGAACGCGTTTAAAAGAACAAGGGCAATAATTCATATAAAATATTTTGCGATTCTTTTGATTTTCAATAGGGTTCATCCTTGGGTGATAATAAAAAATTTCAGCAAGTTTCGTCAAAATCCGTAAAGAATTGTGACCTGTAGAGTGTTAACAAGCTCAAAATCGAACGCGTTTTAAAGAACAAGGGCAATAATTCATATTAAATATTTTGCGATTCTTTTGATTTTCAATAGGGTTCATCCTTGGGTGATAATAAACAATTTCAGCAAGTTTTGTCAAAATCCGTAAAGAATTGTGACCTGTAGAGTGTTAACGAGCAATTGTGGACGGACGGACCGACGGACCGACAGACGGACGGACCGACGGACATGGGTGACGGCAATATACGCCCCACATTTCATGTGGGCGTATAAAAACCTCTTTACAATCCCTGTGTCATAAGATATAAATATAACTGTTTAAATACCTGTAAAGTTTAGGAATGGCATGAGCTGCTGTTTTACGTACATAAGGTGACATATCCATAACAGCTTCTTTAATAGCTAACATCATAATCGGTGTTATTACTGATACACGTATACTTGACAATACACGTAATGCACTGGCACGTATCAACTGGTTAGGATCCTACAACACAAATTCTTTTTTTGAAATTTCTATCTTTCATTTTTATACAAGATTATACATGCCAACTTTCTTTACAGCTTTCTTATAGTAATGTCATATGACATAATTGATACTTGAGAAAATTGAGAAACCATGAATCAACCAAACCGTCTAGACATAACGGTAACATATTTGAAGAGAAAACATGACTATAGGTTCTCCTACATATAAACTGTGTTTCCACTGACATAAAAAGCCTGCTTTAAGCTAGCTTTTTTTGTGTTTCCACTGACAAATTGCCGAACTGTTACGGTTCTGTTGGGGACCAGCTTTCATTTACTCAGTGGAAACACAAAGTCAGCTTTTTCTCATTCGGCAATAGGGGGCGCCCATTATTTATCGTAAACTAGTAGAGTAAATGATAAATCTTGTAGATCGAGTGCTGTCTATAATATGTGACTTTATGATCAAGACCAAAGTTTTTTGGGAACCAGAAAAACTAGCTTAGAGCTAGCTTTCCTTCACAATTCTCAGTGGAAACGCGGTTATTGACAAATATTTAAAGACTATATCACATCTATTTTTTGGAATATAGTATATTTATACCTATACCCATATTCAGAAGCAAAATAAAAATACTTACTCTTAAAGCTCTTTGGAATGTACTAATAGATAATAAGGCTAAATCTTGTTGTTCTTCGGCATATCTTGTTAAATATACATACACTAACTTCTTTATCTGAAATTACACATATAATCATATTAATCATGACTTGAGCTGAAATGCTTACTGCATCCATATGAAATTGTCTCCGAGAACCAAAAATAAAAGTAGGAGCAGTCATTTAAAGGGATATGTTCACTATCTGTTCGAGCAAGAAAATTTTAGTTTCAGAACTGGATTTTTTTTCTTAGCTTATCTCATCCGTAAAAATGTTTCTAACTCTCTCTTGAAATTTAAGCCTTCAAATCCTTGAGTATCCATAATTATCAGCGTTTGAAAGTCAAAAATACGAGTTGTCGTTATATATGTATTGGGGACACTTTCACACCAATTTACTACAGTGGTAATCCTGGATTTACAAAATTCATTTGATGATGATTTTTTTTTAAAAGAGCATTCTTAGAACTCAAATTTTAATGCCTTTTCTTTTTTGTAAAATTTCAAATCAAAATGTATAAGTAGGAAGAACATAGCTTACCTCTAAATTTTTGGCTACAACATTTTTAACAACAGCTGGAAATA
Source organism: Lottia scabra (assembly GCA_029955415.1). Classification (NCBI taxonomy): domain Eukaryota; kingdom Metazoa; phylum Mollusca; class Gastropoda; family Lottiidae; genus Lottia; species Lottia scabra. The sequence goes on along the minus strand of JARJEI010000030.1, from coordinate 2,012,210 downwards.
GCTCTGATGCATCTTTACCTTTAGCTACCATCTGAAATTAACAAGAACACCAGAAATGAATAACAAACATTGATATATTCCTTTTTTTTTATTTGTGCAATGGTAATGCTTTGAAAATATATATGCTTTCCAATAAAAGCATGGACATAGGTGCTTAAAACCTGCTACAGACAAGTAGCCTACATACCAGGGAAACTAAAATTTGTATTCCTTTTAACAAGTAACCACTTCAGTATAAGTTGGGAAATAACTCAAGCAAAAGGCCTCACATCATTTCTTTGATGGCATTTGACAATGCATTCAACTCCACTTTAGAATGACAGCAATAGCCGGCATTCCAGGTTGATGAAGTCTTGTAATGTTGTATGTGTAAAAATTAAAAAAGCCATGCTTTCAAAGTCAATTCTAAGTCGAAAATTGGGATTCAGAACTTCTGGGAGTTAAAGGGCAGTGAGGCCCAGTCTCCTGTAAAACAATAAAAACAGCATCATACCCCCACAATTCTTTTCATGGCTTCTAATTTCTGAGCATCTTTATTACTATCTAGCATTGTCTTTAAATCTTCATGTCTGTAAAAAAATAATACATTTCATTTATTATAGTAATTAGTAGGCCTAAATGAAAAAGAAAAGCCAGGGGCACTTGCAGGAAAAAAACATGGGAGGGGGGGGGGGGGTTAAAATATGGATGTTACTGACTGAGGAGACAGACAGTTGCTGCCTCTGCAATGGCATGGGCTTAGTTAGGCCTAATTAATAACCAATAATAACTAATAAAACATGGACAATGGTGTCATTTGCGTTTTCTTTTCATGAAACCTTGGGAATTAAAATTTTAAATAGATGCTATTACAAGTCCAAAAATATAGTAGAATCTAATGTTAGGCCCTAGCCTATGGCTATGCTATTGTTGATAGGCCTAGGCCTACCTACCTTTTGAAGTCACTTGTGAAGAAACTGCTACTGGCTGGGTCAGTTGACATCTCAGCTTCTCCACTGCCGGTTGATGATGGCGGCTTATCATTTGCATATGATGACTGGAAGCCATTTCCCGCCATTATTCCTGTATTAAATACCAAAAGTAGTAAGAAATGTTCAGAAGTAAACAGATTTAATTCAACAGTAAAATGTTAGGATGCTTGTTTTCATTTGACACATTAACCGGAAGTAGAGGGGCAATGGCTAATAAATATTCATAAGCGACACGTGCCATATGGACACACTTGTTAAGGTCTTTTCGTATTTAGTGTGGTATAAAAATAAATACAATGTCATAGTCATTGATCAATTTATTATAAGAATGACAAATAATCTCAAAATCAACCTAAATAAAATACAGAAATGACGTAATTTCATGTGATCGACATTAATGCGCATGCGTCATAAGTAATCTGCCATTAGAAAAACACCTCACAAATGACATTCTGATAAAAATCTGAATTTATGCTTATTTCATGTGACATACGAATAATATTTCAAACTATATCTAATATTTGACTTTTAGTGTGGCTTGCTGACAGGAAAAGATAATGTCCGGCTTTGATAGTAACCCGTTTGCTGATCCAGAAGCGTCGAATCCGTTTGCGGTAAGATTTCTTTGACTCAACAAACAAAATGATAGTTGATACAGACAACAAACTCTAGCCTAATTCGAAGCTCTTAAGAAAGGTGTTTTCAAACAAGGCCTTATTCAACAACTATTCATTAAGTAGTAAACTAGTTCCGCAGTTTAGATCTTCCATTTCCATTTGATTAAGTGCTATAATAAGCTTTAGGCTTATAAAGTTCTTATTTCTAAGAATCTAAGTTTTGAGTCAATAGGCTAGTCATCAGTCTACAACAGGCTAGTACAGGCTATATAGGGCCTAGCTAGGCCTACTGCCAGTAAGTGAATTATAGTATAAACTAAAACAGTACCGGTATTCTGAGTTTTTCAGGTAGTGCTTGTTCTAGTTCATAACCTCTCACAGTGATGATGGCAGGCCTAGTAGGCTTAGTCGACAAGGACAAGCCAAAGCCAAAGGCTGCGATGCTATTTGAATCATGTTATACAAGATAATTGTTAAACAGTAAAACACCAAGACTAAAGTTTCATTTTCAAATAAATTTTCTATATTTTCATCTAGTCTATTTACAAAACAATACAACTAGATGTAATAATTTATTATCAATATTAATGTCATCACCTGATAACCTGTGTATTTTTGTACCAGTACCAGTATGAGTATATTATATTGATATAGGCCTACTATAGACGTAGCACCGATATAACGTTTTATCTTATATGATGCTATACCGTAAGTCTTGTTTCAGTACTAATGTCATATGATGGCAACGATTGGATTCGAAAGTCACAGTACTGGTATCTTTACCAGCGGAACAGTGATTTACATACCGTACTATGGACGTTGTAATCGTAACTTTTCCTATGTATGTAATTAGACATAGAACTCCAAAGTTGAATAGCCAGTGAAGTGACTTTAAAGTGTTACTAGCTCTTAGAATGAACCCAAAACATTGGTCAATAACAGTGTATTATAGAAATAGAATCAAATAAAACCATGTAATTTTCCATACAATTAGAGGTTATGATTGAAAAACGCTTAAAATTTAAGTAAGCGTTTTTCAATTATTGTATAAAACATAGTTTTCTGGATTTATCATATTATATCTAGGTAATCTGTTTTATAGTTATGCCACCAGGTAAGTACCCTGATGAATATAATTTGCTCCTATTGACCAAGTTTGAAAATTTAGATTTTTTGTTCATTTTAAGAGGTGGTATTCCTTTAAGTACCAGTATGCTAGAAAATGGCTATATGGCATTATTTCCTAGTGTGATATTTAGATACAAGTTTGCCAGCCAGTTTTGACAACTTTAGTAATTCTTGGTATTAACTTTTATTTTATTGCGGCATTACTTAGTATTTATCAGTGTTGTGGACTAACAGCTTTTGAAACCTTTTTGTTAAACTGTCTTTTAATTGTCTTTTCAAAGATTACCTCCCTTGAATTTTAGAATATTTGTTGGAACTAATTATTCATTTGCAAAAAATTTGCTCAATCAATACTCTTCAAATCACACCCGCTTTTAGTTGTATAATATAAACTTGTACAATGAATTAAAGTCTGTAGAACAAAAAGAAAATTCTTCCAGTTTTGTTTTATGGAAAATAAACATAAGAAACAACATGATTGTTGGTACTCAATGCTCATCAACAGTTAAAAAACAAAAATGAGTAGGCTAATGTTTTGTTAGCAGATGTTGCTTTTTACTAGCCCAAATTGGAAAAAAATGATTTTGTAACACTCCCGTTTCCTCTCATTTCATTTCTTTTTTGCCAAATTGATAATTATCTCTCTACTAATAAGCAATAGTATATTCCATCAAATTATGCCACACCAGCTGTTAGTGAGTTGTGATCTTACAGTTACAAGTATTGTAAGCTTAATTCTGTGGGTGTATTGATCACTATCACACTATGGGATAGATATATTATAGTGCCGGTAGAATTTACCACAGATAAAATCAATAATTCCAATTATTTCCAGCCTATTTCCATGCTATACTTAGACAAGTTGTTTTGTCTGGTCAATGGATACTTTCATCATTATTGCAAGATTATAGATTTAAGACAGATGTATTTAAGAAAGATTCTTTCTCTTGACTTAATGATATTCTTAGAGAGTTTATTTAGTCATACAGGTACCTGCCTAAATGAGCTGGCTTAACCACAGGACTGTATCTAGGAATTCCCAAGGGTCGTTAGTGGTTACATGGATTCACAAAGAAATGATACTCCTGAACTTTAACTGATACAATTCAAACAGAATGTTGTCTTTTAACAGTGCTTATTTGTTTTCAAGGGGGAGGAGGGGGCTGGCTGTTTGTTTGGCTCAGAAGTAATCTATGTGATTATATATAAAAGCATTTGACCGTTAAATTGTTGACTCTTTTTTTTCTGACTTTTCAGACTCCATCATGTAGGAAATTTATCTTTTGAAATAACTTTTGCTATCATTTTGCTAAAACTTAGTTACTTAGAAAATTCTAATTGTTTCCCAATGACTGTTAAAATTAGGCAGACGGTTAGCAAAAATATTTTGTTAAAGTTAGTGAATAGATATTTAATTATTTTGGCAAATGTAACAGTACCGGGTACAAATTTCTATACTGGTGTTTGTTGTAATAATAGACACACTCAGTCTTAAAATATAGTCATTGTTGTTTTTTGTGTAAATTTTGATTGAATGAAGTTTTTACATAAGCCTATATAATCAAAGTTATTTGACTTGTGAACTGTCAGTAATCATTGATTTTTTTAGCGTAATGTCAAATGTCTATATCCATCCAGCTACATGGTATGTGTAACCAAGCAATTCTTGCAGATGGTACAATTTTAACAACAGCCTGTACACAAATTAATCTTTTTTAATCCTAAATAATTTATGGGTCAAATATATGTGGTAATAGTAGGCAGATTGATATATTTGTGAATAGCAATGAATTAGTGCAAATAGGGCAAAGATGGTTTTGTTCAGGTACGATTTCATAGGAATTGTGCAAAGAAAAGTCATTGGATTCTTTAGTTTATAAGATAGGGTAACATTTTTGGATGTTTTTTGTGATATCTTTTGTTTAGTTCTAAATTGTGTCTGCTGTCCAATTCCCAATTCGACATCTTTGGCTCCTACCAGATAAGTGCCACTTTCACAATTAGTACCGGTATGCAAACCTTAACTTTACTTTTCATAGTGATGTCATCAAGATGTCAAGGTTTTTAGAGTTAGTAGTCATAGATCAAGTGGAAAAGCGTTTGTACAAAAGGAGACTTTTAATATGTTATCTTTTGTATCTGTTAAAGGGACAGTCTGAATTTTTTTTAGGTCAAAAATTTTTTTGCTCAAATTTGTGAAAACTTTACACCAAATTCTGTAACTATGTGCCCTTTATTGTATCTTAAAGTTTTAACTAAAAAAATTCAGCCGTTAATTTTTAAACGCCAAAATCATGCTAAAATTTTGTGTGTTATGTTTTTTGGACGCTGATAGGAAACTACTGGACGGATTTGAGTAAAATAAACGCCTAATTGTAGAGAAATGTCCCTCATGTGTATTTAAATAGGTTTCAGCTAAAAATAGAGAGCCATTTAAAGGGCAAACACCGAAACTAGGTTAAATTGCTTAATTAACAATAATTACTCCCTGTTTGTAATTAACCCTTTAAAAAAAAAATTCAGTTTGATCAAGAAGATATAGACATGCAATAAGCATTCTTTAAAAATACTCTCAGGTAGCATTTGCGATTTTTTTGATAATGGAAACTTTTTTCAAAAAAGCAGAATGGCCCTTTAAGTGCAAGAGAATTGTCCTTGTTAAGCTAAGATTCCATATATACACTTCATGCATCATCCGTCATGCGTTAAAAATCGAAATGGTTGGTTTTTGACGCATGATGGAGACCAATTGACAGATATGGCTACTGCATATATATGGAATCATACCCTCTAAAACCAACCATTTCGATTTTTAACACATGATGGATCCGTTTGACGCGTACATGGAATCTAAGCTTAATTGTTAATGGTAACTTTGCAATATCTTAAAATTTTTACAATCCCTCGACCACAAGTTATTACTGATCATTCCAAATTTCTGAATTCTTTAGCACTGAATCTAGGATCATTTAGTAAAACCTTGTCCCTAGCCATGATTGAAAAATGTTAGTCTAGTCTGACATATAAGCTTACTATTATATAATAAAGCTTTAATACTGAAGAACAAGGAAATGAGTTAAAATGGGGTACTGTATATTAATGTATCAGCTTGAGTTAGGTAATTATAAAAGATGATATGAAAAGAGTAGGTATTTCTATGACACACCTAAATAGAATAAAAGAAATGTGAAGATATTAATGGTTGAATTTTGAACCGAGTTAAAAGGAAGTATGTATATATATGTATATAAAAATAAAATCTACATTGCATTACGTTAAATCAATGAAGTGACAGCCTGTAGTTGTATAGTGGTTTAATGTCCTATTAGACACTGACTGCTTTTTCAAATGCATCAATAATACAGGGAAATGTTAAAATATAAGAAAGTATACACTCTCACTCAACCTAATGCAAATTTATGAGAAGTCATAATGCTATATTGAAAAAGCTACGGTATACGTTTCATCCAAAATGTGCAAAAATTGATTGATACAGTTTTACGGTAATGCTGCAATGGTGCAAGATAACACCTTCAGATTTTTTGACCAAGTTGCTCATGTCAGTGGTCAATGTTGTTTGGATAAGAAGGATGTGCTGCAGGCTGAGCACTTTAATAATCCATAAACAGACTTAATCAAAAGAAAAGGCAAATGATGCTCTCCTGGCAAAATTTCCCACATTTCATGGAATTTACTGTCTTCATAAGGAGTGTAGAAAAAGATATTTCATATCTGATTATTGCTTTGTCTGAAAATGATCATTTGGCAACTGGAATATAAGGGCATAAATACATTGTTTTTTAACAAAATCTTTATCAAAGTAAATTACCTCTTTTCTCTGTGTCTTCTTCCTTCTGATCTTTCTTGTCTTTTCTAGACTTGTCATCGTTATCACCCAGTGCTATATACAGTTTATCCACTTTCATAGCCAGTGCCATTATGACATAAACTTCTTTATTTAGACCTATCAGTTATTCTAAAGTATCACATGAAAGTTAGGTAGAAATTCCAGAACAAATCTCACTGGAGAGATAGAGTTAGGAATAAATCTGAAGTGATGTTTATCATCAATAATTCTCAAACCAATTGGCAATTTATCAACAAATTTTTGAATTTCATTATATTAATGTTTCAATGTGTTCTATATAGACAGTGAAAATACTTTTATATGTTAATAACTATTATTAGGCCATTATTATAAATTGGTTGTTTTTCGTTTGACACCAAACTAGATATTAATAGACTATTGTTTTTTATCATAAAAATTTTGTAAACAATACATCATTTTATTTTATTGTATTTTCGAGCTTATGAAAAGATATGATTGTTCAGCCTTTTCAATTAATTTTTGTAAAGGACCAAATGCATTTTATGAAAAAAATATAAGGGCCAAATAGAGCTTGGCTATCATAGCGAGCAGATCGTTTTAGTGGAAGTAAAAGATGGGCCATTCTCAAGGGTGTCGTTGGCCAGATTTGGCCCGCAGACTGCCATTTGAGAAGGCCTGATCTAGAGCTTCCTCGTCAGATATAAATCAAAAATAAGAGTTGGCTAATGCGGCTGTTTTGCCAAATTTCTCTCCTTGTAGGCTTAACGGCATTACCCGGCTTCATTAGTCCAATAGGTGCAGGAAAGAAGGCCGTAAGACTAAAATTCAATTCAGTTCAGTTGTTGGTGCATCAGAATTATTGAATGAATTCATCTTTTCAACATATTCATGACAAACAAAATTTTAGATTTTCATGCTCGCTTTTCATTATTGCGTTCTGTAGTAGTCTGTAATTTTTTGTTTGTTGGAAACTGTCCAATGTTTTAAAAACTCGACTGATTACAGGCGATTGCATTGTCATAGACACCAGGTTAATTATGACTTCAACTTTTTTTAAGATGACAGGCAGTTGTTGAAATTCGGTAGGCTAGTGTTAAGTTTGAGTTGGCCTACATCATGATCATGCAAGAAATTCCATCATTTTTGTCCTGAAATAAAGTGAATAGAAACAAACATTAAAATATCTAATGCCTTATGTCACAGATGGTCCATAAAGTCGTTATTGCCAAGTTTATATACCATTTGAAGGCTCCATGACTTTATGTTTATGAGAGTCAATCAATACATTTATGATTTGAAACTTCACGAATATTTTTATTATTTTGTATATTTCACCGCTCCATTGACTGAATCATGTGGTTGTGATCATTTTATTATGTGTTAATTTTCATGTGATATTCTTATTGTTAATATTGTTATGATCCAAGATGTATAACTTGTATAATGTAAGTGTTTTATTTAAGGTTGGGAATTTCTTATAAGAACAATCTCTTAGCATGAAGATTTTGAAATAGTGATAGTAAATTGTGAGCTGAGGGTTTTATTATGTATTCCTTTTACCTCTTGTAGTTATGTCTTTAATAGGTTGGAACTTCTATGATGTAAGTGATTTATTTAAGGTTGGAAACATGAGAACAATCTCTTATTATGAGGGTTTTGAATATAATAAGCTTATTGCACAGTGATAGTAAATTTTGAGCTGAGGGTTTTGTTATGTATTTGTTTTACGTCTCGTAGTTCTGTCAATACTAGGATGGAAGTTGGAACTAGGTATGGTATTCTGAATATGTTAAACTTTGGGGAAGTGCTCTTGTGATGGTCCTCTTGTGTGCACTTTTTGGTGTAAAGACATTAATCTATTTGTCAAAATCTGAAGTTTTTTGTGGTTAGGATTAGCATCATGGTTAATTTGACCATGTGTGAAAGAGTAGTAAATTTGGTATTGCTATTAGCATCAAAATGATTTTCCTGTATGATTTTTTCTGTACTTTATTTTGTGTTGATGTGACTACTTTATTGTCAGCTCCTAAGGGACATAAAATTAAGCCAATCATATACTGCGGCCATTGTCTAACAATAACCTCGTATGCACATAGAAGAAAACCTTCCAAGACTATTGGGTGGAAGTAGAATACGCAATAAAAAATTGTTCCTCAGCTCATGCTAGTTACCTCCCTTGTACATTATCTTTCGTAGACAGAAGATGTCTGGATGTCAGAGACTAGTCAGAAGTCAACTTGAAAGTAGTGCGCTTTATCTGCCAGATACGAGGTTATTGTCAGGGGTAGCGAGAATGGCTGACATATTTACGATTGAAAATAAAGCATTGTCTTTAATTTTTTTTTTAAATCTCTTCTTAAAACAAATATTTCTTATTTTGTAGGATCCGTCTGTACAACAAGCTACAGGAACAGGTGGCAATAAAACTGGTGCTCTAGATGATTATAATCCATTTGATCAAGGAAATCAAACCAGACCTGCTGCTGGCGGGGTAAGTATCTTCTTGGCTTACTGTAGGATTTAGTGTTGTGTTCGGCAATCTTCAGAGCAGAGTACAGGTGTAGATATCTTATAGGTACCTACAATTTTTGTCACTTACTTTTAATCAAAGTTCTCCCGTCCTCAATTAGCCCATATAGGTGCAGAAAAGTAGGACGTAAAACTCCATTCATTTCATTTAATCAAAGTACTGTGCTAGTTGGAATATTCTGGATTGTTGCTGATAATTGAGTAAAAGGCTATGTAGTTTTGATAATTCTCAAGAGAGTCATCTTGACCATCAGATTAGTTTCAAGGATTAAGTGTGGAAATAGGAAATTCCTCAAGATAGAATGTCTAGGGAATACATTTCTATAAGAAAAGGAAAAGACAGTCATTTAGTCCACAGGTTTTCATTGAGATTTTTTCTGTTTTAGGCTGGTATTCCTCCTCCCAAATCAACCCAGCCTGCAATCATGACACCATCAGAAGACCCCCCACCACCATACTCCCAATCTTCAGCACAGAAAGTTGATACAAGTGAATTACAGAGAAGACAAGAGGTAAGTCTGCATTAAAGGGATAATTTGAAATTTTGTATGTGTATCGGGGGCAGTTATGCATATATTTTTTGCAAAATTTAAATTTTCAATCAGATGTCTGTGTTTCCATCCAAGTTTAAATATTGCTGTAACTAAGGCCAAAAAAAAAAATTGTCTTGGTTCTCAGGCAATGGAATTCTGAAAATTGGTGCGGGCGGGAGGCTTTTTTTTATTTTGGTGTCAGTGAAAATAAAATGGACACGACATTTAATAAAAAGGAATATGTTCGTGAGGGAGGATTTTTTTTTTTCAATGCACATAATATTATAGGTGTTCGGTCAACTCGGAGACAATATTTTGTCGGTTAACTCGGAGACAATATTTTGTCGGTTAACTCGGAGACAAAATCCAACTTGGAGACAATAACAGCAGAGTCGACTTGGAGACAATTTTGGTTATCTCGGAGACAATATACAACTTGATCGTCGGTAGCAATATTTTCCGTTATGAAATTTGATACTGGTACCAATGGCTAGATCGATGTATAAAATCATGCCGTCAGCAATATTTGTTCATGCAATGTCAGAACAATAAATATGCAAACTTGAACCAGTTTTATTGAAATTTAGTCTATGACTATGTTGTAAAGAAATTGAAAGTACTTTATAATTTGGTTATGAAAGGACTAAACAACTGGTATCAAGTTGATGTAAGCGGTAAAATTTTGGATAAAATTTGAAGTGACCTATATTTCGTCGGAAGACGGTAAAGATGTTTTTTATCGTTTTTTTTTTTTTTAGTTGGCAATACATAAAATTTTCATTCTAAAAAATGGAACTTATTATTATTAATTATGAGGTTGGGTGACTATAAACAATGAGATCCCGTTAATTTGTCACATCTTAGATTGAGGAGGGCTTAGAATCTGTACAGAAACAAAGGAGGCAATAAAGGTTGATTGTTACTATAAATAGAATCAAAGTGCTGACACGGGAAATTGGCAGATTTATTATCTGAATTCATTGCAATGGTTCATTATTTATACATTTTTGAAGGACGATCAAAATCAAATTGATGACAGATTTAAATAGATTCATTTTGGGTATGATAGTACCTTGGCTTTTGAAAGACTCAAAATTTATCGGTCCATTAAATTTATCGACTAGTTTTGCCTTTTGTCAATCGCGAGATTCATACGCGTGCGACCTTGAGTCAATGTTATAACGGGAAGATTGGTTTATTAAATTGTTTAAATAAAGTTCCGATCGTTTTGATCGGTATAAAATCTCAATTTAAAATATCTACCAAATATGTCCACTATTCTGCTGATAATAGTTGCGTCCGTGACATTTATTATTTGGAACGCGGTAGATTCTCGGAGATATATCTCTATGTCATAATACTGTAAGGGACATAACTCTATGTCTAATTATAGGAAGTAAGACTACAATGGATAGTTCAAAATGCGGGCGCAATAATTTTTTTTATTTTGAAATACAAATAAAATCCTTCGGGCGGTGACGATTTCGTCCATGCGGCGGTGCCTGAGAACCAAGACATTTTTTTTTTTCGGCCTAAAGATACCTGATGGAAATTGAAATTTAGAAAACCCCTCTTTAACTCTTTCAACCCGACAAGTGGCTATACCGGCCCATCCTTATATCGGTTATATATATACCCGACAAGCTGGTAAACCGGCAGTTTTCAAGTGACGTCATATGGCATTAACTACCATAAGTCACTGTCCATGTTGACGTCAGACATCAATCTAACTCATACAATAGTAGGTATTACTATGTGCACACCAGATCTATAATCTGACTTCATTCTTCTCTAAAACTGAATAATATATACTTTTAACTAGAAATTTCACTATATTTCTTTTTAATTTGTTATTTATGAATGCATTTTTATACGCCCACATGAAAAGGTGGACGTATATTGCCGTCACCCCTGTCCGTCCGTCCGTCCGTCCGTCGGTCCGTCAACAATTTCTTGTGTACGCGATAGACACCAGAGTTTTTATCCGATTTGAATGAAACTTGGTATGTGTATTCATCTTGATAATATCTCGGATGAGTTCGAAAATGACGCAATTTTAGTCGTCAGTTTATGAGTTATTGCCCTTGACTTAGTGAAAAAAACGTTAAAATTAACTTGTGTACGCGATAGAAGCCAGAGTTTTTATCCGATTTGAATGAAACTTGGTATGTGTATTCATCTTGATAATATCTCGGATGAGTTCGAAAAGGACGCAATTCTAGTCGTTGGTTTATGAGTTATTGCCCTTGACTTAGCGAAAAAACGTTAAAATTAACTTGTGTACGCGATAGAAGCCAGAGTTTTTATCCTATTTGAATGAAACTTGGTATGTGTATTAATCTTGATAATATCTCGGATGAGTTCGAAAATGGCACAATTCTAGTTGTCGGTTTATGAGTTATTGCCCTTGACTTAGTGAAAAAACGTTTAAATTAACTTGTGTATGTGATAGAAGCCAGAGTTTTTATCCGATTTGAATGAAACTTGGTATGTGTATTCATCTTGATAATATCTCGGATGAGTTCGAAAATGACGCAATTCTAGTCGTCAGTTTATGAGTTATTGCCCTTGACTTAGCGAAAAAACGTTAAAATTAACTTGTGTACGCGATAGAAGCCAGAGTTTTTATCCGATTTGAATGAAACTTGGTATGTGTATTCATCTTGATAATATCTCGGATGAGTTCGAAAATGGCGCAATTCTAGACGTCGGTTTATGAGTTATTGCCCTTGACTTAGTGAAAAAACGTTAAAATTAACTTGTACGTGTACGCGATAGAAGCCAGAGTTTTTATCCGATTTGAATAAAACTTGGTATGTGTATTCATCTTGATAATAACTCGGATGAGTCGTCGGTCGTTGTCGGTTTATGAGTTATTGCCCTCGATAGAGGCTAGAGTTTTCATTCGAATTGATTCATCTAAATATCAGCTCGAAGAAGTGCGATGGTGCAATCAACTTCTTCAAATATTCAAATTTGCTGAAGTGGGCATATGTTACCTTGCCTGGCAAGCTATCTTTCTACATGGATTTGCTTTTTTTATAAGCAATAGCTGCCTTAGTCATGTCTAAAAAATTGATTTTCTAAAATTTGGTTTGTAATTATTTTCAGGAATTAGAAAAAAAGGCTGCAGAATTACAAAGAAAAGAACAAGAGATGAAAAACATGCAAGCTGGAAGTAAGTACTTGCTTCAACAAAAGCCATAAGGCAATTTGATATTATATAGAAAAAATACTTTGACTAATGCTCTGATAGCTTTAAAAAAATCCAAAACTGGTTTGGTACATCAGATTCGTGTTGTAAACAAGTGGAATTTAATAGAAATCCAAATCCAGTTTGAGATATCAAATAAGTTTTGTAAACAAGTGGCATCATATTTTTGGCAAAATACAAATTCCAACTTATTACGATTTTCCACTGAATGACGCCATATTGAATCCAACAAATTCGTCCAAGGTGGCAGCTTTACAATTAAGTACTGTATTGCGCAATATTTTCACAGAGTAGTATTTCTAATCTCAAGTAAATATTAATGAATTCTTAGTCAAGTTCAAATTTTTCAATAATCAAATGAACAGATAAAAAGTGTAAAAAATAGAAGCTACAATTATCAAACGATTTTGAACTTGGTGTGATCATTGAAATTCAGTGAATGTTTTTGAGTAATTGCCCATGACTTTCTATTCTTTTGATAAAATGAAATTTGTATCATCGTTAATTAAAATATTATTATTTCCGACATCTGCCAGTGGGCATATGTTACCTTGCTTGAAAAGCCCTGGTATTAAAATACAGAAAACTTATTGTGATATTTAATTGGGTTTTTTTTTATTTTTAGCTAGAGAAAATAATTTTCCACCATTCCCCAAATGGTTTCCAGTTGGACCTTGTTTTTACCAAGATTTCAGTGTAGATATACCCTTAGAGTTTCAACGTATTGTTAAATTTGTCTACTATTTATGGATGTGTAAGGCTTTGTTTCTTTGATTCTTTTTTTGCTACCTGAGAGTATTTTTAAAGTATGTTTATTGTATCTCTATACCTTCTTGATCAAACTGAATTTGGTTTTAAAGGGTTAATTACAAACAGGGAGTACTTATCGTTACTTAAGCAATTTGACCTAGTTTTGGTGTTTGCCCTTTAAATGGCTCAATATTTCTAGCTGAAACCTTTAAAATACACAAGAGGGACATTTCTCTACAATTAGGCGTTTGTTTTACTTAAATCCAGTCAGTAGTTTCCTATCAGCGTCCAAAAAACATAACACACTTAAAAACCTTACATAAGGTTTTTAAAAATTTTAGCATGTTTTTAGTGTTTAAAAATTAACGACTGGATTTTTTTAGTAAAAACTTTCAGATACATTAAAGGGCATATAGTTACAGATTTTGGTGTAAAGTTTTCACAAATTTGAGCAAAAAAAATTTTTGACCTGAAAAAAATTCAGACTGTCCCTTTAACATGCCTTTAAATTTATATGACTTCTTGCAGAAACCAAAAGTTAAGTGAGTCCCCAAAATTTGACGCATGCATGCCAAGCATAAATCTTGTGTTATTATTCCCTACCTTTCAGTTCAATTTGCTCAGTTTGATATTTTTCTCTTTTTCAGTTCATACAATAGTGTTATTTCTAAATATATTAGCTTCATTAGCTTATTTTGTAACTCTAAGTACTGGAGGAACATGTTTTGGATTATCTATATTATGGTTTATTCTTTTTACTCCTTGCTCATTTGTCTGCTGGTATAGACCATTATACAAGGCGTTCAGGTATGTAGTAGCATTCAAAGACACAATTTTCACAATCCCTTAAAGGCTTGGTTCCCAACCGGGGAAACTTCGGAACAAGACTAGCGTGTAGATAATCTCATATACGATACAGAGATTGCCATATTGAATAATTTATAGTTCAACCAATCACAATAATTCTTCAGGGAGTGTAGCCTTATCCTGCGTTGTAAAAATCAGCCAATCAAAATCAAGCCCTGAACAAGAGCTGAGTGATCTTGTGTTTATTTGAGTAATGGATAATTAAATGAATTTCTTTTTTGTTTTTTTACAGGAGTGATAGTTCATTCAACTTCTTCGTGTTCTTTTTTGTTTTTTTCTTTCAATTCTGTGTATATATTATTCAGTGTTTAGGAGTAACAGATTTCACAGTGTAAGTACTTTCTTTTCATCCTTTCCTGTTATTCCCTTGACAAGCTCGTCAGAATTTAAGGATTTTTAAAAGATTTCATGGAAAAAGTGTCTAGCCTTTCAAATCGGACAATAAACCAAGGCCCCATGTGTTACAGTCTGTGCATGTTTAGGGTGTGTTTCAAAAGTCAAATTTTGGTGTCGGATGGATTTGATAGATTATTTTCTCCCTAAATTTTGCTGGTTATTATGGAATCAAACTTCTTAAATATATTAGGCTTGTCATATAGTGTTGTTCAGTTTGCATCATACCAATTTTGATTTGGATTCAAAATTTGAAAAAAATAGACATTTTCATTTTGGTGTCGGATGGAACGATAGAAATGACAATTTTCAATCCATGTTGGTTGAAGGTATATTCTATCAAATTTTACATTGATTATGTCCTAAAAGGCATTTGAACAATTCATTTAACTATTTTGCTACACATTGTAAAGCAGTATGATATAACTCTTAGATTTGTCTTGTGGTATTATTGCTTGCAATTTGATTTTGTTTTGGTGTCGGATGGAAATGTAAAAGTGTCGGATGGAAATATAGGTAAAAATAGTGTTTTTTTCATAAAATATCACTTTATGCCAAGATAATGAAGTCTACAGTTTGAATTATGGTGTAGTAGTTAAAGACTTGAATAATGAGATTTTATTTGGTCTATGACAATTTGCTTTGATGGCTTTGAATTAATACATTATTTTCCAACTGTTTTGATACAAAATTGTACAATATCTGGTTACTTCACTTGTTATAAGGAAAATTCAACATCGTTATTAAGTTTTCTAAAGATTTTTCTTGCTTCAGCTTTAAAAAAAAATTTGGGTAGGTCGTAAATATCTCTTATTTTGATTGTGACATCATGATTATATTCTGTTGGATTCATGAAGGAAAACCTATTATTGGTCATTTTACCAAATTTCCCGAAATGTGCTTTTATGCAAATTTATTACATTGTTAAACTTTAACAAAGTCTTAAATGCAATACAAACCATAAAACTACTGAAAATCATAACATTCTGATAATTATCTCTGTCTTTTGGGTTTTGGTGTCGGATGGAAATCATTTAAGTGTCAGATGGAAAATATTTTAAGAAGGCACCAAAGTTTAAAAAACTTCTGTTGAATGATTTGGTGTTCATTTAACATTAATACAAGTTGTAAATTGATAGTTAGTCAACATTTTACATGGTAAAAATTGTATTAAAGCAAGAGAGTGGACTAAACATATTGTAGTTGGAACCAAATTTCTGAAATTTCACTTGCATAGTGTTTTTTTTTTTCAAAAAATTGTTTGGAATCATAGAAATTTGATATGAAATGCATAACTTAAGATATATCTGACACAAAAAGAACTTTGTAAAAAAAAAATGTTGATGAAATTTTTAGTAAGCCACCATCAAACCATTTCCATCCGACACCAAAATAGTGTCAGAGTCGTTAAGTAATTTGTTTGTATCTGAGGTTCATATGATTTTTTTTCTAAAATTCAACTGTAGTTCATTAGTAGGTATATTCTTGAATATAAAAACACCAAAGTCATTTAAAATCTAGGAATGACAAAAATCAAGATTAGGTGAGACCACTTTTGAAACACACCCGTTAAAGATCCCTCAACAGTTGGAAATTAAAAAAAAAGAAAATGGAAGCAAATGCTGATGTCGTGGCAAAATTTACCTCATTGCACGCTGCATGGTATTCATCCCTTCTCATTTGCCCAACAGGTATAGAAAAGTAGGATGTAAAACATCATTCATTTTATTCCAATGATACGGAGGATCATTTTTCTGTTTGTGTCAATCCCACTAAAACATTGTTTTTGGTTGATTAGCATACATTATGATAGAAATAGACTGATTTTATTAGATCATAGGTGTCTTAATCACACAAAAAACATGAAACAAGACATATTTATAGACATCTTAATCACATTGTTCTTTTTATCAAGGTTTCACATTCTAGATTTTTGTAATATTGTTTGGTAAATTTAACCAAATTATTTCAGTGGAATCATCAGTGGACTTGGTGTTGTGCAAAAAAATGTGGCTGCAGGACTCATTATGATCTTTTTGGGACTCTTTTTTGGCATTTTGGCTATCATTAATTTTGCCACATTAGTCAAGGTATACATTCCCATAAATGTGCTCAGCATCTTGTAGAAGTATCTTGTCCGAAATCATTGCATGCAGCAGCCATTTCCTTTTTTAAGTTTTTTCCTCCATTTCTGGGTTTAAATGGCCTTATTAAATACATTTTTCACTCTTAAAAGCATACAATTTTTATTTTTTAATACTTTTTTCAACACGAGGCATTTTTTAGTCATTGAAACACTTAAAAGACACGTGCTTGGGAAACTGAAAAATGATTTTAATGGTCATTTTAGATTACGCATGGTTTAGAAGGATAAATATTCTTTTAGATTGTTTTGAAATGATATAGCTATGTTGATGATTTACAAAGAACTACGCAAATTAACTTACCGGATTTGCTAGGAAAAATACTAAAATTTTACTGAAATCAATTTGATAGTTTGGCTGTTTAAGATCTTAAAATTATCTTATTGTACCAATATCATTTCAAGTTTAAAGGAATATGGGTGGAAAAGAAGGTTTGCAAATGATCATTTAAAGGGAAGATCTCCAAAATCCAATGGCATTTAAGGGTTTGGAAATATATTTTCTAAATTTTTGTATGTGTACAGGGGACATTGCTAGCATCAATTTGCCATTCTAATTTTAAATCTGTTGTCTGTGCTTCTTTCAATTCCTCAAACACTGACACATTTTATTATATCATTAGAGGGTGGCTTCTATTGGTAGGTCTGTCTATTGCAGGGGCCTTGTTCTCTTAAATTTAACTTCCAATAATTTGAGTGTTCCAGTCATCTGATTGGACAATCACTAAAATTGATTTTAAATATAGCTTTATAATCCAATCAGATTACTGTATTTCTTAAAATCGGGATATTATCTTAATTATGTTTTCGAGAATAAGGCCCCTGATCCTCTCTACCGATGTCATAAAATACGTTCTTTTTAGTGGAATTTCAAAAACCACAGATGTCTGGATGAAAATTGGAATTGTGCAAAATTATTCTGCAAGTGTCTTTGATACACATCAAAAGTTCAGAAAACCTCTTTACATTCCCTGTCACAATGTGTTTACCTTATATACTCATTGGTGATACTGTTATAGATTGATTCTTTATATAGTATTTTTGCAAACTTTTTTTTTAAAAAAGATGAAGTTGTCTATTTGCTCAAGAGCTATCTATGTATATCCCTTTTCATAAAACAACTCCAAGATATTTTTTGCTGCAATTAAGAAAAATTGTGATGACTGGCTACTTAGTCTGTTTCTGTTAACACTTTCCAAAGTTCCCACTCGTAGAATTTCAAAGCATAATTTCAGCTCAATTCAATAAGACAACTTCATCCTTATCAGACAATTTTTACTTCATATTTAGATATGTTAAGGCATTATTTTGTTAATGTGTAAAAATTATTATTCAAAATGTCTTTTCTTTGCTAAAATAATATTCTTTATTTCCAATGTATGCCTTCTGGAGACAAAACAATGTTTTTACACAAACAAAAAATACCTTTTCATGGTATAGTGGATATATTTTACTTTCAGTCTCTTGCTGTCATTACTTTTATGTTCTTGTGTGTCTGGTTTAGTTTTTAGGTTTTTTGCATGGCAGAGGGGTAGACTAATCACCTTGATGGACCAACACTCACTCAATTATTTAGCAAATTCCTTGCTCACATGCTATATTTGTTTGTAGAGGGTGGATTAATGGAATGAAAGTCGTGGGTACAAGTTCTGGAGCAGGTGCTGTCATGTTATTTGTAGCTTTATTCTTCACATTGGAAGCTGTAGCCTCCATTATGTTACTAATAAAGGTAATGTCAAAGCAATTCAATCGTAAATTCAAGCAAATCCTTACGTTTGGCAATCCCTACATCTCGACACAAATACAGTGTGTGAAACAATGAATATTGGTGTATGGCCCCACCACACAATAACTGCTTGTGAAATTTTGAAAAAAAATGAGATCTAATTTGGCTGGAATTAACTGAAAATAAGTATAAAAAATATATTTTTTTTGATTTGTGATGACATAATTGCATATGCACCATGTTTAATTTGCCGTATAAAACATGAACTAAAATTGAAGGTTTAAATATTTGTATAAAAGAATTGTAAAGAAGTTGTCTTAGTTTTGTATGTGTATCAGAGAAACTGACTGCATCAATTTGCACCAGTCAGATTTTCAATAAGACATATGTGGATCCAGCAATTCAACTTAAACTAAGGGCCTGTGATACATGTACATATCATGATTTGTGATGTCCAGTTTAAGTGGAATTGCTGAAACCACAGACGTCTGATTGAAAATCGGAATGATGCAAATTTATACCATCAGTCTCTCTGATACACATATAAAATTTAAAAAACCTCTTTACAATCCCTTTAAGATCTTAAGTTTTTCTGAAAGTGGTATCTGCCCTTGGTAATCCCCATATTAACCAACAAGCTAGTAGTAATATTTATTTTATCAGTTTCATAGCAGTGTGTAGAAAATTGCATGATTTGCCTGTTGATATTGTATTACTGTTGTCATTTAACAGCATCAATGTGAAATTTACTTTTCTTGCAATAATTCAGTTTAAAATTTGAATTAACATAATAAATAAATGATTATTTCAAAGCAGAGAAACACTGAGATATGGCGAGTTCTGTGCAAAGATCATTTATATTCTTTTCTCAAGTATTGATGCTTAAATTTGTAAGGGATAATATAGTTATTTAGTAGATTTGCAAAGGAAGCTAATAGAGCTCTATCCCAACTATCTTTATCACTTTTCAGAATAAGAATTATCACATGATGTTTGTCTACTATTCAAGATAATCTTATTAAAAGAACATTCAGACATTCATTATTATCATACAGTTATTACTGATGATATTGGTGAAAACTTCATGGTAGAAATTCTTCTTTAATTGTCAATAAACCTCATGCCAGATTTCATTTTGCAATGTGATATATAGATAGAAGGGAAGGCAAATATCAACTTAATACCAACACAAAAGAAATTTTCAGATTAAATTAACACAGAATTGTCAAAAGTATCTAATGCAATTTTGTTATAGGTTCATCGAATCTACAGAAGCACTGGTGCGAGTTTCCAGAAAGCACAGGCTGAGTTTGCTACAGGTGTCATGAGAAATGAAGGTGTACAACAAGCAACTTCCCAGGCAGCTGCAGGAGCTGCTCGAGGTGTGGCACAACAATATGGTACTGGTGGAAATCGCTATTAGACTTGGTGAAGACTTTTTTGGACTCACTAATAAAAGAAGAAAAATAACAATAAAGTGTCAAAGTATTTAGGCAGGCGAATTTTACAAATAAAAATCTGTTTGGAAATTGTACATACATGCCAATTAATTTACGAAAAACGTGATTTGAAAAAATTTTAATTCAATTCTTAAATTATACTGTAACAGATAAAGGTTGTATTGCCAAATACTTTGAACACTGATAATGGAAAGTCTAGGATTAGTGGTATAGTATATGATTTATACGCAAAGTTATAAGTCTTAATTTATTTTGTGCAAATGTTTATGCTTATTATGATATTCGCTTTTTTACAAGATCACCTAAAATGCTAAAATGTTACTTGATTAAAACAAAAGAAACGACTTTTGTTGTATTAGGCTTATTAGGGTGGTCTTATAAAAAACGTTATGATTTTGAAAAACTTTTATTGTTTGTTATAGTTATTATTTTTCAACCATATTCAATACTTAGTAGCAAAGTTGAGAAAACATCCATTTCAACATTTTTTTTTTTTTTTACTTTGTGTCCCACTTAATTTATCATTCCAACTGTATGTTTATATGTTGTGAGCAAATCATATTTCTAATGTACTTTTATGACTGAGCTACTTTATCTCTTTCAATTTTCACTATTCTTTGCTAAGTTGACAAAACATGTTGGGTGCAGAATGAATTACAAAATTTTGCTCAAACCATATTTTGAAATTTGTTCTATTTTCATTGCTAAAGAATCTGTATTTGATTCTCAGAAGGAAGATTACTCTTATGTAAGCAAAATTTTTTTGTCTCATGATAGTGTATGCACTTGTTTGTATGTATCCCTGTAATATATGATGAAGTATACAATATTCATTATCACCCTAATGTTATTGTAGCTATACATATTTCAATACCTGACCAAAGTTAAACCAAATTCTTTTATTAGCTGTTCTAGATTTTTTTATATCAATATTTAATTCTATGTTCAGTCTAATATACAACAATGATCTAGGGTTCTAGCTGTTCTAGATGATATAGGCCCTACAGGCATTAGAATAGCACTTTTATGAAAATGTTGCATTTAAGATGTAAACAACATGTATTACTAGAGATTATTACCTAGTTCTTTAAATCTATTCTTCATGCTGATATTTTTTGAAGACTATTTTTAAAAATTACTTTGCTCTCACCATCTGTCATTTTACCATCAAGGTTTCCCTATATAAAACAAGGAATTCTGTAATAAGTCATAGCATTGCTTTGTAGAATCCATTTGTGAACTAAAATGTTGAAAATATGATGATTATAAAATTTCCGTGTGTTTGTTAATAGAATAACTATATATTGTGAGAGGGTTTCTAAAAATAACCATACATATTCTAAATAAAAACATTGTATTTTAATTGTATAATATATTGTTGTTTACTGTATTATAATTATATTTGAACTAATGAAATTATTGGTGTATTTAGTTTGGGGGACATCCTATAGAACACAGTAGGCACTCATTAGGAAAAAAAAATAAGTTTTGATTACATTACCAAATTAGACACACTGATTTGAACTGCAAGGAGACAAGCAGTAAACTGTTTTAATTTGAACAAGTTCCTATAATGAAATAATGAAAGCCTGCCAATTTTAGTACCATATTCGGCCAATCAAATGAATATAACTACCTGTTTTGAATATTCAAGAGAATTCATCACTGGACAATTCATCATGTCCAAACCACTCGCCATTCGTCAACACCATGTCAAAACCTGTATTCATGATACGATGTGAACAATTCAGCTTTTAAAACTATTAAAAAATTTATTAAAGATAGCCTAAATAATAATCAGGAACAAAAATGTCAAATGATGTTTCGCCAATGAATTATAGTTAGATTGATTTGATTTCATTTCATTGCCATGTTTTCTTACTTTTAGCAATAAAGTACAGCCAATTAATAAATAAATCTGGATTGTCATAAAGCATTAGTTGGAACTATGCCAAGCTTCATTGAGATTTGCATATTTTGTTTTCTTTTTTTGATTGAATGAAGTAAGTAACCTGAAAAATGAAACAAATTATCTTAAAGGGACATTCTGCTTTTTTCAAAAAAGTTTCCATTATCAAAAAAGATTGCAAATGTTACCTGAGAGTATTTCTAAAGTATGTTTATTATATCTATGCATCTTCTTGATCAAACTGATTTTGTTTTTAAAGGGTTAATTACAAACAGGGAGTACTTATTGTTAATTAGGCAATTTGACCTAGATTTTTGGTTTGGCTTAATAAAGGCTCGATATTTCTAGCTGAAACTTTTTTAAATACACAGGAGGGACATTTCGCTACAATTAGGCGTTTATTTTACTCAAATCCATTCAGTAGTTTTCTATCAGCATCCAAAAAACATAACACACTTAAAAACGTTACGTACGGTTTTTAAATATTTTAGCATGTTTTTTAGCGTTTAAAAATTAATGGCTGGATTTTTTTAGTTATAACTTTCAGATACATTAAAGATAAAGATAGTTAAAGATTTTGGTGTATATTTTTCACAAATTTGAGCAAAAAAAAATTTTGACCTAAAAAAAAAATTCAGACTGTCCCTTTAAGTTATGATTACTGATAAAGAATATCACACATTTGCTATAATTGCATTACTATATACAGTATTGTATAAATTCTAAAACACACTGTAAAATATTTATATGATTATCTGATTTATGAGTGCTTGAATAAAATATATGTGTACATGCTATGCTAAATGCTATTTCAATGTGTGCTAAGATGGCCCATTTCACTTCACATACTATACTTGCAAGTTGATAAACATGATAAACTTTGTGAAACCCCTCCTTCCAAGAAAGATGGTTATGGCAATGTGTACCGAAGTTTCTTCCATTGACAGAAAGAAAATTGGGTTTCAAAAGGGTTCATGCTTAATTACACAGAATTGTATATAGAAGCTTAATATAAATATTTTTGGGTTCTGTCATATTTGTATTATATGGGAAATTTTACCTTTATATTGAATTTGACATCAATGTAAGAGCTATCAAAACTTGATTTCACTGTTCTGAATTATAAATCTTGCCACTTGACATTGGAGTGAATTTGATTATTTAACACAGAATAGTCAGATATACAAATGTAAAAAATTGTTGAGAAGTAAGCAATATGCCACAGCTTCTAGAGGCTTTATATTTAAAAGCGTTTCAAGTTGATGATGGATGGCAACCATTGATACACACATCAATCTCAATATCTTAATAGTGCCAGATTATCTTGGATATCTGAGAAAAAAAAGTTTATCATGGGATGCACTGATTATCATTAATCACAGTAAATAGTTAATGCTTGATTTTCCAAAGAAATCTTACAATGATAAAACTGACATGGGAAACCAACTTTAATATCATTACATACTTTGATAAGTTAAAGTTAGATTACCCTAGGTAATTTATACTAAAAAGGGATTATCCTACAATATTTATGAAATCTGTATTAGTTTACATTATTAGTTATATATGATGTAAAGATTATGTGGTTATGTTAAATGTAAATAATCTATTATATATATGATGTCAATATTAAAAATATATAAAATGGTCTATTTGTCCTTTTTATATGCCCTCATCTTTCTATGAGGACGTATATTGTCGGCACCCCTGTCCGTCTGTCGGTCCGTCTGTCACCATTTGCTCGTAAACGCTCTAAAAACTATTTAGAAAATGAAAATCAAGTTTGAATTTGAGCTATTTTCGACCATTAGAAGCAAAGTTATTGCCCTTGCCCCAAATTCTTGAATATACTATTACTCTTAGTTTTCAGCCAATTTTGATGAAACTTAAAATGGATGTTATTTGACCTAAATCGAAAGGTTTGGAAAAGTTTAGTTTACTCCTGATAAAATTTAAGACTTTTTCGTTGGGCATATGGCTGTGGTCCACTATCTTTTTTTATGGGAAGTCTGTGTTCAGGACTCTAGCCTTGATTAACCTAAGAAACCTACTCTCTGAGCACAATGTGTTCTGAATTGCATTTTACCCATCATTTTGTTGAATATGGATTGAAATATTAATCTCATAATTATTCTGAGAGTGAGAATCTCAGATTATGTTTCGAATGATGAAAGTTAATTTACAAAATTATGTAGAGATATATAATTTACCAAGGGGAAGTTTAATGGAAATATTTAAGAGTGATATATACAGAGTAATCAAATGTTAGATTTCAAAATCTTTGATTTCAATGAACTTGAAGACAATTTGCATGAAATTAAGAATCAATTGATAAAGATTACGTCCTGAATACCTCTGTTGGTAAACCTTCAAAGGAGTTTCATCTTCATAATGATAGTCCTTGCGAGTTATATGTTGTAACCACGACTATTAACCTTTTTTGACACATTGCAATAAGTTAACATGAGTTTTCAGATACATGTACATTGCTTTGACAATAGAAATGCTTTGACCAAGGGTTATAAAACTTCATGATTTGTGATGTGAAACCCCCTCCATATTGTAGTTTAGAATAATTCGTGCAGATGTGAGCTCATAATGTCACTACATTTTAATACAATTTCTAAACACTTATTAAATTTATTACACTCTGAATTCAAACTGGACGATTCTCTTTCTCTAGGTTTGAAGTATCATAATAATATTATGATTAAATAGTTGTGGTCTGGAACCCAAACTGTTTAGAAAGACTGGATAAAAAAGACTAATCCGACATGCCAAAAATCCGCATGGATAAGTAGTCGAGGGTGTGACTCTCACCGTAACAACCGGCTTTGGAAGGTAAACAGAGGAACAAAACAGCCGATTCTGTTTCAGGTACTAATTTGTGTGTGCAAGGGGCAAGTCCTACAATTTTATTAGTGTTGTTGCTAAACTGGGGAAGGGAATAAAGGTATTTGAAACCGGTATGTCAATGACCAATGAGCTCAATATAAATATGAATAGTAAACACTAAACGATACATTGATACACAGTCACAGAGTGCTATGTTTACTATGAGTATGATTACTATTACTATATGCATTACAATAATACATGTTATTGTGATTTAGACTTTGGACACCCTAGCTAGCTAGACAGTGGCTATTTTGACATGCTAACAGTAACAAGGCGATTATTATTTTAATTTGGTCTAGGCTAGGCCTAAATACCACAACCTTCTTTTGTTTAGGTAAGCTTATAAATTCTGTCTGTATTGGTGGGGGTATCTATGATGGGATTTTTTTTATGAAATTTCTGAAGACTATTTTAGTATTTTGATATTCAAAAGACAAACCAACCACCAAAATGCTAAATGTCTTTATTTAATGGGCAACATTCATCCTTTTTTGAGTTGATTGAGCTTTAAACTTGTTTAAACAGTTTTCAAAAGAACTTAAACTATACAGAAATTGTAAAACGCAGCGGCAACAGAGTTAGTGAACATTCCCCTTTATTAAAATGGTAAATTAAAATATAGCAGTAGATAGGCCTATTCATAACTTTTATTAACATAGTTTTACATTAACTTGGACAAAGTGAAAAGTATCTAGCCAAACTTGAAAGAATTCAGTTAGTTGATAAAATAGTTTTTGAAAATTGCCTTTGGAGATAATATATAATAAGATACTTATAGTTATAGCAAAATGAAAGTTTTAATTAGTGACTAATGTAGTAACAATTATAGATGCTGAAAATAAACTATGATAAGAGCCATCAAGTATAAATGAACTTATAACACTTTGTGATTGATATGTTGATTAAATTATTTGATAGGGAGATTGCCAGTTGTATGAAAATAATAATTAACATAATCATACAGCTGGTTAACTGTGAAAACAAAACTTTAACTTATATTATGTGCTATGGAAAATTGTTTTATATTGTGGACAAATCACCTGTTTTGTAAAGTCAGACCAAAAGTGATTCAGTGAAAAGTGAAAATATTTTATATATATGTATAAATATCTTATTCATAAAACTACATAAAAAATACAGGGATTATGTTGATAGTGTTTTACGACACCAGGTTAGTTCACTAATGAATATTACAGGCTAATTTTGAGAGACATAACATGGTATACGTGTAGATATATTTATGGAATATTAGATCTATGTTAGTGACATAACACAATTAAAAGATAACATTTAAGGTCACATAGATTTAAGGTTAAAGGGGAATGTTCAGTATTTTGGATGGTCGATTTGGACCTTGATATGTAAATAGCCTTCAGAATCACCAGAACTGCACAAAAATTGCACAATCCCTTGAATTATACCCCTACCTAAAGATTTATCTTCATATTCTGTAAAGTTATATTATGAATTTTCTTTTTATAAGGTATAGTTTGATGTATAATTGAAGGGATCGATAATAATCTCAATCTACATGTATTCAAAATGCAGATGTGAAAGTTCTGCTTAATGTCTGTCTAAAGGATACTAGACTCTCAATCCATGTTCTACTTTCTTATTTTAGATAATTTATAGATTGGGTGCTGTCACAAAATAAAGCAACATGGCTAATCTGTTAACATCAGCTGTTAGAAGATATGATGAATTGATGACCAAAGCTGGTTAGTTTCTTCTTTTACTCTTTATTTTGTCACCATTTTAATTAGTCCAAAACTTGCTAACTCTATTCCCAGCCTTTGAAAGCTATTTGGACAGATATGTCTTGGGGAGAGTCAGAAAAGACACAAAAATTCGGATTTTCCACACCTTGCATGCACAGCATTTCAATGGGCCTTGCATGGTGTAGGTGGATGATGATAGTATGAATGAACTACAAATTATCGGTCTTTCCAAATTTGTTGAGGTCTTGAGTATTCGAGGTAGGTAAATACCTTAAAAAAAAAATACCCTGTTTTTGTGGCTTAGTTTTCCTAATAGCTATCAAAGGCTGGGAATGGAGTCAGCAAGTTTTGGACTACATTTTAATGTGGAACTCTTTAAAGGTGAAATGCACCACAAGAATATCATGGGCTATAACTATAATAATAATCATGTTCTATTAAAGATATGTTTTTATCATTTGCATTTATGAAAATGCTACTACCGTACTCATATGAATAGAAATTAGAGGCTTTTTAGCTTTTTTGAACTAATAAACTATATATAATATTAAAGGAATGTGTTCACTAACTATTTGACTAAAAAAAAATTTTGTCTCAGAATCTTGAATTTTATAGCTTATCTAATCCGTAATATTGTTCACAACTCTCCTACAAAATTTAAGCCTTCAAACGCACGTGTACCCATAAATATATTGACGTTTGACAGTCCAAATTACGACTCGCCGTTTAGTAAGACTATGCGTTATATATATAGAAAACACATACAGAAAATGAAGGACAACTGTTACGGTACGGGTATAATTGAAGGAATTATATGATTTTCGTGCATTAGTAGTACGTCTGAAGGCATATGTATTCAAGGCCCAAATCGACCCTAAAAAATGCTGAACATTCACCTTTAATATGAAAAAATTTATTTTTCAGACACTAGAGTAGAAGAATGGACTCTTATGTCATCACCATGGCCAAGTTTAGTTATATGTATAGCTTATTTTGTTATTGTTAAATTGGGACCGTCCTTCATGGAGAAGAGAGAGCCAATGAATTTAAAAAATGTTTTAGTTGTTTATAATTTTGCTATGGTTATATTATCAGGGTATATTTTTGTTGAGGTAAGTTAGTTCAGGAAAGTTTTTATTATTTTATGAATAAGTCCTCACCTCAAAACATTTCATGTAGTTTTTGTTATGCAGTTGTGACAACTTGATGCATGAATTTAAAGATGGGTTTCCTTACACAGCAAAAAATCGGGAAATTTGTGTTTCTGATAATTTTCATTATTAAATAAAAATCTCAAACATATAATTCGTATTGCATATAATTATGAGTTAAACCAATCATAGATATCCATTTATGTACTGAAAATGAAAATAAGGAACCCCATCCTTAATGTCACTATTATGAAATTTCTATTGGTCATATCTGATTACTAAATTTATTATCATTGCAACACTTCTTGAAACTGACTTTACAAATTAATATTCATGAAACTCTATCTAACACCTAGAGGGAAGGCCTTCTCAATTAATTTTTGTAAAGGGCCAAATGTATTTTATGTAAAAAATAAAAGTGCCAAATAGAGCTAAGCTAGCATAACGAAAGAGGTCAATCTTAAGGGGCCATTCTCAAGGGCGTCACAGGCCGCCATTTGAGAAGGCCTGACCTAGGGCAATAAAGGTTTTACTACTAATTTGATTCTAGTAACCTCATTAGATTAATTTTGTGATTCACAATATATTACACAGTGGTGATATTTTGGTACTTGATATCACATAGATAACCTTGCTTATAGAAATGTAAAAACAGATGGTTCTTGTAGAAATATGTGTTAATATTAATATTGTATATTTTAATAGTTTTTGTTATCTGGTTGGATGACTGGGTATAGTTATGGTTGTCAACCTGTGGATTATTCACATTCACCTAAAGCTTTAAGAGTAAGTATATCTGTCATCTTATATCTCAATGATTTGAGGAAATCTAATTGTTTGATATATGTGACAAATTATAAAAATCAACAAATCAAATCACAATCTACAATTAAATCATTACTGGAATCACAAGCATTGTATATCGATTTTTTAGAAAATTTTTATACGCCCTCATCTCTCTATGAGGACGTATATTGTAGTCACCCCTGTCCGTCCGTCGGTCCGTCCGTCCGTCGGTCCGTCCGTCAACATTTGCTCGTAAACGCTCTAAAAACTAGAGTTTTTTATGGAATCAAATGAAATTTGATATGTGTATACATATTCATAAAATGAAGATCAAGTTCGAATTTGAGCTATTTTCGATCGTTAGAAGCAGAGTTATTGCACTTGCCCCAAATCCGTCCATCAATATTTGCTTGTAAACGCTCTAAAAACTAGAGTTTTTGACGGAATCAAATGAAATTTGATATGTGTATATATTCAGAAAACGAAGATCAAGTTCGAATTTGAGCTATTTTCGATCATTACAAGCAGAGTTATTGCCCTTGCCCCAAATCTTAAATATGCTATTACTCTCTAAGTTTTCAACCGATTTTGATGAAACTTAAAATGAATGTTATTGGACCTAAATCGAAAGGTTTGAGAAAGTTTAGTTTTCTCCTGATTAATTTTTTTCCTTTTTCGACTTTTTCGTTAGGCGTATATGGCCGTGGTCTACTATCTTTTAGTTTCCTAACTAAGAAATCTGAGTCGTAATTAGCCTAATTATGAGTTAATTACGGACATGTGAGACAAACTGGTATTTTTTCCCAGTCATTAGAACATCTCTACTTTCTATTTATATAAGTATTAGAGGTACAATTATGGTATATATATATATGGATAAATGAAAATAAGGGAAAATATATCTTTAATACGATTACTATACTTACTAAACTTCACTAATCTTTGTTTACAGATGGCTAATGTTTGTTGGTGGTTTTATTTTTCTAAGTTTATAGAACTGTTTGATACTGTAAGTTGACACAATTATTTATATAGGTATCTTTTAATGCAAGATGTTAACATTGACACCAGATTGACTCCAGAAAGCACAGGCAGCGGCTTTTGTAGAACTGAGATTGCTAAGGACTTAGCTTCCCCTTCCTAAATTTGAGGGGAAAATCTTGACATTGAAAAAGGAAAAAGAAAATTTTACTTTGTGAGGAAGCTGAGCACTATCTTATCAAAAGTTGCATGTCAAGTAAATGCTTGTCATATTGGTCAAATGTGTTCTCCTGTATAATGAAACCAAATTCATTTCTTATATGGCTATAGATCTATCTTTTGACTGCACAGCATGAAACCCTTAAGTAACTGTTTCAGGATCTGTTTTGATATTTCTAAAGTAGAAATACTAGAACTGCACAAAAATCGCATAATCCCTTCTATTATATCCCTGTCTAAACATTTATCTTTCATTTTCTGTATTTGTCTTTTCTATATAACGCATAGTCTTGCTAAACGGCGAGTCGTATTTTTCAAACGCTCATAATTATTGTTACACAGGGATTTGAAGGCTTAAATTTCGAGAGAGAGTTGTGAACTATTTGTATTTTGTTGTATTTTTGTTGTTAATGCTATGTGTTTCTCAGTACTTTTTTGTATATTTCATGTATTTAGTTTTGTTTATGTATTAGGGCCTATATTGTACGGTGTACAATATCACATATGTGAAAGGTGCACGATAAAAATATATTATTATTATTATTAACATTAGTATGGATTAGAATAGCTAAAAAATTCTTGGTCGAATAGTTAGTGAACATATCCCTTTAATATTATTTTTTTCCTACTTCATCTCTTGTTTTTCTTCTTCAGATTTTCTTTTTGTTACGTAAGAAATACAATCAGGTTTCCTTTCTTCATGTGTTTCATCATGGTATTATGCCTTTCTCTTGGTGGTTTGGTGTCAAGTTTGCAGCAGGTATAGTGATATTAACTCTGTTTAATATTGTATGTTTCAACATTTTCTTTCCCGCTTTCTCTCAAACAGAGGGGATGACATGGAAAAAACTTTTTCAATTTGATAGGACAATAAACTGAGGTCCTGTGTACTACAGACTGTGCATGTCAAAGATCTCAAGAATTGGAAATCAAAAATAAAAATATTCCCTCACTGCACACTGCATGGTATTTTTCTAAACTCAATTACCCAAACAGGTGCAGATAAGGAGAACGTTTAACTCCATTTCAACATATTCTTTGTCCATTACAATCTTGATGAAAAATTAATTATCTGGCCATGTTGACTGGATGGTCTACAGTTTGAGATCAAAAATAAATTTTAAACTGAATGAGTCAGACATTTTCTATTTCAACTTACAAATAATAATTTCACAAATTGTGATTCACAATGCTGGCAATAATCATTAATAACTAGTTCATTATACCATAGAAATGTAGATAGGGAATAATAACACAAGATTTATGCTTGGCACGCATGCGTTGAATTGAAGGTATGCCCATAACTTCCTCTTTCTGCAAGAAGTTCTTTTTAATTTGAAAGCCATGATAAACGTGATTTAATTCAAATGGAATTTCATTCTTTTTTTTTAAAGTAAACTTGAATTAACATTCAATTTCAGGAGGATTTGGTACATTTCATGCATTATTGAATAGCTTTATTCATTTTATGATGTACACATATTATGGTTTGGCGGCACTGGGTCCATCTTTTCAGAAATATCTCTGGTGGAAAAAATACATGACCAAAATGCAAATTGTGAGTATACAACTCTTCCAAAAGTGTGCCAAAGCAATCTGATCCTTAAAAAGTTTTTGTCTGTCTTCTAAAATTCAATGTAGGCCTATACAGATAATTATTAAAAATATTGAGACATTGATAAAAAAAAAATGAAAGAACAACCAATATTTTCAATGATAAAAACCAAGGCTCTTGAGGATCTTGTCTTACAGTTGGTCCTTTGCCAAGCATTGCATTAATCCTTCCAAGAAAAATCATGCACATGTACAGATGGCTGAGATAGCGAGAAAAGATGATCAAAACTTTCACTCAAGGACTGAGATTGAATCCATTACTCTATAGTTTGTTGATTCTTATCTCTTGATTTTCTAAATGTACTTTTACTTTTTTTCAGACACAGTTTGTATGTGTGGTAATTCATTCATCTCAGTTGCTATTTATAGAATGTAATTATTCCATGATCTTTGTATACTGGATTGGGCTATATGCCATGATATTCTTAGCCCTCTTTGCCAACTTTTACCGTAAAGCATATCAAAAGAGCTCACAGGAGAAAAAAAACTATGGAGTAACCAAAAATGGTGTTAAATCCAAGCACAGTTAATAATATTGTTATTTTACAAGAAAAGGAGACATTGTTGTTTCATGGAGTTAACACTCATTGTAAAGATGAAATTAGTTTTTATTAGGGCTGTTCCAAACAAAATACATCCCCAGGAGCATTTGTATCAACACCGCACACCCACCTACAAAAATTTATATTATGTTGAATAGATTACTCATACATTGACAAAAGATCACCAGTAGTAAGGACATAA
Organism: Lottia scabra; assembly: GCA_029955415.1. Taxonomy (NCBI): domain Eukaryota; kingdom Metazoa; phylum Mollusca; class Gastropoda; family Lottiidae; genus Lottia; species Lottia scabra. Next base: position 1,980,030 of record JARJEI010000030.1, on the reverse strand, counting down.
AACAATTACAGACCAGTAACATCAATAATGACCAATGAAAATGTATTTTTTTGGGAACAGCCCTAAGCCAAAAAGATGACAATTTCAGCAAATTTTGACCACTTTTACATATTGACATTCTTAGGGTAACTTAAATAATATTTAGTATGTGGGCTTATATCAAGACTGGAATTTGGTTGTCAGTCTAAGCATGTGTCATCCTGAATGCCTGAAATCTTGAACTAGTCTGTATACATGTAGCCTGTCTTTATTATTCATTGATTGCCCATCAAATACTTAAATGCCAATCAGTCATGAATTGCATGGAATGGACACATTTCCCAACTTGCGGCACCTTGCCCAACTGCACATAAAACGATTAGTAAAAAGAAACAAAAGGTTTCTGATAAAATCTGGTATGGCCATCAAATATTTTAATGTGTCCCGCATCGATTTTCTTTTTATACGCCCACACATAAATGTGGGCGTATATTGTAGTCCCCCCTGTCTGTCTGTCTGTCTGTCTGTCTGTCTGTCCGTCTGTCCGTCTGTCTGTCTGTCTGTCTGTCCACAATTGTTGTGAACACGATAGAGAGCTGGTTTCTTGATGGATTTTGATAAAACTTGCTGTGAGTGTTTATAATCATCCAAGGAAGAAGCCTATTGAAAATCAGAAAAATCGAAAAATATTTGATGGGTTATTGCCCTTGTTTTTGAAAATACATTGTGAACACGATAGAGAGCTGGTTTCTTGATGGATTTTGATGAAACTTGGTGTGAGTGTTTGTCATGACCTTGGGATTAACCCTATTGAAAATCAGAAACATCGATAAATATTTTATGAGTTATTGCCCTTGTTCCTTAAAACGTGTTAGTTTTATAGCCCGTAACACTCTCTAAGTTGTGAACACGATAGAGAGCCGGTTTCTTGATGGATTTTGATAAAACTTGCTGTGAGTGTTTATAATCATCCAAGGAAGAAGCCTATTGAAAATCAGACAAATCGAAAAATATTTAATGGGTTATTGCCCTTGTTTTTGAAAATACTTTGTGAACATTAAAGAGCTGGTTTCTTGATGAATTTTGATGAAACTTGGTGTGAGTGTTTGTCATAACCTTGCAATTAACCCTATTGAAAATCAGAAACATCGATAAATATTTTATGAGTTATTGCCCTTGTTCTTTAAAATGTGTTAATTTTATAGCCCGTAACACTCTCAAAGTTGTGAACACAATAGAGAGCTGGTTTCTTGATGGAATTTGATAAAAATTATTGTGTGTGTTTATAATTGTCCAAGGATGAAGCCTATTGAAAATCTGACAAATCAAAAAATATTTGATGGGTTATTTCCCTTGTTTTTGAAAATACTTTGTACTGGTTTCTTGATGGATTTCGATGAAACTTGGTTTGAGTGTTTATAATCACCCAAGGATGAACCCTATTGAAAATTAGAAGAATTGAAAAATATTTCATGGGTTATTGCCCTTGTTAACTTGTAGTTGTAAACACTCAAAAATCGTTCAATTTTGTAAACATTCTTGATGGCACGGTTTTCGACATATGTTTCATTTACTGATAGTTCTTGTCGACCTCCCGGATGACTTGACTGCCATTACAAAAGTGGGCGTATTACGATGGGGCATCGCTATTTTTATTTATAATTTGGACCAGTTTGGGGAACATAAACTATAGTTTTATGGTAAAATCTGGAATAAAATAAATAACCAAGTTTATATGATCAGAACCATAATACAAAATACATAAACTAACCTGGCGGTTTCCCAGGTAGTAGTTTCAAGACTTCAGAAACCTTTGGTTTCATTTTACAAGTTGTTTTTGTGCAGTTGGGCACAATGCGGCAAGTTGGTCAATGCAGAAAAACGAACCCACCAAAATCTTAACTGTTGAAGTATTTTGCTTGACCTACAGTTGGACTTTTAATGGTCATCTTCCTTGTAAATATGTTATTTAAGTCAAGTTACATGTTTATTTCTGCTCAAATCCATTAAGTGTGTTTTGTGTGGACTAATCATCAACTAAACAACTGTTTTCTCATTTATATGATGCATGGCAATATTGAATCCTTCTTACATGCACAGGTATCTGAAGTTTCTTTAATGATATTTACATTTGCTTCAATTTTTTCCCTTTGTGATTTAATTTGACGTCATATTTTATAAATATAAAGAAATAGTTATCAGAAAATCTTATGACCTTGAGTTGAATCCAATAAAAAAAAACATGTTTTCAAAACGTAAATATAAGCAATAAACTGTTACCCTATGGTGTGTTTGGTCATTTATCAAGACACAGGTTGGCTGCAAAATTAATCATTAGTCATTCAATTTTGCTACAAACCTGTGTCCTGATATATGACCATACACACCATAGGGTAACAGTTTATTGCTTATATTTACTTAATTATAACTACAAGTTAATGATGTGACTACAATTCGCTCAACAATGCTGAAAAAGACTTCATAAATCATGAAATACTGTACAGTACATCATGCATGAAACTTCAGATATTTTATATGTGTAGCAATATATTCAATATACTGCATGTCTGTTAGTATTCGATTGTTTTATTTATTTTTAGAATTACTACTCTTAGTAACACTATGCCAAATATGATAATAAATTGCATGCAATGGTACTTAAGATAATATTAGGGTATTCCATGTTTTCATGATTGTTATAGAGCATAATGAGATATTTTGACAATATATTCCAGTGAGGTTCTACTCTGACTTTAAGGTGACATCCCGAAAAGATGCAGTCTGATAAATTTCCCAAAATATAAGGTGTTGAAAAATTTCTTTTTCACTTGAGTTGACAATTTTAAGATTACTTATTTGATTCAGTTCCTTGTATTTTGTACATTGATGAATTTAATAGACCTTTTTATATCACAAACTTCTGAATTTTTTTTTTTATTTCTTGTTTATATTTACTTAAATTATATCTTTATATCATTGTTTCCCCGGTGCATTATTTAATATATTTAAACATCTATATTAATCTAAACATGTAATCATGAAACATTTTTTTTTATCTGTTAAAGGAATTGTCAAAAGATTTTCTAAAAAAAATTATGTGAACAGGGGACACTGATAGAATCAATTTACACCATTTCTATTTTCAATCAGATGTCTGTGTTTCTAATTCCACTTAACCTTAGTGTTTAATGATGAAACACCCACAAAAATATGCTTGTATTACAGAAAACCTTCATAGGTATTAACCACCAACTGAATATTGCAAGGTGAAAATGGATGCTTTAAGTGTCCCTGATACACAAATTTAGAATACCTCTTTACAGTCCCTTATGTTAATTCTCTGCTTTTTTTCGCAATGAGAATTATTCGACTTTTTATTGCCTGATTTTGTTCAGTACGTGATCATGTAACTATGTATCTATCCCTACGTTCATATGTCCGAATAACTGATTTTGTATTTTTTTTATTATTATTATTTGTATGATTCCATCAATTCCTTTGTTTTGTAAAAAAATATGACCAATTTGGAACATTTATTTTCTTTGAGTAGTTTCATGTTTTTTGTTTTTTTTTTTTGGGAATATAATGTTTTTCAACAAATTGTATGTCTTCTTAGAAATTTACTTTTACTATCATGACAGTATCTTTCTATGCTTCCACAAGATTTGCATGATTCAGCTCTATTATGTTCCTCACGCCAAATTGATCAAATGTTGTAGTTTTAAAATAAAATAACTCAGTTTAAAAGTTTCAGACACTGTTGTTTTCTTTGTTTTGTAAGCTTATATTGCCAAAATAAGTTGTTGAATTTATTCATAATTTATCCCAAAATCCCAAAAATTAAATGAATTTTAAAATATATGTCACACCTCAAAATATTGATAATGCCTTTATTACTGAAGACCTTTGCTGGTGCAAATTTATATATGTGAATACATATACATAACTAAACAAATCCCAACAATCCTTTTAATGCTAGATAAATTGTGGAATAATTTTGTAATGTGAATTAAGTAGTATAGCAATTTGTTTATAAAATTTTGACAGCTAAGGGTTTAATCTCAGAGTATGTGCCCCTCAGAATATTCTATGCTTGATCCTTGTCACTATCACATCAGAACTGGATAAAGTAGTCTAGTCTATTATATGTTTGGATTTGTAGCAGCAATAATTGTAAAGTAAAAATTAAAAGGTGTGCAACATTTTGGGAGCAATTTTTTTTATATTATGTTCCAGGTTAATAAATTATTGTCAGACATAAAGGCTCTTAAATAAAGTAGATGAGGGGTGGGCGACTTTTTGGGTGATTAGAACACCAAGTTTTGTCAGAATCAAGAAAACAGCTATCATGTCCAGAACAATTGTGGACAGACAAATGAGTGTGATGACTGTACATGCCCAAATCAATGTGTGGGAATTCAAAACATAATAATATATTAATCTTCCTGAAGCAAGCTACCCAATTTTATTTCCCTTGAAAGAAATATAAATCTTTGCACTCAAAATTTATTTACTCAAATAACAATTTCATCAAGTAAATCTAAACCATTTTCCCTTTCTACTGATCATATTAAACCTTGAGGAAAATTTTATCATATTTCATCCAAGTTCAAATGTATTTTAAACATTTTTAACAAATTAAGACAAGTAAGATACAAATATTTATGGTGGACAAAAATATTTACACAATGGCATTTGTCTTAATTCAGTTGTTAATAAATTACACAGCTTCGGCAGCCTTAGCAGCTTCAATTCTCTTTTTTCTTTCTATCAATCTTCTTTCTCTTTCGTGTTCTTTGTGTCTTAAAATAATACTGAAAAAGACATCATTTAACTTTCAAATATTGGATTAATATTAATTTGGTTGTTAAGAAAGTTTTCTAGGCAAATTAAATGATTATCAGAGTGGAAAATCCCGACTCCAACATCCTAAACCCCAAAATATAGTACTGAATGCACTAAATCTGAGCCATTTTCCATTTTTTCTCTAAAAAGAGGACCTTCGGATGGGGCTTGCACCTCTGTGGATCTTTCCGACATACATAACCCTTTGAACCCTGACGTTTTTTTGGCTAAAACATCATATTCCCTGATCTCCCAGCAATATTTCTTAAAATGTATTACGTAATATGACGTCACTTGACAACAGCCTGTTTACCGGCTTGTCGGGTACATATAACGTAAGCATAGGCTGGTATACTGGCTTGTGGGGTTGAAAGGGTTAAGCTCCACAAACCATCCTGGTTTACAAAATTTGGGACAAATCTGCGGCCTCTGTAAGAAAGAAATGTGTTCTAAGACTAAAGAACAGTGAAAAGTGGTTCTACTGAGAAATTCAAAGATATCAATAAGTTTTAATAATATACATACTCCTGTTTATTGCAGTCTTCTAAATGATGCCATTGTGAATTACAGGACCAGGAGTTAAACAAATGATGTCTTGATAAACATTTTTGTAAAGAAACATATTTATCAACACAATAATCACGATATATCAAAGGGACCTTGGCATTGTCCATTTGGTCTTGTGTTAGTGGTACAACTGAAAATATAAAAAATTATAACTTTAAAATTAATATTTAATTTAATATTTAATTAAACAGCCAGTCAAGGGAATGCTTAAAAGTGGCTGCTTATTAAGGGGAGGTACATGTATGGCAAACCCAGTTTAGAATGATAAGTTTGTAACTTGTAATTATATGTAGGCCTGCATGCATGAAAGAAAAACAACAACAGCAATTTAAATAGCATTAGATATGTCCTATATAAAGATATTATTTTAGACAAGTCTCTTATACACTTTTGAATATTTCATTATTAGTTTTAATAATCATTCACAACATAAGGCCTAATTATATCAGTGTATGAGTAAAATTCATGGATCATAGACAAAAGTTAATCTGTTTGGTATTAATTGACTGTTAGTTTAATTAATGGGATTAACAAGGATTAACAGAAAATGACCACTGATTGCAGGTTGACACATGTTCACTGTCAATATAAAAGGGTGGCCGCGTCAAGAGGGTGGTGTTACTGTTGAATAGACGTAAATTTGGTTGAAAATTACATGGGATGTAATGTGGGTGGCCATTCATTAAAGGGTGGTGCTGAATAAGGTGACATCTCATAGAGAGATGAGGGCGTATAAAAAGAGTTCTGTACTGCAACTTTTTCAGTAAATACACACTGTTAAATTTGGGAATATTTTTAGCATTTGAGAACTTATTGATATCCTATAGACGTTTTAATATTAAATTTGATGCATACTTTATCGTTCAACGAATATCGTTGGCGTCATGCCAGGGTGCATTCCATGCACGAAGACTCGAAGATCTCCGGCGTGGAACTGTGTTCTGACTCGTACGGAAGCTCCGGGCTCGGCGCACCTTCGGCGTAGGTTTTACATGGAATGCACCCTGGGCGTCATGGCTGGTGATTAGGTTCGTGTCTTTATCTGCGACACATACGGAGCTAGGAAAGATGCGAAGTTTTGTATGCACATGTGTTTGAAGGCTTAAATTTTGAGGAAGAGTTTTGAACATTATTACTATTAGTTTAGATTAGCAACAGAATTCCAGATTCTGAGACTAAAAGTTTGTTGGTCGAAGAGTTAGTGAACGTAACCCTTTTTTAAGCAGACGATTAGTAGAAGGAAAGGTTACCTCTTTCCTTCCTCCCATTTGGAAAACCTATCATAGCATCACCAGCCTGATCTTTTCTGATATCAGGAACAAGCTTGTCCGGAGAATTTGTAAATTGAACTTGCCCCATGACTGCAATGCCAGGAAACAACGAAAAAGAAACAAACTTGTTGAATCTTTACCCTTGTCCTTGACCTTTCGATGATGTACCACACATGAACTTAAATATTATTTTTAATTTAAATAAAAGTCCCCTATTGTAACATGTGTGTATTTCTTTAAAGATTTTGAACGGATTTATAAAAGTCTTGGTTTTTCCAGTTTTTAATTTGGTGTTTTGCTTCAATCGTATTTACGTCGGCCATTTTCTATCAATAATAACCTCGTATGCAGATAGAAGAAAACCTTCCAATGCAAATGGGCGGAAGGAGATTACGCGATAAAAAATAGTTCTGTTTATGGGTTGTTAGTTACCTCCCTTGCACATTATGCTTATAGATAGGAAAAGTCTGGATGTCAGAGACTTTTCAGATGACGTCATCAATGGAGACAAAAGTAGTGCGATTTATCCGCCTGATGCATACGAGGTTATTATTGATAGAAAATGGCCGACGTATATACGATTGGTTTTGCTTAGTTATGTTGAGCATCTTATTTGGTCTCGATCAATCAGACACTCAGATAGCCTGATAGGTTTAAAAAAATGTGCATATCAAAGATTCTCTTAAAACAATGTCATGAGTAGGAATTAATCGAGGCTATAGATGATTTAGTTTTAAAACGTGTTGGTGTATTTGGTGTTGGTTTAATCCATAGACATCCTATATATTTATAGGATATCTATGGTTTAATCACTTAGTCCGAAAATTTAAATTTTATTTCACGCACGTAGCGCCGTCTATGCAGTGTTTACTTCCGGCTGTGAATGCACATGTTTTGTAAAATAATAACAAGTATTTAAAGAAATTAGAAAAAAATGACGCTTTTCAAAAAATTTAGTGGTGAATTATCTGACCCAGAGAGTAGTGACTCTGATAGTATTGATTCTGATGAAGAGGTTAATTGTTAATTTGTTAATTTTGATATCAAGATATTATGTGCATTGCTTGTTTGTTAGTCAGATAAAACTAAAACCTGCCGTTGAGCGGGTCAACGTCAGGCTGCCATGCTGTATCATTTCATTGCGGAAATTCAAATCCTTTATTAAGCCCTTGTGTCCTTGCAAATCGGCACATCTCGATACATTTTCATAAAATATTAAATAATAATGTAAATTAAATTATCTCCTAGCTCAATAAATACCTTTTATTTTGATCGAAAGTTTCCAAGCGAGAATTCTATCAGTGATGGCTGCCATAAATGATAAAGGCGGAGCTTACAGGTTGTGAGCGAGTTATCTCTGGTTAAACATGTAAACTCCGCCCACATCCGCCAACAGTTAAAAAACAAAAATGGCGGTCCAAGTCGATCTGGGACTGCTTCAAATTTTGTTTCGGCGTAAGACGGCACTTTTGAGAGTTTCTTGTGAAGTTTTTGTATTCCATCGATAAGAAAATTCTTCGAAATTTCCGAAAAACCTAAATTTATACAGGTAGGCCAATTCGTTAAGACCTGAAGACCTGAGAGTCGTTCAAACGCCGGGGACCCTGGTATCCGGACAACCGCTATGGGTTTTAATAGGAGGGATCCCCAACTACTTGTTTGTAGAAATAAAAATAAAATAAAGCATGAACAACCCAGCTTACACTGTAGTAAAATATAAGGCTGGGCGATATACCGGTATCGCGATAAATACCGGTATAGGAATTTATATCGTTAGTAATATCGCCTCAAATAAAAATACCGAAATATCGCCATATCGTGATATATGTTATTATCATGATATATCGTCAAATTTTGGTCAAGATAAAGTCATTTTAACAGTTTTAACACATAACTTAATACCGGTACTTTTAGATATTTGAAAAAGATATGTTTTTTCATGCTATTGAAGATTTGGTTGTTTTTGACAGATATTTACTGTTTTTCTTACATTTAAGATTTTTTGATAGAACAAAACATGAACATTTTGTTTCAAAAACCATTAAAAACCCTTCTTAAAAATATCGCGATATATACCCATATCGTGATATATTAATGATGAATATCGTGATATCCTTTTTAACCAATATCGCCCAGCCCTAGTAAAATACCGGTACTTTACTCACTCTCAGTCTGTGCAATTGTAGAATATTTTATGCTTCATTCACAGCCATGGAATTTTTTTTAATGGTAACCATTAAATCACTGTTGGCTTACAGTTACAGAATTTCTACAGCATTGATTGAATTCATCTCACTATTCTCACTGACACTGGCTTCCCCTCTTGTAGGTTCTAAGTTCTATGGCCTTTATATGTCCTAAAATTTTAGTATTTAAATACCAATAGGCATAGTAAATACATAACACATTATATTATTTATTTTACAGTTGCAGAAAGCATTTGCTGAAGGCAAGTTGAAATCTGGTTTTGTCATAGAAGCTGCTCCTAAAAAACAGTTGATAAAGAATAAGGTGAGAAGACATTTTAAATTTATCAAGAAATGTCAATTACTTAGTGTCGTAGCTAGAGGGGGGCCGGAGCTCACACAGGACTCTGCACCCTGCCCCTTATTCTCTACGCTTGCAATGTCAATATATTCTGTCGGTACATCTTTACCATTGCTATGCCACTGCAATTACTCACATATAAGTTAACTATAAGCAGAAGTTAATGATCAAAAGTGCTGCGAATGCTGAAAATTCTGAAACATCCACTAGCTTAAGCTGCACATGATAGATAAAAGGATTATTATTAAAACATTGTTTTTCAGATTGGACTGCTACAAAAGTTAGATGAAATGAGAGTTAATCTAGACTGGATTGAGAGATTAGATATGATCAATGCACCAGCTACAGTTATACCTGGTATGGAAGAAGAGGACACTGGACAAGATATTCATAATGATTTCAAAAGAGAAATGACTTTGTAAGTGTTGTAGTCCATATCAGGGGCGGATCCAGAGGGGAGGGCGGGGGCTGAATTAGCTCAACCCACCCCCTCCTATTTTTGGCGGACAGTGCATATCCTGGTACCCAATTTGACCCAACCCTATAAAAATTTGCCGTTGAATTTGAAGCATGTTATATTTCAGAGCCCCTCCCCCACACCCCCCCTTCTCTAAATCCTGGATCCGCCCCTGCATATGGGTTTGCTTAAATGTAAACTGGAAAGGCATTACCAATGGTCTGCACTTATTACAAGAGGGTGGAATTTTCAGTTTCCCTACTGCAGTGCCCAATGTATATATAAAAAAGGTACCCTGAACATAATATGGCTTTAAACTAAAGCACATGATATTTTTGTTATATGCTGTCAACTCATTTGGTAAAGGATCTCACTAAGATAGTGTATTACTCTTAGATGATTAACTAGAACTGAAAGTTAATTTTTGTGTGTTTTTTTTTTTTTTTTATTAGTTACCGACAGGCCCAGTCAGCAGTATTAGAAGCTTTACCTAAATTACATAAAATGGGTTTAAAAACTAGAAGACCTGAAGATTATTTTGCTGAAATGGCCAAATCTGATGATCATATGAAAAGAGTGAGGTTTTGTTTTTTTCTTGAACAGTGTTTTTAGTGATATTTTTGCAGCTAACATAAGTAAAACTATCCCTTTGTCATTTTTTATCATAAGATTTTTCAAGGAAAACTGGAACAAAATCTGGACACTGTATTTAATATATCAGCGAAATTTGATATAGGCATGACAAATGAAATTTTTTTATGTTTTAGGTCAGAGAAAAATTGTTAGAAAAACAACTTGGTATGGAAAGATCAGAAAAAGCCAAGAAATTACGAGATTTACGTAAATATGGTAAACAGGTAAGTGATTAACATTACTTCTGTGTTCACACATTCTTCAGGTAGGTAAATACAATTATACAGATCAGTTTCAAGAGAATTTAAATATCATCTTGAAAATAGTATTTAAAGAATATTTTGTGTTGATAAGAATAATGAGAACATTTTCACTTTTTAAGAGGGTAGTTTAAGATCAAAAGCAGTCATCATCAGACGAGACATAAAAATGAGAAAAAAGACTATTTCCTCCGCTTTAAAAAAAATTCTTTCTATAAAATTAAATATTAGCATGAAGTCAAAATTCCATTTCTTTAACATTCTTAAAAAAAATTAAAGAGTTGAAATTTCTTATTTTCAACAATATCTGCATCCTTTCTAGAAACCTGCCTTTCTTATTCCTGTAGGTTCAAAAAGAAGTATTACAGAAGAGACAGAAAGAAAAAAGAGATATGCTTGAAGCTGTTAAAAAATACAGAAAAGGTCAGTTGGTCATTAAACAAACTGCGTGATTAGATATACCTTCCAAAACAATTGAAAAATACCCTGAAACAACAGTCCATTTTGATGTCCGACGTATGTGATTCTTGCAAATCCAATAAAACTAACGCGTTTTATGACATCTCTGATAGTGATATGCATAGATATCAATTGCAGCTTCCGGTAGATCCCTTTAAAATATTATCATTGTCAGATGCCAGTGAGTATAGTAACCATGTCCTGGTTGTCAAAGTTCTGCTTGTTTTAATTCTAGGACAGAAAGATAAGTTAGATTTTCTGAATAATGATGATTTTGAAGAGAATGACAGAAATTCTAAACAGAATAAAAAGACCAAGAAGGGTGAAAAATATGCGTAAGTTTCAACATTTAAAGAATAGAAAAAAAGAAAGAACTATTTGGTAAACAGCACTAGGCACCATTTTAATGAAACATTCACAGTATTTTTTTCTTGTATCATTCCCCCAAAATTCGGAATTCATTTTTGAAAATTGCAAACTCTTTTAAAATTGTAGGCTTCATATACCTGTGTACACAGATTCAATATTTGAATAACCAGAGCTTGTGTATGTTTATTTCAGTCCTAATAAGAAAAGGATATATAAAAATGCCAAATTTGGTTTTGGTGGACAGAAGAAAAGATCTAAAAGTAACACAAAAGAATCAGTCAATGAAGTCAAACAATATGGAAGAAATTTTTCTAAACCTAAAAAGTCTTCTAAGAAAGGTGGACCTATGGTAAGTTTGAAAGTTTTTTTTATGCGTAATAAATAGATATATAGATATAGAATCTTTAAAAATTTCCCCTTGCTGGAGAAAGTATATTGCGAATTTGAATTTGTGATGTGTTTCGGAGATAGACAGAAGACACAGAAGGCAGCTGTGACATTATCAAACTCTTCTTTTCAAATGAATTAATGCAAATGAAATACACCAGCACCCATGTTCCTTTAGCAACGGCTATCATTTCATTTCATTACATTAATCCGTTGCTATCATGATAAGCTTTTCTCGTCATTCACTTTGATTGGTCGAACGATGATGGTCGACCAGTTATATTCCTTGTAACAAATTATTGCGGGAAGAGTTTCGAATGACCAGACGTCAAATTTCTTGTAGCAAATTTACCTTGTGATAATCGAGTCTCAACGGTCATAAATTGAATGTGACGTTTTTTAAACGAGGTTATTAGTTGATAATGACGAGAAAACCCCGTCAATCCAGCAACGGTAGATAATGCAAATGTCTAACGTTGCTGAAGGAACATGACCAGCACCTGTCTTGAAAAATCTACCTGCAATTATCAGCCAGATAAAGTGTGGAGCATAAGGTATTCGAAATAGAATTATATTTTGTGTCAAATTTCCCAATACCGGTACTATAATGTATACTTTCTTTGCATTGAAAACAAAATCTTATATATTTCAGAAAAATCAAAGACTGGGTAAATCGAGACGACAAAATGTTAAAAGTAAAAAGTAAAGAACAACATGACTTAATACTGTATATACTTTGTACAAAGAATAAAAAAATAATGGAAAAATGCTTGTTATTTATCATATTGTTGTTGAATATCTCTTTTAAAGTCCGTAATCTATATCTGCCTAAATATGTAGGTGAGATATATGAGTTCATAATTACCTGTGACGCAAGGGAAAAAGGAAAAAATGTTTCTTCGAAAAATATGATAGCCGAAACTTGACAAGCACATTGAGTTCAGTTTGGATGATGGCTAGAGCAGAACATCCGTCTCTATTCCATCTACTGATAGCTATTTAGACAGGGGTTGACTGGGGTTATTACAGCTATCACAGCCTGATGTCAAAACCCTCTAAAAATTTGCCATTGAATTTGAAGCATGTCAGAGCCCCACCACCCTCTCTAAATCCTGGATCCTATCCTGATAAGTCAAATCAGTTGGGTATTGGCATCCAAGGAAATTGATTATTCTGAAGACTCCAGACTGATCAGTACATCTCTGCTTTGCCCTGAATGAAAGTCCCACGTGGTCAATGGCCTTATCTTTATCTGTCCATTTTCTGATGTTGTTTGAATGAATGAATTGTCTTTTAGTATGCTCATAATAATGCAGGTCAGAATGGATGACAGAAGACAATAAACCTTTCAAGCTATATGTATCCTACCAGCATATCCTATCAAGGAATGTTATAAAACCATGTAGGATATTGCACAACCCTCTTATGTTTATTTTTTTCATCTCGCCCTCTTCAAAATTACCATTATTGTCCAAATTATGTAACATTTTTAGTCTGATGTTTTCTTGTTAAATCTTTCGATGGAAATAATATTAACGTTATATAAAGACTCTTTATTTAAAGGGAAATAACTCAGTAATTTGAAAACTGATATTAATAAAAATATTTAAATCCAATTATACTCTTGACAAGAAGAGGTTTTTCAAAACCACAGAATGAAGTGCAAGTGACGTCCTTTACGCTGTAAATCATGTCTGAAATATTAATGAACACGCAATTAAAACAGGAACCACAAATATGTGATAGAAATTGCAATGATATGATAGAAATGGCCACGATATACACATAAGAAATATAATTTAGAAAACCTCTCCACAATCCCTTTTAGAGTTCAAATTAGGATCTAAGTCTTTCTATAGATCCCAGCGCCCACGTTTTTTTCTTGGCGACAAATCTCATTTAACAAACTTTACAATGAAAATTCCTGTGATGTTTGTACTGCTATGGACAACACTAACATAGCATTAGGTTTTTGCCGCTTTCCCCCGCCATACTCTCAGAGCGTATTGCACTAATGTATAGTTCACAAGGACTCAATAATTAATATTCGGGGCTCTAAAATATAATAGGCCTACGCTTCAAATTCAACGACACCGCGAGCGACACATTTTTATAGGGTTCTGACATTAGCCGGCCAAAAATAGAGACACCCCCCCCCCCCCACTTTGGATCCGCCCTGATTATCAGAAGCTCGAGCTAACAGTTTCGTAATATGGAACCTTAAGATTTATTCAGTAACCGAAAAGTGATCAATAAACTGAGTCAAGACTCCAACTCTCAGCTGTAAGATGAATAAGGATAGAAGAGGAATGGTATTCAAGCTGGTCGATATCCATGAAGGAATTAGACTATTTTCATTCATCGACTTTTCTGCTAGAAAACAAATTAGCAGGCTTTGTAAGGCTAGGCCCGAGTCTTTGGAGTGTTTTAACACTAACAATATATACTTAGGCCTACACCAGAAGGAAAATGGTACATATATCTTTTGATAGTTAAAGACGAGTAGACCTATATTCAATTCCAGGAATAATTACTCCAAGATCATATTTTGGTATTAGTATTCTAACCTCTTATCCGTAAGTATGTTATTATATAATGTATAGGAATCGTTAGCACCATATAGATATTGTCCAAAGCATTTACGTTTCGGTGACTTCATAATTTTCGAGATTATTCTTAGGATTATTTTCTTCAGATATGACCTTACAGGCGTTTTGGATAGAAGACAGTATTTTTCTTATGGTTATACAGCCATCTTAAAATATATTTGATTATGTTTTCGTCACTTTGCTCTTTTTAACACAAAAATAAAAGTGGGCACTTTAATGTGTCAAATACATCTCCACTAACGATTCGATAATAGGCCAGAAACGATATGCAATGTTTATCACATCTACTGGACGTGTACTGCATACATATAGTGACAAGGTCAATAATATAGGCATCTTGATTACATGTTTCTCTCGACAGTTGCCGCTGTTCTGGCAAAATTCCCCTCATTAATTAGGCCTATAAAGCAAACTGTTTAATTTTCTCCTGATGGCCATTTAAAATTAAACGTTTCCTGTGGGACTGGGTCAAATAGAAGGATACATAATTCCATTTGATTAATTATTCAAAATGCTTAAAGAGATATTAAAAGAAGTAATATAATATCACGTTTTTGGCATGTTATTACTGGAACCACAGACTTCTGAATGAAAATCGGAATGATAATATTGATGCTATATCATTGTCCTCGATAGCCTTAGCCTACAAATAAAATAAATTAAAATTTTTCTAATGAACAGTATTTTGCATTTCAGGTTAATATTTGGATGAAGTTATTTTGTAATCTCCAACGAGGTCTCGGACCTATTAAAAGTACGTTTTTTTATACATGCATTTTACTTATATCAAAATTTATAATGGAAAACGTTTTCTATTGCAGTTATATAATGCTCAGCTCTTGTTGCTATGTGCATTCAAATGTATTCATTGTACAAATAGAGAAGACAGTGGTATATAAATGAGATTTTATCATGGTAATTTTTATACAAACCAATTTCCCTACGGTATATAATACTGACTTGATTCTACTGGTATCAGCCATTAAACTGATAATAAATCTCTTCTTTGTGGAATCTTCTGTCTAAAACACTAAATAAAACGGATTTTAAAATCTCATTTTCCAGCAAGATATAGCTCTTATTGGTTGGTTTGCTGTATTTTAAGATAAAAAGGAAATGTTTCCCTTCAAGCTTCTTTTCAGATTGAAAATACGATGCCGGGAGATAAAATGAAATGAAATGGTGGATTACATCCCACTTTATATGCAACTATTGGGCTAATGTGACGGACAAACACCATACAGTATGGGACATTTTTCCAGCAGCATGAGCCTATTCTCATATTCGATTCCCAACTGTTATCTCTGTATGTCTATGTATAACTGCTTGCAGTAAAGACGAATTTAATGAGAATTGACATTTTTTAATTGTCTCTAGATAGACCTTTTTACAGTTGCATAATTTTATTTCCTTTCCAGACAAATTTAGGTACCAAAAATGACCATATTCATAGTATGCAAGAGATAAACCGATCTACAGATAGTAGTTGTAGAGATAGGGAGCTACTGGATGTTCTGTTACAGAAAACAGACGAACCAAGAAGTGACAATGGTTCCAGAATTACTGCTCTATTGAACAGAACCAATGGAAATCTTAGCAGACCATCCAGTTTTTCGAGGAGAAGTCTGAACTTGTCACGTCAAAGTCTGGCCAGTGATTCCCACATTTCTGTGACTGAGCCAGCAGACAATAGTGCTGTCAAATTTCTCTACAGTTTGGCAGTTCTATGTTTGGCTTCCTTAATCCTTTCTGCATTATCGTTTCAAGTTTTGATATCACTTGTGGACTTGGAAGATGAGTTAAAGAACATATCCGGTGATGGCATGCTCAATTCTTCCGCCATATATTCCATAGTGTATGAAGCTACCACATCGTTGGCCACTCTTGTCATAGGACTAGATATGTGCTGTCTTATGGTGTGTTCTATGCAATGTTTCTTTACTGCCAAAATTCTTCGCACCTATGAAGGATCTGAAAGGTATGATATAAATTTTAGTTACTTATGTTAGCCAAAAAGCTGCATACATTATTATGCTAACGTTCATTTAGCAACGGTATACATGTATACGATCTTGACGATCTAATCGTTGCTTGCATGAGACACCTTTCACGCCATTAGACTTTTCAGAAAGTATTCTTATTACTTCAAACATATTATTGCGGGAAATGTCACCCTTCCACTTCGCCATTTTCATAAATACCCCTCAAAGGTACCATATAGACTATCTTGGCCACCATTAATTTCCTTCCCGGATTGTAACATATTGAGCCAGCCTCTAAACACAAGAACACTGATTTTTTACACTTTTACAATCGCTGTTTGTTTTATTCTAGGGCTTTCAAATACCTTAAAGAATGTTCCAGTAGTAGGTTTATAGCAGTCTTCAGTTTTTTCTTATCTATTCCAGTTTATATGGTTGGTAAGTATGTTCTTTAACGTATTTTCTATCTATAAAATATGCTATATTTTATTTTTTGCAAATTGCGATTATCAGATTCGAAACGATCAAAATAAACAGTAACTGCATGGTAGTTAACCGCTTTCTATCACACTGCTATAGCTGCAATCCCACGGGCCACGCAGGCCCGTAGCCTGCCAAGTACTTTTAGGGGGGCAAACGTCCAATCAAGGGGGGCAGTTTAGGTAGCCACCCAAAGACACCCCTATACCCCCTTTTATGGAAAACTTTGTGTTATTGCAATGCAATGTTAAGCCATTACAGTGCCCTCTGTAGAGTTATTTCTACATTTATTGGTGCAATCGGAAGACTGGAAATGAGATTTTCTGAAATTTGGGGATCTCTAGAAAAGTTGATTTTGACTCCTTGAAACGCCATTTTCTGAAAATTCCTGATATTTTCCAGCGAATTGAAGATTCAAAATTATTTCTATAGGGTCAATGGGTTCCTGTCTGAATATTTCCAGGCGAATTTAGGGTTTAAGGTATTTTGAATAGGATCTGAGGTATGTCACTAAGAAAATTTTGAGAATTACACATCTTTTTTGCCACCGAGAACGCGAATTAGAAGCCTGGAAATACGATTTTCTGAAGTCTGGGGATCTCTTCTAGAAAATTTTGAGCATTTGACTCCCTGAAAGGCGATTTCCTGACATTTCCTGGTGAATTTAAGGTTTACTTCCAAAGGGACTGTGTGACTAACATATAGCAAAATCGAGTAAAAGATGTTAAAATTCCTGATATTTCCCAGTAAATTTAAGATTCAAAATTATTTCTTTAGGGTCAAAGGGTTCTTGTATAAAAAAAATGAAATTAGACTCGAATTCCAGATATGTTTAAAGTGAATTTATAAGGTTATTTGAATAGGGTCTGAGGTATGTCACTAAGAAAATTTAGAGAATTACACACCCGTTTTTGCTGCCTAGAACGGCAATTGGAAGCCTGGAAACAAAATTTCCTGAAGTCTGGGGATCTCTTTTGGAAAATTTAGAGTATTGGAATGCGATTTTCTGATGAATTTAAGGTTTAAGCGACTGCGGGACGATCAGTGGAAAATTTTGAGAATAAGATACCTCATGAGAATGCATATTCTTAACATCTCCTGCAATTAAGACACCCCTTGACTCAGTAAAATGAGTTAATGTATCTTTTTAAAAATAACACTTGAGAATTTTTTTAGGGGGGCAAGATTTGAATTAGGGGGGGCAAAGCCCCCCCAAGCCCCCCCTTGGCTACGGGCCTGGGGCCACGGTCCAACGCAAAAGTTCCTCTTGTGATACAAATCGCGTTACTTAAAGAATTCATTTTTTCGGTTCTTTCGACCTTTTTCGCATCTGTATTGGTTAGTAGAAGGGCGTTCATGTTGGCCAACAAAATCTGGGCAACAAAATATTGGTTCCTGTATACACGACAACAGTTCGACAACATGTTACGCAAATTATCATTCGTTGGTGGTGACATCACATGACTTCAAACATATCATGGGATTTATAGTCAATTTCTGATTGGATAAAACTCAGCAACATCATTGGCATCTCGACAACAAAAATAAACTAGTATTTATTCAGAAACATGTTGGCCAGCAATTGCCGACTTCATGCTGTTTTCCTGTAATATGAAATAATATAACTATTTTTCAATTTCAGCTCTTGCTTTGTACATTTTAATGAAATTCAGATCAACAGCGGCTTTATCATGTATAATCATACTGAGTATCAGTGTGCTATTTTGTGTTTTGAGTGTCATGCAAAACATCTACCACTGGAGAGTTGAAAAGAGCCGGTCAGATGAAGGGCTTCCGGTTTATGACGGCCATGTTTCTAGTGGAAGAACTGTTTCCATGGCAGTTAATAGACATGAATTATCTACTCTCGTATAATTCCTGATAAATAAAAATAATATAATTACAAATGAAGAGAGTTTTATGTTCTTCACGAAGGCCTTGTGGATTTTAGTAGCCTAGAGTATAGGGGGTCTATGGATTATTGTTGGGGTCTGCGGATTCTAGTATAGGGTGTCGCGGCTTATAGTTATGGTCAGCGGATTCTAGGATAGGGGCTTGTTGCGGATTCTAGTTTTGGGGTCTGAGGATTCTAGTATAGAGGGGGTCTAATGATTATAGTTTAGGGGTCTGTGGATTCTAGTTTGGTCTGCGGAATATACTATATACTAGAGGGTCTGCAGATTCCATAGTTAGTGTCTGCGATCTTCTTTTACTTCGATAAAACATAAATTATTAGTAAGCATTGAACAGATACAAACTTCTCTCCAAGTATTTCAACCAAGAATTAAATTTTGACCGAAAATTGTCCTCTGTGAAAACATTTTCAAAGTGTAATGTTTGTTTTGTTTATATGTTTACCAGTAGTTGTCCATTTGATTCAAAATCTTCCATAAAAAGCTCACTTATCGTTAAATTTAACGCTCTTCTCAATTTCCAGTACTTATTTTATTTCGTCCAGTTTCATAAAATTTTAACCCTAACATGAATCTCGCAGAAAGTTGATTTTATTCGATATCTTATCGAAACATCGCCACACTCGAACTCGTTCAAAATCTTATCGTTTGAAATTTCAATTCCAAGATTCTTTAAAGGAATAAAACCTCTTAGAATGAACAAAAAATCTAAATTTTCAAATTTGGTCAATAAGAGTATATATTCATCAGGGGACTGGTGGCATAACTATAAAACATATTGCCTAAATAATCTGATAAATCCAGAACACTATGTTTAAAAACAATAATTGATAAATTAAATGTCTTAATCCAATTTAAGGCATTTATCAATAATAATCTGTAATTGTATGGAAAATAACATAGTTTTATGGGTTTATTTGATTCTGTTTGTATACTTTGGACACTGTTGATGAATATATACTCTTATTGACCAAGTTTGAGAACTTAATTTTTTTTGTTCATTCTAAGACGTAGTATCGCTTTAAACAAATAACAACTATCCAATCACTAACAGATCCAATAGTATATAAGTGAGTTTCTGTAAAAATAGAATTGATATCAGCATCCGCTGGAAGCAAACGTTAACTTATCTATTTGTAACGAAGACAGGTGTGATCAGTGTCGTCTCTGGTCTCAAGACGCATAAAGGTAAGTTTTTTTTATCAGTATCTATTTTAACGAATAGCTTTTAATCTATAGCGCATCTGGGGAAGAAAATGGGTATTATGTAAAAGAAAAAATACAGGGAGTAGTTTCTGAAAGTCGATTATCCTTTGTTCACATTTTAAGGACTAGTAATTTGTGTTGTGTTAAAAATGTTATCTAATTATCTACCGAGACTCCACAAAAAATGTTATTTACAGGGTGCATGATACCTTTAACATACGAGACACTTGATCAGGTCAGGGTACATGTCGTTTGTTATGAATGCCAAAATAAACTGGAGGGTGCAATCACATTCAGACTAAAAGTTACAGCTCTTGATTGTTTTGTTGTTTTCTTTTTTCTCCCAAAAATGCCTTATATGACCTTCGTTTTTGGTCACTAATTTTTCCTCAAATTTCGTGGTACAAACTACGCGGTACGCATAGTGGCGCAACTATTCGATCGATTCGAATGAAAGTCTACATTACGTTGAATATAATATATCGGATCATGCTAATTTCCAAATTTCAGAGCGCTGCCTTGTTAAGAAATGGGGACATATCGAAAATTAATTCAACTGCGTACATTATATTGACTTTTTGGTATTCTAATAATACCGTATTTATACCCGCTAGAATAGCAGATATTAATATGTATTTGGAACTATTTATTAAGGCTTATATTTATTTGCCACGCAATTTTACGTGGTATATAGCCTTATGAATGTTTCAGTGTTATTTGTTACGTACGTGGTAAATAGCCACTGCCGCAAAATAAATAGTATCGCGTAGGCCTACGTCCCTGTATAGAACAACTTCTGAACCAGTGGCGTAGTTAGAGGTGAGGTCAGGGGCATTCCCCCACACACCCCATTATTGCCCTTATTGATATCCTTCGGTTGAAAAAGTGCTGTCGGTAAAGTTAAACCGGCAGGCCTCAGGCAATAAATCGATTTCGGCGGTCGTAGGTAGCCTAGCGATGTCGGCCTACAGTCAGTCGTGCGGGCTGACTAAAAGGAGGCATCCGTTAGACCAGACCAAACTTCACGGGATGGGATCGGTACAGCTACGCTTGAGAGTATACTATGCTCTGTAATGTATACCTTATGGAGCAGCATTTTTAATTTGTCACGTTATGATCTGTATTTCTGCCCAACTTACAAATAAACCGATCTGAAATTCTATAGACTGTACTCTATTAGCTATATATTGTGCATCTCGTGCTCACTCTACAGGCTTCAATTCTTTACAGATTCTTTTGATTTTGATTATGTGTGTCAATGTCATTATGAAGATGATCCCTATTGATTTTTGTAATGATCCGATAATTTTTCAAGGAAATATCGTGTCTGACTTGACGTTTGACTCTATTAGCTATATTGTGCATCTCGTGCTCACTCTACAGGCTTCAATTCTTTAATGATTCTTTTGATTTTGATTTTATGGGTAAATGTCAGTATGAAGATGATCCCTATCGATTTTCGTGATGATCGGATAATTTTGCACGGAAATATCGTGTCCGACTTGACGTTTCACTGTATTAGCTATACTGTGCATCTCGTGCTCACTCTACAGGCTTCAATTCTTTACAGATTCTTTTGATTTTGATTTTATGGGTCAATGTCATTATGTAGATGATCCCTATTGATTTTTGTGATGATCGGATAATATTTCACCGAAATATCATGTCCGACTTGACGTTTCACTTTATTAGCTATATTGTGCATCTCGTGCTCACTCTACAGGCTTCAATTCTTTACAGATTCTTTTGATTTTGATTTTATGGGTCAATGTCATTATGTAGATGATCCCTATTGATTTTCGTGATGATCGGATAATTTTTCACTGAAATATCGTGTCCAACTTGACGTTTCAATCTATTAGCTATATTGTGCATCTCGTGTCTGCCTGTCCGCCTGTCTGTCCACAATTGTTGTGGACACGATAGAGAGCTGGTTTCTTGATGGATTTTGATGAAACTTTCTGTGAGTGTTTGTTATCACCCAAGGATGAACCCTATTGAAAATCAGACTAATCGAAAAATATTTCATGGGTTATTGCCCTTGCTTTTGAAAATATGTTGTGGACACGATAGAGAGCTGGTTTCTTGATGGATTTTGATTAAACTTGGTATGAGTGTTTGTATTGACCTTGGGATAAACCCTATTGAAAATCAGAAACATCGAAAAATATTTGATGAGTTACTGCCCTTGTTCTTTAAAACGCGTTAATTTTTCAGCTTTAAACAAAGTTGTGGACGCGATAGAGAGCTGGTTTCTTGATGGATTTTGATTAAACTTGCTGTGAGTGTTCATAAACACCCAAGGATGAACCCTATTGAAAATCAGACTAATCGAAAAATATTTCATGGGTTATTGCCCTTGCTTTTGAAAATATGTTGTGGACACGATAGAGAGCTGGTTTCTTAATGGATTTTGATGAAACTTGGTATGAGTGTTTGTATTGACCTTGGGATAAACCCTATTGAAAATCAGAAACAACGAAAATATGTGATGAGTTATTAACCTTGTTCTTTAAAACGCGTTAATTTTTTCAGCCTTTAACAAAGTTGTGGACACGATAGAGAGCTGGTTTCTTGATGGATTTTGATGAAACTTGCTGTGAGTGTTCATAAACACATATTTCATGGGTTATTGCCCTTGCTTTTGAAAATATGCTGTGGACACGATAGAGAGCTGGTTTCTAGGTGGATTTTGATGAAACCTGGTATGAGTGTTCATAATCACCCAAGAATGAACCCTCAGATTAATCAAAAAATATTTCATGGGTTATTGCCCTTGCTTTTGAAAATATGTTGTGGACTCAATAGGGAGTTGGTTTTTTGATGGATTTCGATTAAACTTGGTTTGAATGTTTGTAATCATCCATGGATAAACCTTTTTGAAATTCAGAAAGATCAAAAAAATATTTAACATAATAAGGTTATTGCCCTTGATTTTAAAGAAAATGTCATTCTCAGAATCTTTCATTTACTGACAACTCTTGTCAACACCCGGACGAATTGGCTGCCATTCTAAAAGTGGGCGTATTACGATGGCCATCGCTATTTTTGTATTTGGTGTTTATGCAACAAAAAAACCTCACCTTTGTGGATGACTTCTTCGCCATGTTAACTAAACAGTAGACGAAAGCTAGCCGCGAGCAGAAATAAATACATCCGAATTTCCCGAGCGTATCGCTCCGCTCTGCTCTGCTCCGCGCTGCGCCGCCCGCTTGCGGTGTAAACGACTGAGCGTCTGTACATTAACTATACAATGATGCCGCTACTAATCGCTCTGCTCCGCGCCGCGCTGCTCTGCTTGTAGTGTGATCAAACCTTAAAATGTTAAGATAGTTTGCCAGGCTGCTGTGATCAAACCTTAAAATGATAAGATAGTTTGCCAGGCAAGGTAACATACGCCCATTTCAGCAAATTTGAATATTCACCATCACCAACACCATTGCACCAACATCGCGCTTATCTGAGCTGATATTTAGATGAATCAAATCGAATAAAACTCTAGCCTCTATCGCAGGCCTTCTCAAGTCAGACCCGCGACGCCCTTAAGAATGCCACCTCAAGAGTGACTCGTTCCGTTAAAACGCTCTGCTCGTTATGCTAGCTAAGCTCTACTTGGCCCTTTTCATAAAATACATTTGGCACTTTACGAAAATTAATTGAGAAGGCCTGCTTTATTGTGTACACAAGTTCATTTTAACGTTTTTTCACTAAGTCAATGGCAATAACTCATAAACCAACGACTGGAATTGCGCCATCTTCGAACTCATCCGAGATATTATCAAGATGAATATACATACCAAGTTTCATTCAAATCGGATGAAACTGTAGCTTCTATCGCGTACACAAGTATATTTTAACGTTTTTCACTAAGTCAAGGGCAATAACTCATAAACCAACGACTGGAATCGCGCAATTTTCGAACTCATCCGAGATCATATCAAGATGAATACACATACGAAGTTCCATTTAAATCGGATAAAAACTCACGCGTACACTAGAAATTGTTGACGGACTACAGACGGACAGGAAGATAATAAGGTGAAGGCGATAATTATATGTCCACATTTTCATGTGGGCGTATAAAAATCAGCAGATAAACTTCATAAGAATCAGCATGAGACTCCAGTAGATCATCATTTAGAAGCTAAAATTATACTTTCCTCTTTTTCAGATTTATAATGGGTTCGACAGAATCGAAGAGGACTTATGATAAAGCCAGTCATAGACAGCTTTCCTTCTCTGTTCAAGTAAAGCAAGCTGAGAGGAAAAGGCGTCATTCGTACCCAATTTGCAGTAGGCATATGAATAAAATGAGCATAGAAGATACTTGGGCGAACAACCGATGTATATTATCTCATAATCGAGGCAGTAAAAAAGGGAATCATGGTTCTCGGAGACCATCGACAAGACATCAGTCATCATCAACAAACCGCTTCAGGAGAGTTGTCAGTTTAATCTTCAACACGAGAAAAAGGAAAAGAACCGAAATACATAACCTTCAAAGAGTCCCTTGTGGAATGAGAGGAATTCCAATTAGTGCACGTTGTTTTGATGTAACCCCAGAAAAAGAAGACCTAGACGATAGCAACTTGCAAATTGACAAAACACGACATAATTCATGGAATTTTTTCGCTACAACAAAAAGTATATATTAATTAAACTCACAATTATTGATTTATCGTTGAACGATTGTTTAGCCATCAAAAACTATTTAAATGGCACCTTTTTTATGTCACGTAGGCCCCCCTATGTTTGATAACGTCACAAATCTGGTAATGCGCTAGTAGGCCCTATTTGATTCTAGATTTGAGAATTCATCAAACAACAAATAAAAGTTGAATCGCTGGAACAATAAACATGTGATTGAAAATTGGAATGATCCTAACTGATGCCATCAATGTTTCCAATACAAACGCTAAATTTTGAAAACCTCTAAACAATCCCTTAAGGAGTTCTCGGTAAATAAGTCTGAATCGAATGGCTTAAAATTGTCTTCATCTTTCCTACCAAAGGTGATTATAGTTAATAATCATAAGGGGGCAATAATTATATGAGGTTCATTGTGACATGCTGCGTGTTGGCTTCTTAACGTTTTTAAGGATTCTTTGTCTGTAGATTGTATATCATACACAATGTATAATGACATGTATTTGTATCATCCTATTATCACAAAATAAATGTTAAATAATTGACTTGGATTGCATATAATCATGCCCACCCTACAAGAAACATGTTCACTTGCAAGGTATGAACATTTTCATTCACATGGCTCCTACCTCCTTAAGGCAATCTCATATGCACCTCTCTATCTACAATAAAAATATCTAGAAAAATTTCCATCAGAGCACTTTTATAATCATCAATGATAATGTAAAAGGAATACCCCCCCTCTTAGATTGGCCATAGACAATTAAATTTCAAGTTTTTTCTATCATTGGACTTCATAACTATTGGAAATCACTTGATATATTAATTAAGCATTTTTTAAAAACACTCATAGTTTAAAGCCCTGTCTACACTATGAGATTTTTGTCTGTCAGAGTCAGACATCAGCAGATTTTGTCTCATGGTGTCTCTTTGGAAAAGTCTTACAGTCTGGATGGCAAAAAGACATTGTCAGACATGGTCAAACTCTGAAGTCTGTCACACAAAAATCTCATAGTGTATACAGGGCTTTATGGATAACTACTTGTGGAATTATTAAAGAGTTTTTTAGGTGACCCTCGGAGGTAGTATTCTTTTAACGTGATACCACCTCTTAGAATGAACCAAAAAAATTAAGTTCCCAAATTCGGACAATAAGAGTATATGTATATTCATGAACAGTGTCCAAAGTATACAAACAGAATCAGAAAAAAAAACATAAACTATGTAATTTTCCATACAATTACAGGTTACACTTAAAAAAACGCTTACAATTTCATTAAGTGTTTTTCAATATAAACATATAGTTCTTTGGTTTTATCAGATTATTTAGGTAATCCTTTGTATAGTTATGCCACCAGTTAAGTCCCCTGATGAATATATACTCCTATTGACCAAGTTTGAAAATTTAGATTTTTTGTTCATTCTAAGAGGTTGTATTCCTTTAAGGTACAGGGATAATTGAAGGGATTGTGCGATATTTAGGCCGTTTCTGAAGGTTATTTACATAAATTCAAGACCCAAATCGATCCTCGAAATAATGAACATTCCCCTTTAACATTGATCAGTTTATCACCCCTTTTCGTCCGTATATAGTCCGTCGGTCCGATTTCTAAGAGAAATCAAATCAAAAAGTAACTGTTTTTCATATAAATAATATTATTACAATATGTGATAGTAACAATAACAATATTCACATCAGATGGCACATTGTCTCAGTCGATTTGTCTTATATTGAATTCCATTTATAAAATTAAAAGCTGTAAATATATCCGGAATATTTACCGATTATGTAATACAGATTTCAAGCATATGGCCTATAGTCATAATAGGTTGCGTTGTCAGTCTGACAGTTAAGGTGTCTTATTTGAAGCTACTGACATAAATTGACATTATAATATTGACAAACCATTAAGGACTTTACAGCTTTCATTTACAAAAATAGTATTCAGTACAGTACATGATTGTCTTTTCCTTTAACAATTTATACTCGTTCTAAAACAACAGCAATACCTTGGCCTCCACCTATACAGGCTGTTCCTAAACCATATTTACCATTTGTTCTCCTAAAATTTAAAAGAACAGTTAAGTTAGGACTAATGAATTTCGAGTCAAATAAATAACATGATATTCAATACATTTAAAGGGATTGTAAAGAGGTTTTCTAAATTTTGTATGTGTTCCCCGGACACTGAAAGCATCAATTTGCACCATTCTAATTTTCAAACAGACATCTGTTGTATCAGCACTTCCACGTAAAGCGATACTACCTCTTAGAATGAACAAAAAAATGTAGTTCTAAAACTTGGTCAATAAGAGTATATAGTCATCAACGGTGTCCAAAGTATATAAATAGAATCAAATAAACCCATAAAACTATGTAATTTTCCATACAATTACAGGTTATCGTTGAAAAACGTTTAAATTTAGAGTAAGAGATTTTTAATTATTGTATATAAACAGTTTTCTGGATTTATCAGATTATTTAGGTAATCTGTTGTATAGTTATGCCACGAGGTATTTCCCTTGATGAATTCAGATTTTTTGTTCATTCTAAGGTTTAGGTTGTATTCCTTTAAACCAAGTGTTTGATGACATCACTAATTCAAAGGTGATATATCAACATGTGCTTACCGTAATTGATGTGTTAAATGAGCAGTTATTCTAGCACCAGATGCACCAAGTGGATGACCTAAAGCTATAGCTCCACCACAAGTATTAGTTATATCTATATTTAATCCTAATTCTTTCACCACGGCTAAAAACTGTGGTGCAAAAGCTTCATTGACCTGTAATAGTAATTCATACAAATAATCCACAGTATTTCTTTGGTATATACCTTGGCCTTGGCAGATTATATTACACTTATAAATTGCTTGTATTGTTTAAGTCCTGTGTTTTCAACTTGGGGGACATGTCCAAGACTGGGGACATTTGGACATTTTCCAGGGGACACAAACTGATATATAGGTCTGAAAAAAATATATTTTGTATTATCTTGAAACACCAGTGTCCACATTTTAAATTTTGTATTAAAAAATTAAAATTAAAATGCTGCAACTTCTTCAGAAAATTCAGGGGACATGGTCATTTCCTTATACATTTTTCAGGGACATTTGAGAAAACCAGTTGAAAACTTAGGGTTTAAGTCATGGATGTCAATATCTTTATATACTAAAACATACAAAGTATATGTCTAACTGATGGACAACAACTTAATTTCTCATTGTGGCACAATGCCTCAAATTCAATTAGAACCATTACATTTCAGGTTTATGGAATATACTATTCAATAACCTATTGATGTAATATGATTGAGCAGCAGTTTTATGCTAACTCTTCTAGACACATGATACCACTTATTTACTCATTTATTGATATACTTCCTCAAATGAAAAGTTCATTAGCTGCTACCAATGTATTGTAAATGTCTTTACATAGATTTTAAGATTTGTTTTATGGTTAAGATCTTTTGTGCTTGGGTTTTATAATTCTTTTAAACATCTATCTATGCAGATGCAGCATTTTCAATATAATAAGACATAACTTGAAACTGTATCATTCAATTCTAAGAGAATTAGGTTAAAACTCACCTCAACAAGATCCATACTTTTCAAATCCACACCACCAGCTTTCAATGCTGCTCTAGAAGATGGCGCTGGTCCAATACCCATGATACTAGGATCACAACCTACAGAGAAATATTTCAAATTTTGGCAGATGCAGACTATCTCAAGGAAGAAATTTCAACAGCAACAAATTAAGAGACCGTTAAAGCAATACCACCTCTTAGAATGAATAAAACATTAAGTTCTCAAACTTGGTCAATAAGATTACATATTCATCAACGGTGACCAAAGTATACAAACAGAATCCAATAAACCCATAAAACTATGTAATTTTCCATACAATTACAGATTATTATTGAAAAACACTTAAAATTTGATTAAGCTTTTTCAATTATTGTATATTAACATAATTTTCTGTATTTATCAGATTATTTAGGTAATCTGTTGTATAGTTATGCCACCAGGTAAGTCCCTTGATGAATAAATACTCTTATTCAACAAGTTTAAAAATTTAGATTTTGTGCTCATTTTAAGAGGTTGTATTCCTTTTTAGCAAACTGTGAAGTTAGTCTCAAGGACAAACTTATCAAATTGATATGGACATTTCAACTTAACAAAAACACTTTATATAACACAGTATCCTACCTGAAATGCCATAAGATACAAGTCTAGCTAAAGGTGTTAAGTTATGTTTTTTAACAGCAGCTTCACTAGCTAATATCAAGGCTCCAGCACCATCACATACACCCTGAAATATAAATACTATTTCACTTAGTGTCAGCGTGTCCAGCACATAATAATGGGGGTTAACTCTGTTTTTAAGTTTTAAGTAATTGTCTGTAACTACACATGTTCACATTCTGGATCTTTATATGTTGTACATCCAACCTAACTTATTTACTTTTAAAGGGACTGTAAAGTGATTTTCTAAATTTTGTATGTGTATTGGGGACACTGATAGCATCAATTTGGGTCATTCCAATTTCCATTCCAATGTCCTTGATTTTTGCAATTCCACTAAAATGCGCTTTATGACGTCACTGACAGTGATCTACCAGAAGCTACTATTGATATCTATGCAGAACTGTCAGTCATAATATGCATTAGTTTCAGTGGAATTGCGAGAACCATACAAAGTTTAGAAAATCACATTTCAATCCCTTTAAGAGTTACAAAATGACATATGTGTTTCACAGTTGAAGATAATAACTTGTAACAATCAAGAGAGGTATTAAATACAAAGGAACTCACAGAGGCATTTCCTGCTGAAACTGTGCCATCCTTTTTAAACACAGGTGCTAATTTAGCTAGCTTCTCTACTGGGGTCACTCTAGGATGTTCATCAACTTCGAATATTTCTTCTCCTTTTCTACCCTTTACTTTCACAGGTGCAATCTCATCCTTAAAATATCCACTTTCATTAGCTGAAAAAAAAAAATCAATATCAAATTATTTCAAATATCATGCTGGCTGATGTATAAGCATAAAATGGAATATTACAAACTGATATTTGTAATATTTTGATGACACATGATTTCCAAACCAACCAATCAATATTATTCTACATAAATTTTGTTTTGTAAAGATAAACAAAAAATTGAATTTTGTGCAAATTTTCAAACCAAACAGACTGTTTAAGATAAAACTGACATCTAAAAAGTGTGCTCTGTACATTGGGATCATTTTGACGCATTGCACAACTTGCCACATTGTGCCCAACTGCACAAAAACGACTTGTTAAAGGAATACTGCCTCTTAGTTAGAATGAACCTAAAATTCTAATTTCACCAAAACTTGGCCAATAACAGTATATATCCATCACTGGACTTACCTTGTGTCATAAATATACATCAGAATCCCTCTAGAATCCGTTAAATCCACAAAATTAAATTATTAATGATTAATTGTTGAATCTGGATTCAACAAAAAATCAAATTGTTGTGTCTGGTAATCTTTAAGGGGAAGTAACTCTCTTTGGTTTAAACCACAGGGGCTCGTAGTTATATATTTTTTTAAATAATGTTATATACGGTAATAAGAGAATTGAGAATGGAAGAGACTAATTTGGGGGTCAAAATTTAAATAGAAATTAGGCACCTTTCTTCTTTGAATTTCTATTTTAATTTTGACCCCAAAAATTAGTGTCCTCCCTTCCGAAAAAAATATAACTACGAACCCCTGTGGTTCACACAGGAAAAAGACTGCCATCTTGCGCTTGCGCATTGATGGATTTTCTTTCCCTGTTTAGCGTTGATTAACCAGACACTTATTTTTCCAAATTAACGGGATTCATCGCTTGCTCACTTTGTTTTTGAAATCTGAATATAGTTTTATGGTTGCTTTTTCAAAGTTGAAAAAGTGTAAGATGCATGCTTATTTAACCAATGGTCACTATAAAACACAAAAAATAGCCGTAGGACAAGTGTATTCTAAGAGGAAATATTCCTTTAAACGAAACTTAAGGTTTTTGAAGTCTTAAAACTACTTCCTGGGAAACCGCAGGTAAGTTTATGTATTTTTGTATTATTATGGTTCTGATCGTATAAACTTGGTTATTTATTTTATTCCAGATTTTACTGGAAAACTATATAGATTATGTTCCCCAAACAGGTCCAAATTATAAATGAAAAGAAATGCGGCAAAACATGCCGTGCTCTGTAATAATCTGACAATTTGAAGGAGAAATGTTCTGTTCAATAAATTGATGTACAAATCGGCCTGGTAAAAAAAAACCCACCTTTGATCCAATTAGACTGTGTTCTAAAAGCAAATTCATCACAATCTTGTCTGGTGATGTTATATTTCTGTGCTAGATTTTCAGCTGTTATACCCATAGGTAGTTTGATATACTGATCTGTTAATCCTGCCCATAGTGTATCTTCTAGCTGTAATATACAATAGATACAAAACATAAAGTAGGACTATATGATATACCAGTAATCATTTCATCAATAAGAGCCAGGCCCTTAGATTAACTGCTAGTTACAACGGTAAACATCGTGCCCAAATTAACAGCTCGCCCAACATCTTAAAAGACCTGTCAGATAAAAAAAGTAGTCCTACCTCCAAAAATGAAATTAGATAACACCCAGAGAATACTAAATTAGTAAATATTCTACTGTAGCCTTCCCAAGAGCTCTTGTGGCCTATAAATTCACCTCCACGAATACAGGGTGTATCCAAATTAATGTAATCTAAAGCCCGGTTACCATTAACCAGGCCTAAAAATTCGTCCAAATCAAGGAGAATCCTGGATTCTCGCAAAAACAATCTGCGAGAGTCCTCCGAATACTGTAGGGTTTCCTAACATTTTTAAATACAATGCCTTGTTCTGTTAATTAATCACATGGAAATCCTCTTTATTCAATCTTCACCATTAGTATTGCCATAAGAAATTTAACCAACGCCAACAGGACAAGTTTTTTTTTATTATCTAATGCTTAATATATCTAAAATAATTCAACTCATCTAAAAATGATGGAGGAAATCATTTGTTTGTTTGTTTAGATTTTTTTTTTATTGGATGTAGTGTAAGCAGCGCGTTTCCGGGTTTGTTCGATTTCTTGTTCCATACACCTCTAATATGATTTCAATAATAAAACACGACACGGGTGGACTGAAAGCAACGTGAATCGAACACATCCCGCAATGATTTGCGACTTTCGAAAAGTCGGCAAAAAAAAAAACCCGCTTCTAATAGAAAATAAACAATGAACTGGCAGCTAAGTAGAACTTTCACTCGTATGGGATCGGACAAGAACCTTTTTATGAATTGTTTTGCGCGAATCCAAAAAGACTCGAGCAATTGGTGTTTATGCGAGTCTTGGCGCGAATGAGATTCGGAGACTCGCGTGAATTTTTAGGCCTGCATTAACTATAACATATAACCCCCAAAGGGTTCTAAATAGATAAAAATATTAATTTAGCCTTCTAAGGAGCCCTTCCCTATATTTTGGACACCCCACTCAGCCAATACAGGGTGTGCCCAAATTAAGGTAATCTAATGCCCTGACTGAGCATTCATTTATATACAGTATGGGCATAAAAATGTCATTAGTTTTAAGATATTTTACTTCATTCTAGGGTACGTGACATTTTATTTCATTGACACTTTTAATATTACCTTGGGATCTGTTCCCAACTTGGTACCAAATCTGATGTTTCTAACAGCATATGGGGCTTGACTCATATTTTCTGACCCGCCGACTAAAACAATATCACATTCTCCAAGTTCTATTTCCTACAAAAAAAAACATAATTTGCCTAAACTTTCTCAATAAATTATGGGTACATTCAGTGATATTAATACATTGGAAAGGTGGCAAATTGAATCATGATAAATTGACAATCTATTTATATTGCTGTTACCGGTGGTGCAGTAGAATTCATTAACTTAAATAAAGGTAAAATATTGAACATTTGTAACTCTGAAAGAGAGAGTCAAGTTTGATACCCCAAAAAGTTGTTTCATAATATTACACTATCTGCCAGACAGCGGAATTGTTATGCTAAAGAAGACAATATTTATAAAGAAGCTGTTTCAAGAGGTCTCAGAGCACTTAGAGAATCCAAGCATTCCAAGCAAGTGTTTTCTTGGTGTTTAAAAGCATTTACTGGCAATATGAAGGGAAACCATCAGGTTCAAATCGCTGACTCTAATTCTACATGCTACACCTAAAAAAGTAACCAACCTGGGCCCCATTGACTACGGCTTGGAATCCTGAGCCACATAATCTATTTACAGTTAAGGCTGGTGTTTCTACCGATAAACCACACTTCAGTCCAACATGACGTGCAATATAAGCTGCATCACTTGAAGACTACAAAAAAAAAATTAAGAACGATAGATCGAATAATAGATTTGTTGAACTAATGGTCCCTGTTTGTTTCTTCTTACTCCAATTCCATAAAAAAATTTACCACTCCATTCTTGTGTTAGACACTCTAGTACTTATTGTATTGAATTGTAATAAGCAGAAGTCAAAAAATCGCCATTCATGTCAGGTTTAACACGTGAAAATTCGGCGTTCATCACCCAATGAACGCAAAAAAATCTGCATTCAATCCTTATATTTACATTCGGTAGAGTTCGGGTATCTTTTACCATATTTTAGTGGTAAAATTATAGCTTTAATGGCTATAATGTAGTTAAAATTGTAAGAAAATTGGGAACGAAATCGGCCACAGAAATCCTGTCAATTAACATGACGTCAAAACTTGGATGACGTCAAAAAGGGAGATCGTCAAGGCAGATCACTCAAATAGTCGACATTTACGATTTTCATATTCATTGTTTGTCCAAAAAGAGACTTTATTTCATATCAAATAAGTTCAAAATATCTTATTTTAGGCCACACAAAAATAATACTGTGGTTCCGGTAACGCATCTTAATTATTTAGGTGGGGTAGGAGGGTAGGGATGATTATTTTATTTTGGCAAGTTATTTTGAGGTCTTTAGCAGGGTAGGGGACACTCGACGTTTATTTTATTTTTGTCAATATTAAAACTCAACAACAGCTGCTCAGTTTTGAATTTATAGCTGGAGGAAAATGAGATTGGTACCAGTATTGACATAATATTTGCTTCTGGAAGATGTCCCCATTCCGCAATGATGTCATTGAAATTCTTGTTCGGCGAAACTATTACAAATTGCCGACTAGAACCGGCACACATACAGCGAATAGAATTTACCAGCGCCATTTGCATTGCACTGACGATCTTTTTGGCGGGAAAATGACCCTAACCTGCAGCCCTGTATAAATAGCTTCGGCAATCGGCGCAGCCGATGTCATTTTGAATTATCTAAGGCGAAAAAATAGCCGAAGCCTTTATCCGACAAAGTTTAATTTTATTAGAGTGTTCGAGACAAGTCACGACATCCGTTGAAATGTCGAGGTTTTATAAAAAAAAATAGACCTGTTTCAAAGCTTTAAATATAGAGTCAAAATTACATATTTTTGAATGAGTTTGATTGTGAACGTAAAAAATATTAATGCATTGAAATAACTGTAAAAAGACAATATCAGTAATTATTAATTTAAACGTGTCACAGACGTTTAAAGAAGGATAGGAGAAGGAATATTTTACCGCAAATTATAGGGCCTACTGTTTTAACTATGTCATAGTCGGGAGTCCCCTTCTCATTGGCTATTTCCACAGAGTATTAAAAATACCGGCCAATGAAATTAATGTATTGGGATTCCCCAATCTCTGACCTTGCTATTGGTACCGACGGAATATTATATTATCAATAGAAGGGGTAAAGCGTGATTTTGAGAGAAAAAAAGTCATATCTTCCACTGAAATATCAACTTAAAATAACTTGAATCACGTAAATTTGAAATCTATAGCCATTTCTTCGTTAGAAAAAGTATTCAAAAGAGAATTATCTGGACATATGCAGCCGGCGGAATTCACTTGAAGTAGAACTAACACCCCATCAACAATAACGTAATGGACTCTTCTGACGTTGTCTTGTCGTTTTATTAATAGCTTATAAAACATTCGAAAGGAAACTAATAAAATATGAACGAAAGTACTTAGGTCTATATTTTAAATAGGCCTTCAAATCAGGAGGGGGAAAAGACGGTAAGGGGCAGATTTGTGGTACTACTACTGGGGTGATTAAATATGACTACAAAATAATTTGTTAAAATAGTGTTATTCAGACTGCATCTTCGAGAGTTGGGGTCGGCCTAGGATCATGCTTATTTTTTTTACAAGTTCCAAAAAATCTTTAGGGTCGGCATCATTACAAGGGGGTCGGTCGGGTTACCGGAACCTCAGTGTTTTTTTTGTGTGGCCTTACGATTTCTTAGAGTACCCAGGCCGATTTTTGATCCATCAGTTGTCTGTTCTTAAAATAATGATGGTGTGTATTCATACGCCGCAATCTACGTTGTCAGGGAAGATTTTGTTTAGCGACGTCACGGGAGATCACTCTAGAATTTTGCGTTCATCGGTAAATGAATGCAAAATTTTCACAAGGGTTCACTGTAGCGCGTGACAATAAAATGTAAATATACACTTTTAACATGAGGCCTACCTGAATGACATTACCAAAAGTAACAGAGTTGATCAGTTCTGGTTTAAGATTTATACTGTCTATAGCACTCTTTGAGGCCACAGTAGCTAGGTCAGTTGAAGACAGACCAGCCAATTTACCTCCATAGGTACCAAAAGCAGTTCTTTTAGCAGCTACTATAAACACACCATTTACAGCTAGAGAGAAAAATATAAATAAAGATAAGATCTCTGATTTCTTCTTATTAAATGGGATGTGGTAATATGCAAATGCCAATGGGAAGTTTTTAATTGGATATTTGACCATGCTAAAATGGCACTTCTGGCAATTTATCCACTATGTAAATGATTGGAATAACCTGTGCATACCTTTTTTTACATCTAGTTTCTACCTAGTTGGGGATCCGGCCTATTAAATCCCATAGCGGTTGTCCGGATACCAGGGTCCCCGGCGTTTGAACGACTCTCAGGTCTTAACGAATTGGCCTACCTTTAAAAATTTACGTTTTTCGGAAATTTCGAAGAATTTTCTTTTCAATGGAATACAAAAACTTCACAAGAAACTCTCAAAAGTGCCGTCTTACGCCGAAACAAAATTTGAAGCAGTCCCAGATCGACTTGGACCGCCATTTTTGTTTTTTAACTGTTGGCGGATGTGGGCGGAGTTTACATGTTTAACCAGAGATAACTCGCTCACAACCTGTAAGCTCCGCCTTTATGGCAGCCATCACTGATAGAATTCTCGCTTGGAAACTTTCGATCAAAATAGCCTAAAAGGTATTAATTGAGCTAGGAGATCATTTAATTTACATTTTTAATTATTATTTTATGAAAATGTATCGAGATGTGCCGAGTTTGAAGGACACAGGGACTTAATAAAGGATTTGAATTTCCGTAATGAAACGATAGAGCATGGCAGCCTGACGTTGACCCCTCAACGGCAGGTTTTATCTGACTAGTTTCTACCCTACCTACAGCCTTAGTTCAGTTCAAAGTCCGAAGTTCAACTTCTTCAAAATTTTAATAAAAAGCTAAATGAAAGGAACAACTTGACAGACTGGAACAATTCAAGCCTGAACACTTCAGAAAATATTCTATGATAAGGTGTGTTTGAATATGTATAAAGTCATTTATGTCATATTTTTTTTATGAAAGATTTCAGACTTAATTTACTGAGCATCAAATTCAAGCTTACCTCTCGACAGCGCCATGTTGTCAGAAGATGACCGTGACCTTGCAATGCTGGGGTAAAGTCGGGTGCACCTGTCCGTTGGGGTAATAATACGCTTTTCGGTTGTTTTGTTTTTTTTTTTCGTTTAAAGATATAATGTTTTTCATAGCCGCACGTTCTTGATTGCTTAAGATTCTGTTTTAATAGCCTATGACATATAATTACCAAGCTACTATTTTTGTTTCTTTTAATTGGAAAAGGTTAAGGGGGGAGTGGGGGTAAATGGGCATCTTTAATTTTAATCTAAAAAATAGCTAGGCCTGCACTTGATTTTTGTTTGCGCCAAATTCTATCTACTGTAGCAACCACTTTTGTAATAACGACCGCTTTTGTAATAGTTCACTACTTTTGTAATAAAAGTCAACCGCTTTTGTAATACTTACCAGTTTTGTAATAACATGCGCCCATTTTTGTAATAAAATGAGGTCACCACTTTTGTAATAAGCTCGCCAGTTTTGTTATTGAGCACTATTTTTTATAAAATATTATTAGCCTACTATACCTAATTTATATTTGTATAATTTATATCTATAATTAAATGGTAACGGATTAATATAAGCTTCGGCTTGTTTCTGAAACCATATATTGAATTTATGTACCACATATCTTGTAAATTATGAATAAATATTGTTTAAAAAAAAAAAAATATATACCCATGCCTTTTGTGCACTACTACTCACCCAAAGCCTGCTACGCCATGATTACCCTACACACTTAGAATTCCTTATATATTCCTTTTTAACCTCAAGGGGCAAATACTTAAAACTATCAGACCATAAGATTAATTAATCTGCCTCTATGGCTCAATGAAAAATTCTCAAAACAAAGGCACACAGTTAATAATTTAATGAAAAATTACAAATCTTCAGGAAGGTGTGATGGAATAGAATTAGAATGCGAGAGAATTTAAAAAATCTTGAAAAGTTTTGATTGTTTTTAGTCAGGTTGACTAATTTTAAACAAAGGGTTATTTGAGACGTTAGTTACTTTATTCAAACAATAGATCTACTTGTTTCTTATAAACTATACTGTATTAATATAGTATCCGAATATAAAGCCCCGTTCGCATTGTTTAAATGGATATTTAATGATGGGCCTATTTAACGGGAATTGTTGCTTTTATCTGATTCTGTAATATACGGTCATATATGTTCACTTTCACGGTATATTATAAAAGGAACGAACTTCCATCATCAAACCCAAACTAAAAACAACTGTTTTATCAACGGCAGTGGGAATGACACTTAATTGAGCTGTTGAGGCATATGAATACCAATCTTCAAGAATTTCTAGTGGATCTATAAGTGATATAATATGCATGATTAGATGGAATACCTTTCACGATACGCGGAATTTAAACGATTTAAGAGGCGACAGAAGAAAGGTATGTCAACATTATAGGCTATAGGCCTTTTTGATCCGTTCTGATTTCAGCAAAACAACTTATCTGATTGTCATCAACTACAATGGCGACCTTGAACGAATCTGTTGTACTGTACATTGTATATTGGTAGTAGCTAATGAAATTTCGTATGAGGAAAGATATTAATAAATGAGTAAATATTTAATAATGAAAAGCAGGTGTTCAGAAAAGTAAGCATATATCCTGCGTCTATCACCAAACCCGCCACTGTTGCTCATTACGTCACTAGTTATTTTATATTTAAACAAATAATGAAATTCATCAATAGGCTAATTTGGATATAAAAAAGTAGGTCATTGCATTTCGGGAGAGAACTCTGTCAAAATTGATCTAATATAAAAAGAAAGTCATAGCATCCGGATGCAGTCATGCACAGCATCACTATTGTAACCTCCATCATTTTTCATATAGGCCTAATCATGGTTTGAGCAAAAAATAAAAACATTAAAATAAAGGCCTATTGAATAAAATCTTGAAGTTTTTGAATAAATGATATTTAGTCTCCCTTTCCTCATTTAACTTTTTGAAAATCAAATAATTCGATTGTTTTGACATTTCATTGTGACGTAATAAAATTAGTAGAAGGAAAATGTCAACATAACTACCATGGATCACTTGATAAAATCAAATTGTGCTGTGAAACTTGTTATATGGACAAATCTTTATGAGAGTCCTTTAGCTGGGACTGGCTCCTCCGAAAGTAAGTGTAGGGATCATAATATGGATTTATTTTGTCAAGTGGTTAAGGTTCACTTCCTACATGAGAATTTGACCGATTAATTAATTAAAATAATTGCGATGCCAACTGATGCTATCTGACATCAGACGAAAATGGGCTTAGTTCAGATAAACCCAGTTATTCAACAAATGCTTCGAAATTGCTTACAATCGTTGACGATACAGTATGTAGCTCAGGGTTGATCCAATTTTATCCAAATTGAGCTAAGGTTTAGAACAGTTATAAGGTTTCATACAAAATATTAAATTCATCATGTACATGTTTAAATATCGTCACGATCAGTACACAAGCGCCTAAGTCAGTTTTTGATGATTTGGAGTTAGCCCCCCTATGATCTAAATTGGCCTGTTTCCCACCTTTTCACAAACGCCTATATCAGCAGCCAATCAGATAACTTTGTTTCCCCGCTTTTTACACAATCGCCCTTGTGAACTCGATGACTTATACAGTGTTCGGACAGTGACTTCTATGCAATCGTGGAAGTTACACTTATGCCCAAGTCCTATACAATCCGGTGTATTGTGTTGCTCAAGTCAATGCCCAAGTCACAATTTTATGGATCTAAGTCCAATTTCTCCTAGTATAATTACACAACAAAGATAATCAATGTGAGTGGTGATATGTTCTTCAACTGTGAACAAACCACCATTAAATAAGTTTGGTCAGAAACATAATGTTGAAATCAGAAACATTTTTCCACTTTACTCAAAACCCTTAAAATCGACTTAATATGCGATTGTGTTCTGATCGTGACGATATATAAGACATGACTACACAGTCTATAGTTATATATTTGTTACAAAGGTTAAGTCTGGTGGTTTTTTCTATACTTTCAGAAACTCGTATTAGAAATGAGGCCACTAAACAACTCCGTCATCAATCTCCTGTCTATTACAAAAGGGGGTGCTACAGATATTCAGCCAGCCACAATAAACAAGGATATCCATGGAAACAGCCTAATAATCCTATCAAGTTTACCAAGGAAATACCAGATGATTCTACAGATAACACTCTACCATCCATCATACATGAAGAAACCAAACAGAGACCAAAATATTCTGTAACCAAGAAGACCACCCATGAGCTTCCAAAAGTTTCCGATGAACCAGAAAAATCAGCCAATCACATTATGTTGCGGCGACCAACGACCTTGGTTCCTCCACCTCTCTTAGTGAGTGAAGATAGTTTTAAGTCATTAACCAATTCTACACAACTGCGACCTATTATCTTTAAGGCATCGCAGGCTAAAACGTTCGAGTTTTACAGAACTCACTACCCATTGTTATTAGAAAAATCTAAAGGGGAAGACGGCGAGAAAATCTTTAATAAACGGAACATCATTCGTGATACGCCAGAACAAGTTGCTCAGAAGCGGAGTAAATATGTCCATGAGAGACTGGAAGGTCTTCATCGAGATTTACAAGTCTTAGAAGATGAGATGACAGATGGAAATTTTCGTACCGAACTTCGAAGAAAAATTTATGATCCTCGAGTGTGGCAGTGGAACAAGAAACGTTATATTCAACCAGTCGATTTTTACGAGGATTAAAAATGAATTTCGAAGTTCGATGCAGGCAGCTATTCCAAATATAATTTCCACATTCTGGGATTTCTGCTGTGAAGTTCGGCTTTCATCCTTCTACCAACTTAAAGTTACACAGAAAATCAAATTTCTTAAGAAAGATAAAAGCAAAATAATTTAGTGAGAAAAAGGTGTTATGAATCGCAATTTTTTTTAAAACTTTTTTATATAAGATAAATTTGAACAATGCATTATCTTGAAATGAAAATTATTTTTATATCAATGTAACATAAAATTTCA
The DNA here is from genome assembly GCA_029955415.1 of Lottia scabra. Lineage (NCBI taxonomy): Eukaryota > Metazoa > Mollusca > Gastropoda > Lottiidae > Lottia > Lottia scabra. The sequence continues at coordinate 1,939,614 of JARJEI010000030.1, read as the reverse complement.
AATTGAATACATTTTTCTTTTTTTTTTATAATATTATATTTTATAAAAAAAATGGATATTAGAAACACTGAATTGTTTTTTTTCTGAAATAGATTTAAATTCATATAATAAAGTTTTATTAAATAAAATGGCTTGATTGCTAATTAGCAAAGCGATTAAGGAATCCATGAATCCTTACAGCATCTGATCGACCAATTATTATTACCAGTGATCACAGAGGCTGGTTAATCCCTTAAGTATTCTGTTTACAAACACACTCTTCGGATTATCTTTGATCTCGAGGGTTAATCCCTATGCATTATAAACATCGGAACACCTAAAGGTATGCGTATATGTTTGAAAATGGTTTCCTTGAATCGCTTTGGACTTCCTCGGAGCCCTCATGAAAGGGATGCCGACTAAGTATATATATATCTTGAGCATTTCTCATCAAACCATCTTCAGTTACTCAACCTGAGCACATTTCTCTCAAATTACTATTACTTCGATATGGAATTTCGTCAGCAAGCAGTCGACCCCACCCTCAGCAGTACTTATCGTGGATTGTCAGCCATACCTATTGATGGACACACGTTTCAACTTGTTAATTTAACACCTGTTCATAGCTCGAATGGTAAGCAATAATTTTGTTATCAATTGTTGTGCTTGCATGGATACTCATCTGCCTTTGATCTGACCATTTGAGCACTTATCTTATTCAATTCCATATAACCATAATTATATAATCGTTCTTAATTACATCTTCTACATGTATTTCTGATTGTATTGCGGCTTCAACCCGATTTTTAGTATAACATGAGATTTAATTTTATATCTATATTTCAGACTGCCGAAATGATTCACTACCAACGCCACAGAATCCACCAAGAAGTCATCTGTTCTCCGATACGTTTTTGGCTATGTTGTCTGCTTCCATGGACTCCAAATCTGATGAACCAACTACACCAGACCTATCATCTTTAACAGATCCATTCCAGTCACCCCCAGCCACCAATCACTCTTCTTCATCTCTAAATTCATCACTAGAAGGTTCCTTTATTGCTGAAAGTCGCCCACTTCCTGATTCCTTTTCATTTAACGAAACCTTTAGCACTAGATCGGTTAGAAATGCTTCTTCTATTTTATCTTCCATACCACGTGGTAGTGCCATATCCAATCATCCATATTTTACAGCATTGTGTGATGTACTCCGCACTGATTTAGAACTCAAGAAGATGGTCATCACGAAACCTAACATATCTGCTATGGAAAAGGATCTCTATGACCAGTTACAAGTTCTAGAAGCAATCGATCCTTATCAAGTTTCAACTATACGTACCATGTACCAGTATCAGTCCGCTTCCATTGAACAAGAACGAGCAGTTGCCTTATGTAGGCACAGAAGTGATATTTACTATAGTGATCTTCTTAACAACCATTACGACGACCAGAGAGTTCAGATCATCAACCGTGTCCACAGAAGTGTAGCATTACTGCGCCATTCTCTAATGATTTTGCCGATTCCCAACATCACCAACCATGTTATGTCCTTTGAGGCATCTACCACACCGTGCACATCAACGCCTTTTAAGACCGGTCCTTCTATGTCAATTTCAAAAACTCAAGTTGCCACAACACCTGTGCAGTCTCCAGTTGCTTCTCAATGCATGCCATCTCCTGGTTTGTTTAACCTAATTCAAGCTGCCCAATCACCAAACTCAAATATCAGTCCAGCCACCAGTAACCCTACTCCTAGTCAAGCAACCATTCCTGTAGCATTACCAATTACAAAGTCATCAATCTCCAGATCTAGACCAGTTCTTTCCAAACCCACCATCCATAAACTTGAAGCATGGTACACAGCACATGAAGAGCATCCTTATCCTAACAATGAAGTTACTGAAGATTTAGCTAATGCGTGTGGCATCACCCATGGTCAGGTTAGAAAATGGTTTGCTAACAAGAGGAATCGTTCAAAGAATACCAAGACTCTTGTCGCTATCGCCTGTCGAAAACGTCAAGAAAAGTATGGATTTTTGTTGTGAACAGTGAATTTAATAGACAAACTAATTGTGATAGTGGTCCATGACCTCCTTTGTTATCTTTTGATATTATTATTTACATTTCCACGTTTTAGTGACAAGTTTGAACATGAATGCTTATTCAAAGATGTGATATTAATGTCACAACGTAAACTTGTTGTTATTTATTCATTTATAGTGCTATGTATATTATTTATTCCTCAATGTAAAACTAAAAGGATCTTCTTGTATGTTTTTAAAAAGTTGTGTTGTTATTTATTGTTAAGTGCTAAGTATATATTAATTTATCTCATGTTCTTTGTCTGATATTTTTGTTATTATTTATTATGAACCTTTGTTATTTATCTATTGCTATGTTATTTTTTTTATGTATGTATCGTCTGTAGGCCCCTATGTTATAATCAAAATCTAATAAATATAATGAATACACAATACACAGTATTATTATTATCCCAAACTCCACTTCCCCCAAAGTTTTCATTTACAAAGGTAGTACGACACATCTAATAAGTAGATATCATCCAAATTTGTATAAAGATATATATATAAGTCGTCTTTGACAATTTATTTTTACATCCACATCAATGATACATTTCACGACGTCTATGATACATATTTGTCGAGTGGTTTGTTAATGGGCAATCTAATTAAAATTAGATTACAATTTGTTTCGTTTCGGTTTTTTATTTTTTCGTCTCATTGTCTCACGAAAAAAAAAAAAAAATAAAAAACCGAAATGAAATTAATGTAATCTAATTTAAGTTAGATTGATTAATGGGTCATATGGATCACAAAAAATATAAATGTAATACATGACAACATTTAAAAATATGCATCAAATCAAATCTTGTTGATCAGGAATGTATCTATTGCGACTGAAAAACATAACTTTGCTTTTATTCAATGAAAGAGCTAGAAGGACAATAAAGTAAACTTTCACATGTGAGACCAGATATTTCTAGTACACATATATGTAGATATAGATACCGGCAATTGGTGTTAAATCATAATAATTCTGCTATGAGCACCATTTATGGCCAAAACCTAATAGTAATCTTAATTTACTTTTTGGCCATGTAATTATTCTCAGCAGTTTCAGTATTTGTTGGTTTCTCAGCAGTTTAAAGGGACAGTCTGAATTTTTTTTAGGTCAAATTTTTTTTTTGCTCAAATTTGTGAATACACTAAAATCTCTAACTATGTATCCTTTTAATGTATCTGAAAGTTTTAACTAAAAAAATCCAGCCGTTAATTTTTAAACGCTAAACACATTACGTAAGATTTTTAAGTACGGTATGTTATGTTTTTTGGACGCTGATAGAAAACTACTGAACGGATTTGAGTAAAATAAACGCCTAATTGTAGAGAAATGTCTTGACTATAAATTGTAAAGGTTTCAGTTAGAAATATCGACCCATTATTAAGCCAAACACAAAAACTAGGTCAAACTGCTTAATTAACAATAAGTACTCCCTGTTTGTAATTAACCCTTTAAAAACAAATTCAGTTTGATCAAGAAGATGCATAGATGTAATGAGCATACTTGAGAAATAATTCCAGGTAACATTTGCGATGTTTTTGATAACGTTAACTTTTTTTGAAAAAAGCAGAATGGCCCTTTAAGTATTTGCTGGGTTCCCAGCAGTATTAGTATTGTTTTGGTTTCATAGCAGTTTCAGTATTGTTTTGGTTTCACACCAGTTTCAGTATTTGTTGGCTTAATGACAGTTTCAGTATTTGTTGGTTTTATGGTAGTTTCGATATTCGTTGGTTTTATGACAGTTTCAGTATTTGTTAGATTCTCAGCAGTATCAGTATTTGCTGGTTTTATGGCAGTTTCAGTATTTGTTAGTTTCACATCAGTTTCAGTATCAGTTGGTTTCTCGGCCATGTCAGTATTTGTTGGTTTCTAAGTAGTTTCAGTATTTGTTGGTTTCTCAGCAGTTTCACTATTTGTTGGTTTCTCGGCAATTTCAGTATTTGTTGGTTTCACAGCAGTTTCAGTATTTGATGGTTTTTCAGCACTATCAGTATTTGTTGGTTTTATGGCAGTTTCAGTATTTGTTGGTTTCTCAGCAGTGTTTGTTGGTTTTATGGCAGTTTCAGTATTTGCTGGTTTCTCGGCAGTATCAGTATTTGTTGGTTTTATGGTAGTTTCAGTATTTATTGCAGTATCAGTATTTGCTGGTTTAATGGCAGTTTCAGTATTCGATGTTTTTTCAGCAGTTTCAGTATTTGCTGGTTTCTCAGCAGTATCAGTATTTGTTGGTTTTATGGCGGTTTCAGTATTTTCACCTTTTGACTCGGTTTTACATGATTCACACATTTCCTTGTAACTATCTAAATAGCCCTCCGAAAGAACAGATTTCCTTGTAGTGTCATACAGGTAATATTTGTTACCATTAAAAACGATCGCTATTCTTTCATCAACCATTGTAATAGCTGTGAAGCCAATCGGAATGTTGGTCCACTTGTTCGAATCAGTAGGATCGTCGACATGTGTCTTTTCAACTGCGGTGTATACTACGTTTTCCTCTTTTTCAGAACTTATTTTCTTTACATAATACACCATGTTTCCAGAAAAGACATACAAGACGCCAGGGAAAGATACGACAGCATCCAATGGATTCCCATCGTTTGATTGGAATATGTCATCGAAAAATGTGTACGTCGGAGTTTCATTACACATTTCATATCTTGTAGCGGAAACTTTGTTGAAACATTGATGTTTTTTTCCTGAAAAGACAAAATCAGACTTTACAGGCAAAAAAAAAAGAAGAAAAATATAGGGACGACCTATATAGTCTTTAGCAACTATCCGTTCGGAATATTATCCCTAAAATGATATTGGCAATATTTGTTTGTCTTACAATTGATTAAAAACAAATATGTCCTATGAACATAAATACACTTAATTCATACGTTCCATAAATGTACGAAATTTTATAAACTGTTGACAAACGTTTCACCTTCTCTTAATGGAGCAAAAATTATATTTCGGTAAAATACGACACGTTATTCTGTTGTTATACTGTAAAAGTGATGTTTTTTTAAGAAATACTTAACAACACTGTTTGAATGTCAAAGCATGTAAAAAGGGTAAGAATATCGGAGATAAAACGAGAAACATCGACGAGTATAAGCAAGCCGTACAAAACAAGATGGTGGCTTTCGTACCTTTATGCTCTTATACAATATAACTATATACAGCCGCCAGGACCGATTGATTTGTATATGCGGTACTGCCGCTTGGCCTGCGACCTTTTGACTCAACTTTACCGATGGCACTTTGTCAACCGACGGTCCCACCCCCTTAGTTACGCCACTGTATTCTACCCGAGGGTTTATCATCCATTTGCCCACAATCTCTTGATATTTTGCTTCTAGTCCCCAGATCAAATGACCTTGTGTTGTTACATTCAAATTCAAAGAATTACAAGGTTAGAAATGTTACTTAGATTTACGATCATTCATTGACAGATCGTGACTATTTTGGCTCCTATAATTAAAAGAATATTTGAAAAAAGAATTAATTAAAAAACATATAATATTGTACGATCTCCATGAATGACTTAATTTGAATCGACACTTTAGGCCTACTTCATTATTCAGTTTTATTGATTTATTTTTGTTTCGATTGTACTTGATTACTTTTATTTTAATTAAATTGGGAAACAAGTGGAAATTTAAAACTAATCCGATCGAACAAAAATTCTACTTCACCGATACCAATAAAATGAAATGACAAATATAAAGAACAAAAGAAAATTGACTAGAGCCACACGTGGCACAGAGTGGGACTTTGCAAATGTGCAAATTGCTAAGGAAAATGTTAAAAAATCGACCATGAACGTAAATCTTTTAAACGTAAAAATTTTTTTTTTTTGAAAGGTTGTGAAAACAAAAGTAATCACCGGACCTAATATTTAAACGTATCAGCTGAAAGCCTTTATCAATAACCTTCAACCTACTGAAGGTCAAGGTCACTCAAGGTCAATTTCCCGAGAAACAAGTCTTTAAAATTTGGAAATGCATACAGTAATAACACCGGAATTTGACGATAGACTTCAAATATGAGAGTATAAATGAACAGCCAAAGTCAATGACGTTTGATCCTAAAAAGGTCAAGGTCAACAAAGGTCAAGGTCAAAAACGAAAAAAATATTTTTTATTAACCTTGTTCCCTTTTTTGAACTACAGAGGCGAAATCGATGAGCCTTTAACATAAGCCGAATAAAGCAATGCTGTAACTGTATGCAAGGTCATTTTTTGAAAAAAATTTAAACTTTACTTTTTTTTTATAAACAAAATTTTGAAAAAAACAAAATTTTACCAGGATGTGCCACGCCCAGGTGAGATTTTTTGATGTGACGTTATTTATATCAATAATGCATATGAATGCCCAAATTTTCAAGCCTTTACATCCATTGTTTAACCACATATACAATCATAAATGTCAAAAAAGGTCAAAATCTATTATCGGAAATTTTGAAATTCGTAAACCTTGTTCCCTTTTTTGAACTATTCAACCGAAACATCTGAGAATTTGATATAATTGAGCTTAAGTAATGAGGTAAGTGTATCCAGAAGCATTTTTCAAAAAAATGAATTCTACATATATTTTTTCCAGACAACAAAATTTAAACAAAATGAACATTTTACCCGGATGTGCCACGCCCACGTCAATATTTTTTGATGATTACATCTATATGGGGTATGTTCAATTATGTTTCAAGTTTGAAGCTTCTATAACTTGTAGATCACGAGATATGCATACATCAAAGTCAAAACTTTCAAAAGTCGGGTTAAGGCTTCCAAAATTGCAAAATATAGAAAAATTCAAATTTTATATTTCAATCTACTGATATATTGTTTGAAAGAGCTCGTAAAGTACATTCAGAATCTGAAAAAAATAACTCTCAAAGTGAATCAGGTCACGTGCTAGAGCAGTCTAAAGTTGACAATTTTGCTGTTTTTGGACAGCTATAAAACCGGAAGTTGATATCGGAGGTCAAATATTAAAGTACCATCTAGTAACCAAGGTCGATGACCTTTGACCTACTTAAGGTCAAGGTCATCAAAGGTCAATGTCACGAGATATGAGCCTTCAAAAACTGAAAAATTCACTTGGAAATTGCAAAAAAGCAAACTCGAAATTCAAAAATCGGCTTCCAAGATTTTCCCACAATTTTTATGTTCTATCATTTGACATCAAAATTTTGAAATTCGGTTCAGCCAAATTGGCTGAATAAAAATCGGAATGTTTCAGGAAAATCAAAATGGCGGCAAAAGTTCTACTTTCGGGTAGAATTTTATTTTAAAATCGGCTGTAGAACTACTTTGGCTACCGCTCAACAAAATTTCGTTGAAATTCATAAATATCACCGGAAGTTATTCAACCGGAAGTGAAAATCGATATTGCACTAAAACCGGAAGTGATGCAAAATTTTTGATTAAATCATTTTATTTACTTTGTTAGTATGTGTACACACAATTTTTTTTAGATGATTTGGGGAATATTGTTGAAAAAAGCAGAAATCGAACGGAAAAAGAATGTAACGAATTTTCGAATTTCGAAATTGCTGTACTGCTATTACATCTGAAATTCGTTGAAGATTTCAAAACTGAAAACCCGAAGAAAATCGACTTAAAAATGCGTCTTCAAAAGACCATTTTGTATTATTTACACATGTTGCAATGTAGCACTTCTGGTTTTGCAAAAATGTTCGAATTTACATTTAAAGCATACATTGTCAAAAAGTAAAATACACCAATATCACAGCTTCGCCGTAGCTATTACAGTTAAGGCTGTGTGCTCTTTGTAAAAAACATGAATTGTCCGACAGGGAAAATTGCAGAAACAAAGAAATACTAGAGCCACACGTGGCACAGAGTGGGACTTTGCAAATGTGCAAATTTGCTAAAGGGAATTAAAAAAAAAACGAACCTGAACGAAAATTTCCCAAATTGCAAAATATAAAAAATTCAAATTTTAGATCACAATCAATTGTGATATATCGTTCGAAAGAACTCGTAAAGCAAATTCAGAATCTGAAAAAAAGTACTCTCTAAGTGAATTAGGTCACGAGCTAGAGCAGTCCAAAATTGTCAATTTTGCTGTTTTCGGACAGCTATAAAACCGGAAGTTGATATCGGAGGTCAAATATTAAAGTATCATCTGGTAGCAAAGGTCGATGACCTTTGATCCTAGAAAGGTCAATGTCAACAAAGGTCAAGGTCAAAATCGAAAAAAAATTTTTTTTTAACCTTGTTCCCTTTTTTGAACTACAAAACCGAAATCAATGAGCCTTTAACGCAAGCTGAATAGAGCAATGGTGTAACTGTATGCAAGGTCATTTTTTAAAAAAAATAATAAACTTTACCTTTTTTTTGATAAACAAATTTTTAACAAAAACAAAATTTCCCCGGATGTGCCACGCCCACGTCAGATGTTTTGATGTGACTTTATTTCTATTATTAATATCTATTAATGCCTAAATTTTCAAAGCTTTACATCCATTGGTTAATGAGATATACAATAATAAATGTCAAAAATGGTCAAAATCTATTATCGGAAATTTTGAAATTCCTAAACCTTGTTCCCTTTTTTGAACTATTCAACTGAAACATCTGAGATTTTGATATAATTGAGCTTAAGTAATGAGGTAAGTGTATGCAGAAGCATTTTTCAAAAAAAGAATTCTATATATATTTTTTCCAGACAACAAAATTTAAACAAAATGAAAATTTTACCCGGATGTGCCACGCCCACGTCAATGTTTTTTGATTCATACATCTGTAAGGGGTATGTTCAAATTATGTTTCAAATTTGAAGCTTCTATATCTTATAGATCACGAGATATACATACATCTATGTCAAAGAATTCAAAAAATCGGTTAAAGGTTTCCAAAATTGAAAAATTTAAAAAATTTAAATTTTGCATTACAATCCATTGTGATATATTTTTCGAAAGAGCTCGCAAAGCACGTTCAGAATCTGAAAAAAATAAGTCTCTAATTGAATTAGGTCGCGTGTTAGAGCAGTCCAAAATTGTCAATTTTGCTGTTTTCGGACAGCTATAAACCCGGAAGTTGATGTCGGAGGTCAAATATTAAAGTATCATCTGGTAGCCAAGGTCGATGACCTTTGACCTACTGAAGGTCAAGGTCATCAAAGGTCAAGGTCACGAGATATGAGCCTTCAAAAATTGAAAAAATTCAACTTGAAATTGCAAAAAAGCAAATTCGAAATTCGAAAATCCACTTCCAAGAATTTTCTCTAATTTTTATGTTCTTTCATTTAATACCAAAATATTGAAATTCGGTTCAGCCAAATTGGCTGAATAGATTATGGAATGTTTCAGGAAAATCAAAATGGCGGTCAAAGTTCCACTTGCGGGTGAAATTTTATTTTAAAATCGGCCATAGAATTACTTTGGCTACCCATCTGCATAATTTCGTTGAAATATTTAAATTTCACCGGAAGTTATTCAACCGGAACTTTAAATCGATTTTCCATTCAAACCGGAAGTGAAATGAAAATTTCGACTACGTCACTCGATTAACATTCCTGGTAAAACTTTTTTATTAAATCAACAGATCAATCTGACAAAGATTCAAAATTTTTTTGAAAAAATCGAAATTCGATGAAAAATTGTGTAGTACCAATTTTCGATATTTGAATTTTTTTAACTCAGAGGATATTGGAATTTAGTCACAGATTCTAAAAATGAAAACCCGGGCAAAATCGGCCCATAAATGTAGCTTCCAGAGTCAAAAAACCTGTTTTTGCTAAGGTTGCAATGTGCAATTTGCACTTTTGCAAAAATGTTTCGATTTATATTCATTAGTTACGTCGCCACGATAAGATGTCAGGATATGTTGAGAATCTGATGCAACTGTTGCAGTTGAGGCTGTGTACTCTTTGGAAAAAACGAAAAAAAAAAAAAAAAAAAAAAAGAAACATTTCGAAAACAAACTGGGACTTTGCGGTAGCAAAGTCCCACAACTAGAACCATGAATGGTACCATGCAGTGCGCATCCGGTTTCGTCCATTGGTGAAAAGTGACATCTTTCAATCCATGATGTCAGGTTTACAGAAGAAAGCTTGTTTTACATTAAAATGCAGAAGGTACAAAATTTTAAAACGCACTATTTTGAATTCGGTAGTGAAAAGTAGAAAAAACAGTTCACACACGGTAGTCAAACGTGAAATAAACATTTCATGTTCGGTAGTGAAAAGTCATCTGATTAAAAAAGGCGTAATCACAGTTTTATATACATCAGTGGAAAACGCATATCAAAAAAATTCTAAGATTTGTAAATAAGTTCTAAAGTGCAAGAAAGGACACATGAAAGAGCCAAATCTCAATTTAGAAACGGACTGCACAGTATTCATACTTCATAGTTTGAAATACAGATCGAATTTTATCAATACATATTTCATTCAAAGAAAATATATCTTAATGTTTCTTTTAAACAGTTACAATGTAAAAAAAAAGGACATTAATGATAACGTATCGCCCAAACGCAAGTTAATGGGAGAGGACGATCGCCCAAACGCAGCTTTATGTCAAAATGTAGTTCTCTCCCTTCAACTGAAATTTGAATTTAAAATTTTACAAGCAGATGGAATAACTAATTTTCAAAATTCAAAAGGCGCTATTTTGATTTTAAAATATTGTGTTGTATATAATTGAAAAAGTAGATTTAGCATAATTAGATTGTGAAAGAATTTGTGACTTACATGAATTAGGTCACGTGTCAGAGCTCTTTAAAGCTAAAAACTGCAATTTTCAAATGGATATAAAACCGGAAGTAAACATCGGAAAACCTAAATGAAAGTATCTGTGCATAGGTATCGTCAATGGCAATGAATTTGTTTCAGGTCACTTGGTCACCAGAGGTCAAGGTCACAAGATATGAGCCTTTTAAGTTTTGACAATTACTGATTTATCTTAACCGGAAATTAAAATAAATCAGAATTGAAATTCAAAAATCGGCGTCTCATGTTTTGGTAGCAATCGACTGTAGATTCCAAAAACATCAGAATTATGCAAATTTCATTACACCCTGAGGCCCCATTTTGCGTTTTATGAAAATATACCATTTCAAGATGGCGACTATTCTGTTACATCCGGGTCAAGTTTTATTATTTGTATACTTTTGCGTCTATATAACATACATACTGCAAAAAGAATTTTTCAAATATCTTCAAAATTCCGGAAGTTGAAATTTCGACTTTAAGAGCCAATAACTTCAAAACCGGAAGTGATACAAACATTTTGAAAACATATTTTTGTTCGCCATCAAAATGTCTATCTACCTGTAAGTTTTCAGAACGATCGAAATAAAATTTGAAAAAAACACGCACAGTTTCAATGGAAATTGACACAAATTTTTCAAACTTTAAAAGGCGGAATTTTGATTCAAATATATTGTGTTGTATATCATTGGAAAGAGCAGACATAGCATAGTACGACGGTGAAAGAAAATAAGACATATGTAAATTAGGTCACGTGGTAGGGCTGTTTAAAGTTAAAAATTACAATTTTCAAACGGCTATAAAACCGGAAGTAACCATTGGGCATCTGAAAAAAATATGTCATTGGATACATCTAATCAAGGTCAATAACTTTTGTACAGGTCACAAAGTCACAAAAGGTCAAGGTCACAAAATATGGGCCTTGAAAGTTTTGACAATTACTGACTTATTTTTTCCGGAAATCAGAAAAATTCAGAATTGAAATTCAAAAATCGGCTTCCCATGTTTTGGTCGCAGTCGACTGTTGATTACATAGACATAAAAATTATGCAAATTCCATAACACCCTGAGGCCCCATTTTGCGTTTTATGAAAATATACCATTTCAAGATGGCGCCTGATCTGTTACATCCGGGTCAAATTTTATGATTTGTATAATTTTGAGTCTACATAGCAAACATATTGCAAAAAGAATTTTTCGAATATCTTCAAAATTCCGGAAGTTGAAATTTCAACTTTGAGAGGGAATGACGTCAAAACCGGAAGTGATATCGAAATTTTGAAAATTGCTAATTGCTCGCAATCAAAATGTCTATAAACATGTAAGTTTTCAGGTTGATCAATATAAAATTGCAAAAGTTGAAAAAGTGGTCAAGAAAAAGTGCTCCAAAAGTCATCAAGATTTTTCTAAAAATGATATTGTTAAACTTTTGTCTCGTGGACAATCAATTAGAGAAATATGCAAAGTCAGTCCGATCAAAATCGGTTGAAAAATAAATGAGATAATGGCCAAAACATCAAAACCCATATGTTCTCATACCTCATTTCCGGTTGGTAGGGCATGCGTCATTTTACATTTAAACAATACCGAGCAGTAGATTATCGTGGGAAATCTTGAGAGATTATATGTGGCATGTGTAGTTTTGGCTGGGCGCTCTGACCAGAAAGTGAAAAAAAAAAAAAAAAAAAAAAAAAAAAAGTCATTTGCAAAACAAAGCAGTGCGTTCGCTAGAACGCACTGCAACTAGAGCCACATGTGGCACAGAGTGGGACTTTGCAAATGTGCAAATTGCTAAGAAAATTTAGAAAACATCGGCCCGGAACGTAAATAACAATTGCCAAAGAAGTCGACAACTTTTGAAAATTTTATTTTTTTGAAATGTTGTAAAACCGGAAGTAGTCACCAGACCTTACATTTGAATGTACCAGCTGAAAACCTTAATCAATAACCTTCAACCTACTGAAGGTCAAGGTCACTCAAGGTCAAATTCACGAGAAGCAAGTCCTTTAAAGTTGGCAATACATACAGTAATAACACCGGAAGTTGACGCTAGACTTCAAATATGAAAGAATAAATGAACAGCCAAAGTCAATGACCTTTGATCCTAAAAAGGTCAAGGTCAACAAAGGTCAAGGTCAAAAACGAAAAAAAATATTTTTTTAACCTTGTTCCCTTTTTTGAACTACAAAGCCCAAATCAATGGGCCTTTAACATAAGCTGAATAAAGCAATGCTATAACTGTATGCAAAATCATTTTTTGAAAAAAATTTAAACTTTACCCTTTTTGGGATAAACAAGATTTTGACATAAACAAAATTTTACCGGGATGTGCCACGCCCACATCAGATTTTTTTATGTGACTTTATTTATACTAATAATATCTTACTATGGCTTAATTATCAAGCCTTCGCATCTTATGGTTAACGAGATATACAATCATAAATGTCAAAAAGGGTTAAAATCTTTAATCGGAAATTTTGAAATTAATAAACCTTGTTCCCTTTTTTGAACTATACAGCCGAAATAGCTGAGATTTTGATACAATTGAGTTAAAGTAATGAGGTTGGTGTGTGCAAAAGCATTTTTCAAAAAAATCTAGTCTATATGGATTTTTTCCAGACAACAAAATGTTAACAAAATTAAAATTTAACCCGGATGTGCCACGCCCATTTCAATTTTTTTTTGACGTATACATTTATATGGAGTATGTTCACTTATGTTTCAAATCCCAAGCCTCTAAAATTAATAGATCATAAACTATGCTTATATTAAAGTCAAAAAATTAAAAAAATCGGGTAAAGGTTTTCAAAATTGCAAAAATTTAAAGAAAACTAATTTTGCATATCAGTACATTGTGATATATCGTTCGAAAGAGCTCACGAAGCCCATTCAGAATATGCAAAAATAAACTCTCTAGGTTAATTAGGTCACCTGTAGGAGCAGTACAAAGTTGCGAATTTGTCTATTTTCAGACAGCTATAAAGCCGGAAGTTGATATCAGAGGTCAAATATTAAAGTATCATCTGGTAGCCAAGGTCAATGACCTTTGACCTACTTAAGGTCTAGGTCATCAAAGGTCAAGGTCACGAGATATGAGCCTTCAAATATTGAAAAAATTCAATTGCGAATTGCAAAAAAGCAAAATCGAAATTCAAAAATCGGCTTCCTGAGAATTCCCACAATTTTTATGTTCTTTCATTTGACACCAAAATCATTCAAATCGGACCAGCAGTTATGTCGGAATAGCAAATGTGATGTTTCAAGAAAATCAAAATGGCGGCAAAAGTTCTACTTCCGGGTTGAATTTTATTTTAAAATCGGCTGTAGAATTACTTTGGCTACAGCTGAACAAATTTTCTTTGAATTTCATAAATATCACCGGAAGTTATTCAACCGGAAGTGAAAATGGATTTTCCTCTTTAACCGGAAGTGGCGAAAAAATTTTGAATACGTTAAATTGTTTAAATTAGTGTCATGCATCTTTTATTAAAATTTCAGATTGATCCGAAAAAAACTCAAATTTAGTCAAAAAATTTCGAAAATCGGCAAAAAAATTTATGGTACCAATTTTCGAAATTTGAAATTTTGTAACTCTAGTCGTATCAGAATTTAGTCACAGATTCCAAAAATGAAAACCCGAGCAAAATCGGCCCAAAAATGTAGCTTCCAGAGTCGAAAAACCTGTTTTTGCTAATGTTGCAATGTGCAAATTGCACTTTTGCAAAACTGTTTCAATTTATATTTATTAACGAGGTTGCCACAGGAGAAGGTCAACATAGGTAGAAATGTTTCTAAAGCAGTTGAATCCTTAGCTGTGTGCCCTGTGGAAAAAACGAAAAAAAAAAAAAACTAGAGCCACATGTGGCACAGAGTGGGACTTTGCAAATGTGCTAATTGCTAAGGGGAATTTAAAAAAAATGGGCACTGAACGTTGATCCGAAGTATCAAAGAAGTCGACAACTTTTAAATTTTTTGATTTTTTGGAAAGGTTGTGAAACCGGAAGTAGTCACCAGATCTGACATTTGAACATACCATCCGAAAACCTTTATCAGTACTCTTCAACCTACTGAAGGTCAAGGTCACTCAAGGTCAAATTCACAAGAAACAAGTCTTTAAATTTTGGAAATGCATACAGTAATAACACTGGAAGTTGACGCTAGACATCAAATATGAAAGTATAAATGAACAGCTAAAGTCAATGACCTTTGATCCTTAAAAGGTCAAGGTCAACAAAGGTCAAGGTCAAAAACGGAAAAAATATTTTGTTTGACCCTGTTCCCATTTTTGAACCATAAAGCCGAAATCTATGAACCTTTAACATAAGCTGAATAAAGCAATGCTGTAACTGTATACAAGGTCATTTTTTGAAAAAAATTAAACTTTACCTTTTTTTTTGATAAACAAAATTTTGACAAAACAAATTTTTACCCGGATGTGCCACGCCCAAGTCAGATTTTTTTATGCCACTTTATTTATATTAATAACATCTTACTATGGTTGAATTATCAAGCCTTTGCATCTATTGGTTAACGCGATATACAATCATAAATGTCAAAAAAGGTCAAAATCTATAATCGGAAATTTTGAAATTAATAAACCTTGTTCCCTTTTTTGAACTATACATCCGAAATAGCTGAGATTTTGATATAATTGAGATAAAGTAATGAGGTTGGTGTGTGCAGAAGCATTTTTCAAAAAAATGCTGTCTATATGGATTTTTTCCAGACAACAAAATGTTAACAAAATTAAAATTTAACCCGGATGTGCCACGCCCAAGTCAATTTTTGTTTGATGGATACATTTATATTGGGTATGTTCAATTATGTTACAATTTTCAAGTCTCTAAACTTAATAGATCATAAACTATGCATATATTAAAGTCGAAAAAATCAAAAAATCGGGTAAAGGTTTTCAAAATTGCAAAAGTTAGAAAAAAAATAAGTTTGCATTTTAACACATTGTGATATATCGTTCGAAAGAGCTCATTCAGCTCATTCAGAATATGCAAAAATAAACTCCCTAGGTTAATTAGGTCACCTGTAGCAGAAGTACAAAGTTGCGAATTTGGCTATTTTCGGACAGCAATAAAACCGGAAGTTGATATCGGAAGTCAAATATCTAGGTATCAGCTGATAGCCTAGGACAATGACCTTTGACCTACTAAAGGTCAAGGTCAGCAAAGGTCAAGGTCACGAGATATAAGCCTTCAAATAGTGAAAAAATTCAATCGCAAATTGCAAAAAAGCAAAATCGAAATTAAAAAATCGGCTTCCTGCGATCTCTTTTAATTTTTATGTTCTTTCATTTGACACCAAAATTTTGAAATTCGGTTCAGCCAAATTGGCTGAATAAAAATCGGAATGTTTCAGGAAAATCAAAATGGCGGCCAAAGTTCTACTTCCGGGTTGAATTTTATTTTAAAATCGGCTGTAGAATTACTTTGGCTACCGCTCAACAAAATTTCGTTGAATTTCATAAATATCGCCGGAAGTTATTCAACCGGAAGTGAAAATCGATTTTCCCCTTTAACCGGAAGTGACGCAAAAATTTTGAATACGTCAAATTGTTTACATTAGTGACATGCATCTTTTATTAAAATTTCAGATCAATCCGAAAAAAACTAAAATTTAGTCCAAAAATTTCGAAAATCGGCAAAAAAATTTATGCTACGAATTTTCGAAATTTGAAATTTTTTAACTTGTATGACATCGGAATTTAGTCACAGATTCCGAAAATGAAAACCCGAGGAAAATCGACCCAAAAATGTAGCTTCCAGAGTCGAAAAACCGGTTATTACTGAGGTTGCAATGTGCAATTTGCACTTTTGCAAAAATGTTCCAATTTATATTTAAAAAGTAGGTCGCCATGATGCGACATCAGAACATATTTCAGAAATGTTGCAGCTAGCATAGTTTAGGCTGTGTGCCCTGTGTAACTTTCGAAAAAAAAAAAAAAAAAAAAAAGAATTGACATTTCGAAAACAAACTGGGACTTTGCGGTAGCAAAGTCCCACAAAAAAAAAAAAAAAAAAGAATAGACATTTCGAAAACAAACTGGGACTTTGCGGTAGCAAAGTCCCACAACTAGAGCCACACGTGGCACAGAGTGGAACTTTGCAAATGTGCAAATTTGCTAAAGGGAATTTAAAAAACATCGAACTTGAACGAAAATTTCCCAAATTGCAAAATATAAAAAATTCAAATTTTAGATCACAATCAATTGTGATATATCGTTCGAAAGAACTCGTAAAGCACATTCAGAATCTGGAAAAAAATACTCTCTAAGTGAGTTAGGCCACGTGCTAGAGCAGTCCAAAGTTGTCAATTTTGCTGTTTTCGGACAGCTATAAAACCGGAAGTTGATATCGGAGGTCAAATATTAAAGTATCATCTGGTAGCAAAGGTCGATGACCTTTGATCCTAGAAAGGTCAATGTCAACAAAGGTCAAGGTCAAAACCGGAAAAAAATATTTTTTTCACCTTGTTCCCTTTTTTGAACTACAAAACCGAAATCAATGAGCCTTTAACACAAGCTGAATAAAGCAATGCTGTAACTGTATGAAATGTCATTTTTTAAAAAAAATAATAAACTTTACCTTTTTTTTGATAAACAAATTTTTAACAAAAACAAAATTTCCCCGGATGTGCCACGCCCACGTCAGATTTTTTGATGTGACTTTATTTCTATTATTAATATCTATTAATACCTCAATTTTCAAAGCTTTACATCCATTGGTTAACGAGATATACAATCATAAATGTCAAAAATGGTCAAAATCTATTATCGGAAATTTTGAAATTCGTAAACCTTGTTCCCTTTTTTGAACTATTCAACCGAAACATCTGAGAATTTGATATAATTGAGCTTAAGTAATGAGGTAAGTGTATCCAGAAGCATTTTTCAAAAAAATTGAATTCTATATATATTTTTTCCAGACAACAAAATTTAAACAAAATGAAAATTTTACCCGGATGTGCCACGCCCACGTCAATATTTTTTGATTCATACATCTGTAAGGGGTAAGTTCAAATTATGTTTCAAATTTGAAGCTTCTATATATTATAGATCACGAGATATGCATACATCAAAGTCAAACACATCAAAAAGTCGAGTTAAGGTTTCCAAAATTGCAAAATATAGAAAAATTCAAATTTTATATTTCAATCCACTGTGATATATTGTTTGAAAGAGCTCGTAAAGCACATTCAGAATCTGAAAAAAATAACTCTCTAAGTGAATTAGGTCACGTGCTATAGCAGTCCAAAGTTGTCAATTTTGCTGTTTTTATACAGCTATAAAACCGGAAGTTGATGTCGGAGGTCAAATATTAAAGTATCATCTGGTAGCCAAGGTCGATGACCTTTGACCTACTGAAGGTCAAGGTCATCAAAGGTCAAGGTCACGAGATATGAGCCATTAAAAATTGGAAAAATTCAACTTGAAATTGCAAAAAAGCAAATTCGAAATTCGAAAATCCACTTCCAAGAATTTTCTCTAATTTTTATGTTCTTTCATTTAATACCAAAATATTGAAATTCGGTTCAGCCAAATTGGCTGAATAGATTATGGAATGTTTCAGGAAAATCAAAATGGCGGTCAAAGTTCCACTTGCGGGTGAAATTTTATTTTAAAATCGGCCATAGAATTACTTTGGCTACCCATCTGCATAATTTCGTTGAAATATTTAAATTTCACCGGAAGTTATTCAACCGGAACTTTAAATCGATTTTCCATAAAAACCGGAAGTGAAGTGAAAATTTCGACTACGTCACTCGTTTAACATTCCTGGTAAAACTTTTTTATTAAATCAACAGATCAATCTGACAAAGATTCAAAAAAAATTTGAAAAAATCGAAATTCGATGAAAAATTGTGTACTACCAATTTTCGATATTTGAATTTTTTAAACTCAGAGGACACCGGAATTTAGCCACAGATTCTAAAAATGAAAACCCGAGCAAAATCGGCCGATAAATGTAGCTTCCAGAGTCAAAAAACCTGTTTTTGCTCAGGTTGCAATGTGCAATTTGCACTTTTGCAAAAATGTTCCAATTTATATTCATTAGTTACCTCGCCACGATAAGATGTCAGGATGTGTTGAGAATCTGATGCAACTGTTACAGTTGAGGCTGTGTACTCTTTGGAAAAAACGAAAAAAAAAAAAAAAAAAAAAAAAAAAAGAAACATTTCGAAAACAAACTGGGACTTTGCGGTAGCAAAGTCCCACAACTAGAGCCACATGTGGCACAGAGTGGGACTTTGCAAATGTGCAAATTGCTAAGGGGAATTTTTAAAAAAAATGGACCCCTAACGTAAATCCCAGGTGCCAAAGAAGTCGACAACTAATAAAAAATTTTTTTAAAAGGTTGTGAAACCGAAAATAGTCACCAGACCTAACATTTGAATGTACCACCTGAAAACCTTTATCAATAAACTTCAAGCTACTGAAGGTCAATGTCATTCAAGATTAAATTTCTGAAAAACAAGTCTTTAAAATTTGGAGATGCATACAGTAATAACACCGTAAGTTAACGCTAGACTTCTATGAAAGTATAAATGAACAGCCAAAGTCAATGACCTTTGATCCTAAAAAGGGCAAGGCCAACAAAGTCAAGGTCAAAAACGATTTTTTTTTTTAACCGTGTTCCCTTTTTTTAAACTACAAAGCCGAAATCAACGGGCCTTAGTTGACGCTTGATATCAAATATGAAAGCATAATGAAAAGCCCAAGTCAATTTATTTTTGGTAAAACAAAATTTCAACAAGAACATGATTTTCAATATTAATCATCATTATTTACTAATGCGTAAATCTCGCAAATTCGACAGATAAAAATCAAATGCCAATTCCTTGGTGTCTGCTGGTTTAAAGGGACAGTCTGAATTTTTTTAGGTCAACAAACTTTTTTAGTCAAATTTGTGAAAACTTTATACCAAAATTTGTAACTATGTGCCCTTTAATGTATCTGACAGTGTTAACTAAAAAAATACAGCCGTTAATTTTTACACGTTAAAACATGCTAAAATTTTTAAAAACCTTACGTTACCTTACCTTGGCTATTTCAACTTATTGTTTGTTCACAACTTGAACATAAACCTTGTCGTAGGAGTGCAGACAGAATAATGACTAACTTTATATGCTATATGAAGTATATGGTCAAGGCAAGCCGATATGGTCGTATGCGTAGTAAATTAATACAATTTCAGTTTATATAAATAATTGTTTACGCCTACACATGGATTGGGGAATGTCCTTAATTGTTGACAGTTTATTACAATCTGATTACTATGCATGACGAATTGGTAAATTAAATTAAATTCTAGAATCGACAATCTACTTGTAGGTAGGTCAACAAGGAAATATTTTGTTAACATGCTTCATCTGTGGCTTCCTTTTTTGGCAGGTGAAAAGGGTCTCAATTTTTTGCAAGATAAGATTGAAAGCATTTGTTATATAAAAATTGTATTTAACAAAAGTGTAAAGTTATGTAAAAATTATAAGAGTATCAAAGGGGAACAATTCTTGTAAGCTTAAGCCAGTTTATTTTTAACTTTAACTTTGTCAAAGGGGAGCAACTCCAGTATTGATGAATAGGGATATTACGTGCGAATTCTATTGCTGCCAATTACGGGCCTTCTGATTGGCTGAAGGCTACTTTGCTTCCATTTTAGAACTATACAGTCGAGTATATCATTTGGAAGTTTAGGCTATCTTTTCGTTATTTTTGAGGTAATTATTTTGTTATTATATGAATGTGAATGATTACGGAGGTATTCAAGAGTTTATTAGCTGTGTTGGTCCTATGTAAATATTTTATTTTCAATCTGAAGTGGATTTTGTTAAAAAAAAAGTTCTCGGAAGAGCACGTGTATTTTATGACGTCATAGCGCGATTTTAGACATTTTATGCCATGTCATTGTTATTTGTTTTCTACTGTTGACATCAGAAAAGCATTAAGTTATATTGTTAGTTTTAAATATGTACAGATAACAATTCGATTGCAAATTTTGTTGGTTGCGTTTACATTCTTGAAATATCATGTACGTCGATGTGACGATTTGCTAGGTGGATTTGGTTATTGTAAAATCGATCATGGAAAAGATCTATTTTCAACTTCCGGTAGTTTAATTTCAACTAGTCTGAACAAGTTCATTTTGTTTAATAATATGTATTCCAAAATTACGTTTTTGACAGGTTTGTTACTGTTTTAAATTTTTGTATTGTGTTACCGTTTTGACTTAAAATTTTAACTGGCTACTATGTGAATTATCCCCCTTTTTCGCTGTTCTCCTGTCTGGAGTTTATAAAGTGTGTGTTTCCGGTTTGGTGTTTGAGAATTCATGGAACATTTAATAAAACAAATAATTCTATCAGAAAACTAGAAGTAGGTTCACAGTTTTATGTTATTTTCATATTTGTAAGTTGAAATATTTTAGAAAAAAATTAAAGCAATTTTTTAGGTTTTTGAAACAAGTCATAGTTAAGCCTATAAGTTATAGTTATACTATAGATAGATTGATACTTTTGGGTAGCCAGTTAGAACGAAAGCAGTTAAAACAATCGCAAACCTGTCAAAACGGTAACATATTTGGTTTAACATATTGAATAATCATTAACAGATCTGTTAAAGCGGTAACAATTTTTTTTTGTAAAAACGATGGCGAAGTAAAAAATGATAATAAATGTGTGCATATAGGCCTATTGTAGTTTTTGCCATTATAATAAACATAACTATATGAAGAAAAGATACAATAAAATTTGAACACTTTGAAATTAATATAATTATATAATATATAAAAGGAGTGAACATATTAATAAAAGCAGGTTTTGTAATTTTATTAGAGATATATTAAATATATGGACATTGTTTACTCATTATATTTTGCAAGCGTTTTTCGGAGATCAGTGGCCTTAACAAGAAAGGTACATAAAGATTTTGCCATCTGGGGTGGGGGATCAAATAGATGAAACCACATGTATGAAAGGTTATATATCGTATCATTTGGTACATAATATAGCAATGTTATAATTAAAACATTGGCATTCTATTTTATTTCAGGTTGCAGTTAGTTTTGAGCACTACTGTTTGTTCTGTAAGTTGGTTAATATTTTAATTTATATAAAAGAGGACAAAATTTGATTTAATACTTTTTATGGCCAGGGAGTAGTACAGTGCTATTTTAAGACAAAGTAGAATGGGTTTGGAAGGTGTGTGATTTATGCCATCTATAATTCCATTAAACTCTATTTGTCATTTGTTAATAATATGTAAAATTGTGAACTTATGGTTGGTTGAAATCATTTTATGCTTACGGTATATTCTGGCATGTTATGTGTTATAATTTTTAAATATTTTGTAGGTTGAGTGGTGGTATTTTGAAGATTTTGTTGTTAATAGTTGTGGTAAGTTATTTTATTTGTTGTTGTTGCTGGAGAAATTATTTGAGCTGAAATGAAAACCACACAATAATAGAAAGTTGAATTGTGTAGCTAGGTATTATAGCGGAAGTAACTTTTAAGCATGAAACAGATAGTATTGGTTTAGTTGACGGTTTAGATGATGTTTTTGTACAATATAACAAAGATAGACAGGCAAATGGTAGGGTTTAGAATAAACAATTACTTCTGTAGATTTAGGGAATGTTAGAAATTGTAATTGTAAGAAGAAAGGTAATGTTTGTAAAATGTTTACGAAATTTGGTCATATATATTTCAATTTCAGATTGTGCTCTACACCATTTGAAGTTTTCATAGTTTGATTTGGTAAGATAGACTTATAGTAATATTATTTACTTTGTTATAATATCTGTACTTGAAGTGTAAAATGATTTGCATGGTTTATGCAGATTGATTTTTAGGACACTTGTTGTGACATTATATAGATGTTAGATATGTATTGTTATAAGGTTGTGAATAGCAAAAACTGCTTCTACATCATGAATTAGCTTGCTAATCTGTATAAGAACTAAGTGATGTGTTTTTTTTTTGTTATCTGATATGCAAGCACGATTTGGAGCATGGTTGATGTGACTAAAATAGAAGATTGTTGATTTAACTTAAATGCTTTTTCTTTTGGCATGCATTTATTTGGATTATCTCCCTTAGCATTGTCTTTTTTTTTTTTTGGTGTTTGATAAAGCTTTGTTTTTGCAACTAAAATGAGCAGAGCCGTTTTAACTCGCACTATAACTATAAAATAACATGTTTTCATTTTTGTAGGTAAAGAGATTTGTTTACAACTGGACGGGTAGTTTTGGTTTCAAGAGTAAGTTATTTTTTGAAATAGTGTATCATATATGATTGATTGTGACACTACTTTTTATGTTCTTGTGTAATATTGTCAGTTGTAATGAATAATTGTGTTTTATTTTCCAGGGTAAGTGTTAGTAAATTTTGAAGAAAAGTTAAATGGGGCAAGACTGAATATATAGAGAAAGCTGTTAAAATGTTTTATTGCAACTAGATTCGATGATAGATATTTACTGTAATGATTTTTATTTTGAATGTTTTGATTTATTGAGCATGATTTGTGAGGTGATTATTAATTGTAAATAAAAGTAAACTGTGGTGAAAACAATGTACGGTACTGTAAATGTGGAAAATGTGTATAGGTATAATAGACTACAATTTACAGTATTTGATAGACTTATTTGTTTTTTACAAATTACACAATTATAAATTGAACAGAGGATGTACATAAATTATCTTTGATGAACTATACATGCATAGTTGAAATATTGTATAATAATTATTTTTTAATCTGTTATAAAAAAAGCTATAAGCATTTCAAAAGTAATAATCAGTTATCATATTTTGGATTACTTGTTTCATATTGTGAATGTTGCAATTTTGAAAAGATAATATTTATTGTTGATGTTAGGTTGTGATATTTATTTATGTATATTGAAAATTTGGAAGATGGTATTTATGTATAATAAAGATGATATGAAGTTGTTTTTTATAGCAGATTGGTTATACGAGGAATGGGAATAGCAGTATTTCAGATTATATATTTCTATCTTTATATATTTTTCTTTAGTTAGTAAGTTATAAATTGTAGAGGATGTTGGAAATAGTAAATGGAGAGAAGCTAGTTTAAATTTCAGAAAATATATTTGACTTTAAATTGCAATACTACAAGACGACGATGGTTGATAATTTTGTTGTTTTTTATTAATGAGATCTGACTTGAGAATCAGACAGTTTCTTTGTTTTCACAAGGATTGTGAAGATTATATGTGCATTTTGGTTTTATAGGTTATGCAGATAAGTTTAACGGCTTTTGATGACAAAAGTGTCACAGAGTATTTCTATAATATCACAATAACATTAAATTATATTTATTTATTATATTTGTAGACATCACAGCTGAAGCATAAAGGCAATAAAGGTTAAATTGTAGATATGTTTAATAAGTATCTTGTGTTTTCAGGTTACATATTTTGCAATTTTGAAAAGATAATATTTATTGTTGATGTTAGGTTGTGATATTTATTTATGTATATTGAAAATTGTGAAGATGGTATTTATGTAAAATAAAGATGATACTAAGTTGTTTTTTTTATAGCAGATTCGTTATGTGAGGAATGGTGATAGCAGTATTCAGATAATATATTTCTATCTTAATATTTTTTTTTTAGTTAATAGTTATAAATTGAAGAGGATGTTTGAAATAGTTTAAGGAAAGAAGCTAGTTTAAATTTCAGAAAATATATTTGACTTTAAATTGCAAAACTACAAGACGATGATGGTTGATAATATTGTTGTGTTTTTTATTAATGAGATGTGACTTGAGATCTGACATTTTCTTTGTTTACACTAAGATTGTGAAGAATTGTATGTGCACTTTTGTTTTATAGGTTATGCAGAGAAATTTAACTGCTTTTGATGACAAAACTGTCACATAGTATTTCTATAATATCACAATAACATTAAATTATATTTATTTATTATATTTGTAGACATCACAGCTGAAGCATAAAGGCAATAAAGGTTAAATTGTAGATATGTTTAATAAGTATTGTTGTGTTTTCAGGTTACATATTAATTGAATTTAAGTGTAAGTAAGAAAAATCAAAAAAAATCAGAAATTGATTCAAAATGAATAAAATAATAAATTTTTATTTATAGGTTGTGTCAGAAGAAAGAAGCACACAGATATTTAAGGGAATTGATCCACCCTTATCTGAAGTGATCAAAGCCTTGTGAAAAGCCTTGTTTAAAGCCTTGTGAAAAACTTTGTGAAAAGCCTTGTCAAAAGCCTTGTCAAAAGCCTTGTCAAAAACTTCTGAAAAGCCTTGCTTTGTCAAAAACTTTGTGAGAATTTCTGAAAAGCCTTGCTTTGTCAAAAACTTTGTGAAAATTTGTGTATAGCCTTGTTAAAAACTTTTTCAAAAAAAGCCTTGTTAAAAAAGCCTTGTTAAAAAAAGCCTTGTTAAAAAAAGCCTTGTTAAAAAAAGCCTTGTTAAAAAAAGCCTTGTTAAAAAAAGTGTTGTCCAAAAGACTGTGCAAAATACTTGTGTCCAAAATACTTGTTTACATTGGGAGATTTAGATTTAATACCTTGAGAATTGAAAAATTTATCTGGAGAGATCTAGTTGAAGAATACAGCAGTGCAAGAATATGGGTCGTCTGAAAAAATCTAGAGCAGCTTGTGTAGCTAACTTGAACAAGAAAAAAGTAAGTGCTAAAAATGAAACGAAAAATGAAAGTAAGGATGAATATGCTTCAAAATTAAACAATGCAAGTACATGCAATGTTAAAAGTACTACGCATAATGTAAAAGAATTGATAGTAAATGAGTCTGATCCTTGTGGTAAAATTTCATATGAAAAGGTAAAGATACCTGCTAAAAACAAAGAGAAAAATGCATTTAGTAATATCAGTAAAGAGGATAGCAAACAAAAGTTATCAACTAGTAATCGTAGAAAAAGGCAAGTTGAAAAGAAATGTATATCTGGTAACTTTCATCAAGGTTGTTTAGAAAGATATGGATATTTTGCTGGCAAACAATGTGTAGCTAATAGTCTTGTATGTATTATTTACAGGAAAATAATAGATCTGAATTTATGGATTAGTTGTACCTTGGATAAGATCTTAGATCTGGGAAATGAATACTATCAATATCTGCAGTCTCAACCTAATATTCATCATGATTATATTATGGTAAGTGAATTAATAAGAACAGTGGAAGTAGAAGGTAAATTCTTTGAATTAGAAATCAGTGATAGTTCAGAAGTTGGAGTTATAGATGCTAAAAACTATGTTGCTCATGGTCTTTTTGAAAATTTTCAATCATGTTTAAGTACATACGAGTCCTGCTTTGTAACATTTAATGGAAGTACGTTTGCTATAATGAAACATGATAATAGTTATTTTGTGTTTGATTCTCATTCTAGAAACAATTTTGGATTATTGTCAGATGATGGCTCCAGTATTCTCATAGAATATGATGATATAAATGATTTATATGTACATTGTTTAAATTTAAGTGTATCAATGAATTCAAATCAGTTAGAGCAGTATGAAATAACTGGTATAAATGTTATTATGATAGGTGTTAATGAAACTAATGATGCAATTAATGAAGTAAATTATTCTGTTAATGAGTGTGTTAATATGCAAGTTGATGATCCAATTGAATCACCCAGTTCATTGATTGATAATGATATTGATGAGGTAATTATAACTGATATAGAAAGTAATGATTTTATATTTAAGCCAATTAGATTAGACAAAAGAAAAGAGTTATGCCAATTGATGAGTTTACCTGTTGATGAGTTACGCAATGTTAATATGGATGATGTTTGTAAACTAAAAAAACCCACTACTTTATCTAAAATCAAAGGAGATGGTAATTGTCTTTTTAGAAGTTTATCATTTGTTCTTTCCTTATGTGAAAAAAATCATAGACAAGTACGACATGCTATAATGAATCATATAGAATCAAAAGCCGATTTATTCACACCTTTGTTAAGAGAGCAGTATAAATCTATTGATGACTATATTAGAAGATCTAGAATGAGAATGCAAGGAATATGGGGTACAGAATTTGAGATATTAGCTGCTTGTGATTTATTACAAACAGATATTTATATTTTTACTAATAATAAATGGGTGAAATATCCTGTATTACAGATTAGCAGTAGTTATTCCACTGAAAGTATTTACTTACATCATAAGAATGAGAATCATTACGAAGTAGTTGAAAATGTTGAAAGAGATGAACCTATAGTTATTGATAATAATGTAGATACACAAATATCAGGTAAAAGAAAATTAGTTGAGCACATACTTACATCACAAAGTTATAAAAAGAAACGAGGTAACAAATGGCGTCAAATTAAAAAAAGAACTTCCTATTTTCAAAAGTATAATGCAAATAAAAGAGAAATTAGACCAAAAATGAGTTTAAATCTAAAACATGTTTTTAAAAGCAAAAAAGAAATTGATGAAATGAATAGAAGACGAAGGCGATTATTTCAGTTCAGTTGTCGTAGATATAAATTACAACAGAAATATATTAGTATGTTAAGATCTATTTTAAAGAAGAAGTATAGCACTATATTGAAACCGATATTGGAAGAGAAATATGTAACGGAATTGAAACCGATATTGCAAGAGAAATATGTAACGGAATTGAAACCGAAGTTGGAAGAGAAATATGTAACGGAATTGAAACCGATATTGCAAGAGAAATATGTAACGGAATTGAAACCGATATTGCAAGAGAAATATGTAACGGAATTGAAACCGATATTGCAAGAGAAATATGTAACGGAATTGAAACCAATATTGCAAGAGAAATATGTAACGGAATTGAAACCGAAACTGAAAGTCAAATATATTACTGAATTAAAATCTAAACTACATTTGAAGTACATGAATGAATTAAGAATAAAGATTTTGAAGAAGTATAGAAACATGTATAGATTTAATCCGAGTTATAGAAGAAAGGTAATAAAAAGGGGTGTTGATAAATATGAACAGAATGTTGATCATAGAATAAAAATGAAGAAAATGAGTGTGAAGAGACGTGTTGCTAAAAAAAAACAAATGAGTAATATAGCTAAAGTTATAGACAAGTTTAAAAAAGATACATGCGAGGGTCCTATTTATGTCTGTTCTGTATGTAATCGATTATTGTTTAAGAATCAAGTTAAAGAATGTAAAGAAGAACTTTATGAAAAGAAAAGTAAAATAGTAGAAAGATTAGCTAAGAAATGTATAACTAAAACTTACTATCATGTTTGTGATGATGATTGTTTAGAAGAATGTTCATGGTCTGATAATTATAAATCTCTGTGGATATGTTTGACATGTAATAAGAAAATTTTGCAAGGTAAAATGCCAGCTGAGGCTGTAGTAAATGATATGGATCCTGGTCCATTACCTAATGAAT
Source organism: Lottia scabra (assembly GCA_029955415.1). Lineage (NCBI taxonomy): Eukaryota > Metazoa > Mollusca > Gastropoda > Lottiidae > Lottia > Lottia scabra. Next base: position 1,911,428 of record JARJEI010000030.1, on the reverse strand, counting down.
TGAAATGCTTGAATCAATTAGAGAAACACCTTGTATGTAAAAATATTCTATTTTTGAAGCTAGTTAAAGTCTGTCCGCAAAATGATAAAAAAATATTTGGTGAAGTAGTTTCTGTGCCATCTAATTTGAAAGAAATGAGCAATGTATTACCTAGATGTAAAACAGATGATGAGATGATACGTATAAAATTGAAAAAGCAGATTAGTAATAAAGGGTATTATGAATTTCAAACTATAACAAAGAATCATGTTAAAAATGCATTAAATTACCTGAGACATAATAATATTTATTATAATGATGTTACTCTAAATAATAGTTGGATTGAAGAACAAGATAAACAAGATGAAACAATAGATGATGATACACCAGTAAATATAGAATCTAATGATACACCAGTAAATAAAGAATCTAATGATACACAAGTAAATATAGAATCTAATGATAAGTCTGATAATGATAGTGATGATGATTTACCATTGATTGATGATAATGTAGGTCGTTATTCTGTTGAATCGTTAGGTGGTACATGTTTACAACCAGTTGATGCTACTGCTGAAGTATTAAATAGTTCTGATAAGATATTTTCTGTTTCTCCAAGTGAAAATAATCGGCCAGTTAGACTGTTAATGGATAAATCAAATGAAGCTTGTTCTTTTCCTTATTTGTTTCCTAAAGGTAAAAATACTTTTTTTGAAAACAGAGATGTGAGAATAACACTAGGTAAATATCTAAAAACAAGATTAATGTCTGTAGACACTCGTTTTGCATCCTGCTCAGATTATTTATTTTATGGTCAATATATTTATGAATTACAACAAATAATATCAGGTACATCTATTGCATTAAGACAAGGTAGAATGGGAGGTAATATGATAACAGCTGATATGTTAACTCAAGATGAACCATTGCAAAATATTCTCAAATCTGATGCAGGTTATACCTTTATGAAAAACTGTCGTGGAAGTCCAGCCTATTGGCAAGCTACTCAGAAAGATCTTTTTGCTATGTTAAGACAACTTGGTACTCCTACTTTTTTTGTGTCATTTAGCTGTAGTGAACTAAGATTTGAATCGTTTTTAGAAACAATATTGTTACAACAAGGTTCAAAAGTAAAAGTAAATGACTTGAATTGGTTACAAAAACGTGAGTTGCTGAGGTCTAATCCAGTAACAGTTGCTAGACTTTTTGATCAAAGATTTAAGTTATTTTTAAGGAATGTGTTACTATCAAGTGCAGAACCATTAGGAAAAATTTCTGACTATTTTTATCGCATTGAATTTCAGCAAAGAGGTTCACCACATGTACATATGATAATTTATATAGACCAATCTCCTAAACTAGATGTAGATAGTGATGAAAAAGTTGTAGAATTTATTGATAAATATATTTCATGTGAATTGCCAGATGAGAAAACAGACCCTGAATTAAATGAAATAGTATCCAATGTTCAAAAACACAGTAAGAAACATTCTAAATCTTGTAGAAAGAATAAGAAAGTATGTAGATTTAATTTTCCAAAACCACCTTCAGATAAAACATTTATTTGTAGACCATTAGAGCCTAAGAATCCTACTGAGCAAGATGAAAATACTGAAAGTAATGAGCTAATTGAAGACAATAAAAATACTTTAACTGCAGATCAAGCTCGATCTATTTTAGAATCTATTTGGAAAGAATTATCATCTGAAGACAAGCACTATGAATCATTGTCTAGTTTGTATGATGAATTAGGTATTAGTCAGGAATTGTTTGAGCAGGCATGTGAAAAATTAACTAAAAAGACATATATAGTATTGAAGAGAGGTGTCAATGCAAGCTGGATCAATCAATATAATCCTTCTTTGATAAGAGCTTGGAATGCAAACTTAGATATACAATACGTAACAGATGCTTATGCATGTGTAATTTATATTGTTTCATATATTACAAAGGCAGAAAGAGAAATGGGTATGTTATTACGGGAAACATTTAAAGAAGCTAAACAAAATAATTTAGATGCTAAAGCTTGTATGAGGAAGATATCGACAGTTTACTTGCATTCAAGAGAAGTGTCTGGGCCCGAGAGTGCTGTAAGAGTTTTAGGCTTACCATTAAAACAATGTTCTAGAAAAGTTCAGTTCATACCTACAGGTAAAAATAATATCAGAGTTACTCTCCCACTGAAAGTTTTACAAAGTAGAGCTAAAGATGGAACATTGTCTGACTATAATTTGTTTATGACTTCCATAGTTGATCGTTATTTAGCTAGGCCTAAAGGTAAACCGTTTGATAGTATGTGTATTGCAACATTCTGTTCTGAGTATAGAGTGATGTCTAAATCTGAAAATCCTAATGTCAGTTCAGAAAAAAATCCTGCTTTTGAGTTACAAAATGATTTAGGTTTTATTATTAAACGTACAAGATCTCCACCTGCTATTGTTCGTTACGCTAGATTTTCTGTGACTAAAGACCCTGAAAATTATTACCTCAGTAGTCTTCAATTGTTTTTACCATATCGTGTTGACACACAGTTAAAACCACCTCAATTTGAAACACATGAAGAATTTTATAAATCAGGACATGTAAAAATTTCTGAACAAATTGTTTCTGTAAGACAAATTATTGAAGAAAATCGTGAAAACTTTGAAACTGATTTAGATATTGATACAATTGCAGAAGTTATAGAAAATTGTGGTGATTTTCAAGATGCCTGGGCTAGTATAGCACCTGAAACTGAATTAGAGAGAATTGAATGTGAAAGATTTCAAAATGAGAATGAGACTGAACAAGAAGAGAATTCTGAGCCACAAATTCCAGATATTATATCTGATAAAGGTAACAGTGATAGAATAAGATCTGAAAATAGTATAAGTGGCATCTCTAAAGGTGATGCTATTCCATTATTAAGGTCCTTAAATGACATTCAAACCAAAGTATTTTATAAAGTTAGACAATATTGTTTAGATAAAGTACATGGTAAAAATCCTGATCCATTAAGATTGTTTATTACTGGTTCTGCTGGCACTGGTAAATCACATTTGATAAAGTGCATAAATTATGAAGCTTCTAGAATTTTATCAAAAACTGCAGAAAACTTAGATGATTGTTCTGTGTTATTAACTGGGCCAACAGGTGTTTCAGCTTTTGCCATAGGTGCAAGTACTATTCATTCAAGTTTATCAATAAGAACTAAGTTTACATTACCATATCAACCATTAGGACAAGATACTGTCAACACATTAAGATCTAAATATCGTAATTTACAAATTTTAATTATAGATGAGATATCAATGGTAGATCACAAGTTACTATGTTATATTCATGGTAGATTAAATCAAATTAAAGGTACTAGTAGTAATGAGTTGTTTGGTAATATCTGTGTAATTTGTTTTGGTGACATGTGGCAACTGAAACCAGTTAAAGCTTCTAGTTTATGTCATGATAGTGTAATAGATATTTGGAATGGAAATTTTAAACTTATTGAGTTGACAGAAATCATGAGACAGAAAGATGATTTAGCTTTTGCTCAGCTTTTAAATAGAATTAGAAAACGAAAGAAAAGTGAAGAAATGTTGGCATCAGATATTGAAATGTTAGAAAGTAGAGTGACAAATACAGAAATTGATTGTTTACATATTTTCTCCACAAATGCACAAGTTGATAATTATAATAGTAGAATGATCAATGAAAAGTGTCCGAATGCAATTTCTATACAAGCTTTAGACTATAGTAAAGATGCTAGGTCAGGAAGAATGTTATTAAAAGATTCTTGTGTAAAAGCTACTGATACACCACTTGTAGAAAATTTAACAGTTGGTATAGGTTCTAATGTAATGTTAGTTGTTAATTTAGATGTTTCAGCTGGTTTGATTAATGGAAGTTTTGGTACTGTGACATTTATTGAAAATGATCAGAATAATACAACTAGCAAAATATATATTAAATTTAATAATACTAAAGTTGGTTCTAGTAAGCAAACTAAGCGTTTACCGCCTAATGTTGAACCAGGAAGCATCCTAATCGAAAGACATGAAAGTACGCATATTAATTATAAAGGTGATGTTCGACGTCAATTTCCATTACGATTAGCTTATGCAGTTACTATTCATAAAGTACAAGGTTTAAGTTTAGATAGAGGTGTTGTTTCTTTAGATAGAATATTTCAAACAGGTCAAGCTTATGTGGCATTAAGTCGTGTTAAAACATTAGAAGGATTAACAATACAAGATTTTAATGAAAAAGCTATATTTTGTGATGAAAAGATTGAAGCTGCTCTAAATGAAATGCCCAGATTTTTACAACCTGAAGAACAAGTGTTGCCTAATAGTTATAATATTATATTATTTAATGTACAGGGACTGACTACACATTTTGAAGATATAAAAAATGATAAAAGATTTATGAACTCTGACATGATTTGTTGTACTGAAACTTGGCTAAAGAATGTTAAAAATCCAGTAAAAGTAAGATTAGATAATTTTATTTTTTTTAATCAATGTCGTAAAGATAGTTATGATGATAGTGCTAATTTTAAAAATCTTAAAGAAAAAGACCATGGTGGTGTTGCAATATATTATAGTAAGAATAAAGCTTGTAATATTATAAGATTAGGACAGTTAAATATGGAGTATGTTGCTTGTAATGTTCCTGATAAAAATGTTTCTATAATAGTTATCTATAGACCACCAAAATATAGATTAGAATTGTTTATGCCTCATTTAGAACATTTGTTGACTGAGTTACATGAGTCTGGTTATAATTATATTGTTATGGGAGATTTTAATCAAAATCTATTAGAAGGACATAGTTCTATTAGGGATTGTTTTCAAGAGTTTGGTTTTAGACAGTGTGTAACAGACAGTACAACAGAGGGTAATACATTATTAGATCATGTATATTTGAGTTCAGGTATCAATTTACAACGTGTCAAAATTACTATTGTACCTACATATTATAGTTATCATGAAGCTGTAAACATTAAGTTATTGTAATTTCATTTTATTTCATTATTTCAGGAATAGTTAGAATATGATCACCAAAAGATGATGGGTAGGGGGGACCATTTACCTCTGTTGGGTGGGGGGTGGTAGTGAGGAAGAAAAAAGTTTGTGAAGAAAGAAGTATTTAGGCTGTTAATGGAACAACTGCAGGAATAAATAAATAAATAAAGACATTTTAGTACAACTGATTATTATGACTACATTTCAACTGTAATTTTTACCACAATCAGGTACAGATTTCATTATATCTATATATATGTTATTTTTAAAAAAAACTTAATAAAACAAAAAGTTATCAAATGAAGAAAGGTAATATAAACTCTAATTACCCTGTTAACACTAGTTCACAATAATTTGTATACAATTATGATGTATATTATATTATGTATAAATTTGTAATGTGTTCAAAGAAAATTTAAACATGTGATTATTTTTATATTTTCAGTGTAAGAATTTAAATTGTCAAAATCTGAGAAAACAAATTGAAGACATTATAGCACATTTGGAAAGGTGAAAAATTGTTATTATTCAATCAATTTTTTTAGGTTTTTTTTTACTGGTCCCAAAACAGAGGTAAATGGTCCTACTTACTCAAGTTTATATAAACTTGATAAAACTAATTGATACAATATATTTCTTATAAAACTATACTATTAATTGTTTAAAAGTGTTTGAATATTTTATTTTTAAAAAAAAAGTAAATTGATTTTTACTTATTTTGGCAATATTTTTTGATAAATTAGTTCACATAGAACTATTTCTTTAAAAATTTCTATTGTATTCAATTGATATGCTGTATCTATTTGATTCATTTATCTAAAAATATTCAAACATTTTGATCTTAGGGACCATATAAATGGGTATTTAAGTCCAATGTGTAAAAGAAAGAAATTGTGCATCTGAAAATTTAGTGTATAGGTACGTCTACACTAGGCTAGTAAAACCAAGGTTTTTAAAATTGCGGCTTTTCAAAAACCCAGCTTTATTAAGTGTATGAAATGTAGCAGACTGCTGACAGATTTATGGAAAATGAAAAGAAAATGCTGTGCAAGATGATTTTGACCATTTATCCATCGTAGACACTTTTGACTTAAATTCTAAAACATATGTTTACTTCTACACACATAAAATTTTTGATTTTTTGATTCTTAAAAAATAGTGAATAATTGAGGGTTTTAACAAAATTTGGGTTTTTATCGATTTTGAGATTGAAAAACCTGGATTTTACGAGATAAAAAACACACTTAAAAGCCTTGTGTAGACAGTGAAAGTTGCTAGTGTAGACGTACCTTATGTTTTTTTTTCTATTATTGTCTATGTCCAGTTTTTCTCAAGATTAAAATGTCTTTTTGTGTAGAAATTGTTTTAAATTGAAGTATAATGTAAGCTCTCTTAGTAAATTAAATGAGTTTTGTTGTTATATTATAAAATAAAGCATTCACACTAAATTTAATACTGATAACAACATGACTGAAATGTACTAAATATTAGATAAATGAAGCGGTAACTCCCTACAGTGTGCAATACAAGAATTTGGTCAAGACTTGTCATATGGCTATTTTTTTTCCAAATTTCTTTTTGAAAGAACTCACTGAAAGTTCTGTAACACTCAAAGTCTTGGTTTATAGTGGTTTAAAAATACATTGTCAAATTCATAATCTATATGTATTATTTATAATGCATTAAACCTGTTATTTGATTGTTTTTTTTATGTTTTAATTATGATAAGACCTTTCAAGATACACCAAAAATAAACTACTAAAGTGCATTGATTAATGAGACACAATATTGTTAGTGGTACTCCTGTAATACTGAATTTCAATTAATCTTAATTTGTTTATTGTACAAATAAATTATGAATGTATGTAATTGTATACATGTAGTTATTAAGCTGTGTCATATAAGAGTTATATATAAGTATAAAAGAATGCTAAAAACAATTCAGCTGATTTGTATACATATATGTAATTTCAAAATTGCAATGGGTTTTGATAACTTAATACTGGATAATTGAAAAAGTGATGTGGTATCAAGACTCTTGACATACAGCTTTTTTCCAAATTTCTCTTTGAAAGAACACACTGAAAGTTCTGTAACACTCAAAGTCTTGGTTTACTTAATACTGGATAATTAAAAAAGTATGTGATGTGGTATCAAACAAAAGATATTCTTGCTTTGTAATAAGAAAAACTTGAAAAAAAAAACAGCAGAAAAAAAACCTACTGAAGTGCATTAATTAATGGCACACAATGTTGTTACTGTGAGTTATATTTTGTTTATTGTACAAATATATTATTAATGTTACATGTCTACTTGTCTACAAGTGAACATTGATATACTGTATAGGTGTATAAGAAAAACTCTTTCTCTTAGTTTTTGATTGTTGTGTTTATATGTTTTAATTATGATAAAACCTTTCAAGATACACCAAAAATAAACTACTAAAGTGCATTGATTAATGAGACACAATATTGTTAGTGGTACTCCTGTAATACTGAATTTCAATTAATCTTAATTTGTTTATTGTACAAATAAATTATGAATGTATGTACTTGTATACATGTAGTTATTAAGCTGTGTCATATAAGAGTTATATATAAATATAAAAGAATGCTAAAAACAATTCAGCTGATTTGTATACATATATGTAATTTCAAAATTGCAATGGGTTTTGATAACTTGATACTGAATAATTGAAAAAGTGATGTGGTATCAAGACTCTTGACATACAGCTTTTTTCCAAATTTCTCTTTGAAAGAACGCACTGAAAGTTCGGTAACACTCAAAGTCTTGGTTTACTTAATACTGGATAATTAAAAAAGTATGTGATGTGGTATCAAACAAAAGATATTCTTGCTTTGTAATAAGAAAAACTTGAAAAAAAACAGCAGAAAAAAAACCTACTGAAGTGCATTAATTAATGGCACACAATGTTGTTACTGTGAATTATATTTTGTTTATTGTACAAATAAATTATTAATGTTACATGTCTACTTGTCTATAAGTGAACATTGATATACTGTATAGGTGTATTAGAAAAACTCTTTCTCTTAGTTCTTGTCATTATTAATACTTGGCTGTAAAACCACTTTAAGTAAACTATTGAAATACCAAGATAACATTTCTTTGTTGATTTTAATTCAATCATTTATAGTATTTTATATTAACCTCATGTCATAGGATTTGAGTATTTTACACATTTGTTAACCAAGACATTTCTTAGTTTTTTTAATAGAATTTACCTTCAGATTATTTATTCATTGGTTACTTAAAGCTACATTGTCACTGTCGTGACCAGTATTTTTATTATTGCACACTGTAAGTTGTTACCAGCTTTCATTCGTTTAATAAATTGCATAAAAAAATTATGTTAAGTTATTTTATTCATTAAATATGCATACGTATGAAGTCTGTACCTTTATCTTAATTTGTAAAATACTTCAATAAATATCATGATTAAAACATAATTATACTTTACTTCTACTTCTACTGCACAGCTGTAGGAGACCGAGAGCAGGGGGGTGAGGCAGCCTTAAATATTAAGGTATAAGCAGATAGTTAACAATAAAGAATCCGTTGTGGCTTGATTCACCACATTAAATATGCATACGTATGAAGTCTGTACCTTTATCTTAATTTGTAAAATACTTCAATAAATATCATGATTAAAACATAATTATACTTTACTTCTACTTCCACTACACAGCTGTAGGAGACCGAGAGCAGGGGGGTGAGGCAGCCTTAAATATTAAGGTATGAGCAGATAGTTAACAATAAAGAATCCGTTGTGGTTTGATTCACCAATCTTCAATAAATAAAACAAATATTAATCTCCCTTTATTAATAATAAAACTTTTAAATTACTAAAAACGATATTTGTACTAGCGTACTATACAAGTATAACAATACAGCACAATATTATGGGATATAATTATATATATTGATATAATATTACTTTCGATTTTGTCATTCTTTGGACGACTTTTTTTTATTAACAGAAACGTCTTGCTTATACAGATATTTATTAAAATGCTATGCAATTTAAAAGTTCGGTCAATGAAAAATCTGTTGTGGCCTGATAAAACGATCTCCGGTAAGACAAATATTAGTTTTGGTTACTTCCCTTAAAACATAAGTCAAAATTCTAAAACCTTGTTCCCTTTTTTGAACTACGAAGCCAAAATCAATGAACCTTGAACACAAACTGAATAAAGCAATGCTGTAACTGCATGCAAGGTCATTTTTTGAAAAATGTCATTCTTTGGACGACTTTTTTTTATTAACAGAAACGTCTTGCTTATACAGATATTTATTAAAATGCTATGCAATTTAAAAGTTCGGTCAATGACACAATTTTGACAAAAACAGAATTTTACCCGGATGTGCCACGCCCACGTTAATTTTTTTTATGTGACTTTATTTATATTAATAATATCTTACTATGGCTAAATTAGCAAGCCTTTGCATCTATTGGTTAACGAGATATACAATCATAAATATCAAAAAAAGGTCAAAATCTATAATCGGAAATTTTGAAATTAATAAACCTTGTTCCCTTTTTTGAACTATACAGCCAAAATAGCTGAGATTATGATATAATATAGCTAAAGTAATGAGGTTGGTGTGTGCAGAAGCATTTTTCAAAAAAATGTAGTCTATATGGATTTTTTCCAGACAACAAAATGTAAACAAAATTAAAATGTAACCCGGATGTGCCACGCCCATGTCAATTTTTTTTTGATGGATACATTGGTATGGGGTATGTTCACTTATGTTCAAATTTTCAAGCCTCTAAACTTAATAGATCATAAACTGTGCATATATTAAAGTAAACAAATTCAAAAAATCGGGTAAATGTTTTCAAAATTGCAAAATTTAAGAAAAAAAACAATTTTGCATTACAATACATTGTGATATATCGTTCGAAAGAGCTCATAAAGCCCATTCAGAATATGCAAAAATGAACCCTCTATGTTAATTAGGTCACCTGTAGGAGCAGTACAAAGTTGCTAATTTGGCTATTTTTGGACACCTATAAAACCGGAAGTTGATATCGGAGGTCAAATATTAAAGTATCATCAGGTAGCAAAGGTCGATGACCTTTGACCTACTAAAGGCCAAGGTCATCAAAGGTCAAGGTCACGAGATATAAGCCTTCAAATATTGAAAAAATTCAATTGCAATTTGCAAAAAAGCAAAATCGAAATTAAAAAATCGGCTTCCTAGTTTTTCCCACAATTTTTATCTTCTTTCATTTGACACCAAAATCATTCAATTCGGACCAGCCGTTATGTCGGAATAGCAAATGTTATGTTTCAAAAAAATCAAAATGGCGGCCAAAGTTCTACTTCCGGGTTAAATTTTATTTTAAAATCGGCTGTAGAATTACTTTGGCTACCGCTCTACAAAATTTTGTTGAAATTCATAAATATCACCGGAAGTTATTCAACCGGAAGTGAAGATCGATTTTCCACTTTAACCGGAAGTGACGCAACAATTTTGAATACGTCAAATTGTTTACATAAGTGACATGCATCTTTTATTAAAATTTCAGATTAATCCGAAAAAAACTGAAAAGTAGTCCAAAAATGTCGAAAATCGGCAAAAAAATTTATGCTACGAATTTTCGAAATTTGAATTTTTTTAACTCGTATGACATCGGAATGTAGTCACAGATTCCAAAAATGAAAACCCGAGCAAAATCGGCCCAAAAATGTGGCTTCCAGGGTCAAAAAACCTGTTTTTGCTGATGTTGCATTGTGCAACTTGCACTTTTGCAAAAATTTTTCAATTTATATTTATGCAATACCTCGAAAAAAATGGACCTCAGAAGTTGCAAAAAGGTTGCTGCAGATATTGTAGTTTAGGCTGTGTGCCCTGTGTAAAAAACGAAAAAAAAAAAAAAAAAAAAAAAAAAAAAAAACATTTCGAAAACAAACTGGGACTTTGCGGTAGCAAAGTCCCACAACTAGAGCCACACGTGGCACAGAGTGGAACTTTGCAAATGTGCAAATTTGCTAAAGGGAATTTAAAAAAAAACGAACCTGAACGAAAATTTCCCAAATTGCAAAATATAAAAAATTCAAATTTTAGATCACAATCAATTGTGATATATCGTTCGAAAGAACTCGTAAAGCACATTCAGAATCTGAAAAAAATTACTCTCTAAGTGAATTAGGTCACGTGCTAGAGCAGTCCAAAGTTGTCAATTTTGCTGTTTTCGGACAGCTATAAAACCGGAAGTTGATATCGGAGGTCAAATATTAAAGTATCATTTGGTAGCAAAGGTCGATGACCTTTGATCATAGAAAGGTCAATGTCAACACAGGTCAAGGTCAAAACCGGAAAAAAATATTTTTTTTAACCTTGTTCTTTTTTTTGAACTACAAAACCGAAATCAATGAGCCTTTAACACAAGCTGAATAAAGCAATGCTGTAACTGTATGCATGGTCATTTTTTTAAAAAAATAATAAATTTTACCTTTTTTTTGATAAACAAATTTTTAACAAAAACAAAATTTCCCCGGATGTGCCACGCCCACGTCAGATTTTTTGATGTGACTTTATTTCTATTATTAATATCTATTAATGCCTAAATTTTCAAAGCTTTACATCCATTGGTTAACGAGATGTACAATCATAAATGTCAAAAATGGTCAAAATCTATTATCGGAAATTTTGAAATTCCTAAACCTTGTTCCCTTTTTTGAACTATTCAACCGAAACATCTGAGATTTTGATATAATTGAGCTTAAGTAATGAGGTAAGTGTATGCAGAAGCATTTTTCAAAAAATTGAATTCTATATATATTTTTGCCAGACAACAAAATTTAAACAAAATGAAAATTTTACCCGGATGTGCCACGCCCACGTCAATATTTTTTGATTCATACATCTGTAAGGGGTATGTGTAAATTATGTTTCAAATTTGAGGCTTCTATATCTTATAGATCACGAGATATGCATACATCAAAGTCAAAAGCTTCAAAAAGTCGAGTTAAGGTTTCCAAAATTGCAAAATATAGAAAATTCAAATTTTACATTTCAATCCACTGTGATATATTGTTTGCAAGAGCTCGTAAAGCACATTCAGAATCTGAAAAAAATAACTCTCTAAGTGAATTAGGTCACGTGCTAGAGCAGTTCAAAGTTGTCAATTTTGCTGTTTTCGGACAGCTATAAACCCGGAAGTTGATGTCGGAGGTCAAATATTAAAGTATCATCTGGTAGCCAAGGTCGATGACCTTTGACCTACTGAAGGTCAAGGTCATCAAAGGTCAAGGTCACGAGATATGAACCTTCAAAAATTGAAAAAATTCAACTTGAAATTGCAAAAAAGCAAATTCGAAATTCGAAAATCCACTTCCAAGAATTTTCTCTAATTTTTATGTTCTTTCATTTAATACCAAAATATTGAAATTCGGTTCAGCCAAATTGGCTGAATAGATTATGGAATGTTTCAGGAAAATCAAAATGGCGGTCAAAGTTCCACTTGCGGGTGAAATTTTATTTTAAAATCGGCCATAGAATTACTTTGGCTACCCATCTGCATAATTTCGTTGAAATATTTAAATTTCACCGGAAGTTATTCAACCGGAACTTTAAATCGATTTTCCATTCAAACCGGAAGTGAAGTAAAAATTTCGACTACGTCACTTGATTAACATTTCTAATAAAACTTTTTTATTAAAATAGCAGATCAATCTGACTAAAATTGAAAAAATGTAAAAAAAAATCGAAATTCGATTAAAAAATGTGGGGTACGAATTTTCGATATTTGAATTTTTTGAACTCATATCACATCTGAATTTAGTCACAGATTCCAAAAATGAAAACCCGAGCAAAATCGGCCCAAAAATGTGGCTTCCAGGGTCAAAAAACCTGTTTTTACTAAGGGTGCAATGTGCAATTTGCACTTTTGCAAAAATGTTCCAATTTATATTTAAGCACTACCTCGCCTAAATCTAAGGTGTACAGTTGTCAAAAGTTTACTGCAGCTGTTGCAGTTTAGGCTGTGTGCTCTTTCGGGAAAACGAAAAAAAAAAAAACATTTCGAAAACAAACTGGGACTTTGCGGAAGCAAAGTCCCACAATGAACGAAAATTTCCCAAATTGAAAAATATAAAAAATTCAAATTTTAGATCACAATCAATTGTGATATATCGTTCGAAAGAACTCGTAAAGCACATTCAGAATCTGGAAAAAAATACTCTCTAAATGAGTTAGGTCACGTGCTAGAGCAGTCCAAAGTTGTCAATTTTGCTGTTTTCGGACAGCTATAAAACCGGAAGTTGATATCGGAGGTCAAATATTAAAGTATCATCTGGTAGCAAAGGTCGATGACCTTTGATCCTAGAAAGGTCAATGTCAACAAAGGTCAAGGTCAAAACCGGAAAAAAATATTTTTTTTTAACCTTGTTCCCTTTTTTGAACTACAAAACCGAAATCAATGAGCCTTTAACACAAGCTGAATAAAGCAATGCTGTAACTGTATGAAATGTCATTTTAAAAAAAAAATAATAAACTTTACCTTTTTTTTGATAAACAAATTTTTAACAAAAACAAAATTTTCCCGGATGTGCCACGCCCACGTCAGATTTTTTGATGTGACTTTATTTCTATTATTAATATCTATTAATGCCTCAATTTTCAAAGCTTTACATCCATTGGTTAACGAGATATACAATCATAAATGTCAAAAATGGTCAAAATCCATTATCGGAAATTTTGAAATTCGTAAACCTTGTTCCCTTTTTTGAACTATTCAACCGAAACATCTGAGAATTTGATATAATTGAGCTTAAGTAATGAGGTAAGTGTATCCAGAAGCATTTTTCCAAAAAATTGAATTATATATATATTTTTTCCAGACAACAAAATTTAAACAAAATGAAAATTTTACCCGGATGTGCCACGCCCACGTCAATATTTTTTGATTCATACATCTGTAAGGGGTAAGTTCAAATTATGTTTCAAATTTGAAGCTTCTATATCTTATAGATCACGAGATATGCATACATCAAAGTCAAACACATCAAAAAGTCGAGTTAAGGTTTCCAAAATTGCAAAATATAGAAAAATTCAAATTTTATATTTCAATCCACTGTGATATATTGTTTGAAAGAGCTCGTAAAGCACATTCAGAATCTGAAAAAAATAACTCTCTAAGTGAATTAGGTCACGTGCTAGAGCAGTCCAAAGTTGTCAATTTTGCTGTTTTTATACAGCTATAAAACCGGAGTTGATATCGGAGGTCAAATATTAAAGTATCATCAGGTAGCCAAGGTCGATGACCTTTGACCTACTGAAGGTCAAGGTCATCAAAGGTCAAGGTCACGAGATATGAGCCTTCAAAAATTGAAAAAATTCAACTTGAAATTGCAAAAAAGCAAATTCGAAATTCGAAAATCCACTTCCAAGAATTTTCTCTAATTTTTATGTTCTTTCATTTAATACCAAAATATTGAAATTCGGTTCAGCCAAATTGGCTGAATAGATTATGGAATGTTTCAGGAAAATCAAAATGGCGGTCAAAGTTCCACTTACGGGTGAAATTTTATTTTAAAAACGGCTGTAGAATTACGATGGCTACCCATCAGCCTAATTTCGTTGAAATATTTAAATTTCGCCGGAAGTTATTCAACCGGAACTTTAAATCGATTTTCCATTCAAACCGGAAGTGAAGTGAAAATTTTGACTACGTCACTCGATTAACATTTCTGTTAGAACTTTTTTATTAAATCAACAGATCAATCGGATAAAAACTCAAAAAAAATTTGAAAAAATCGAAATTCGATGAAAAAATGTGATGTACGAATTTTCGATATTTGAAATTTTTTAACTCGTATGACATTGGAATTTCGTCACAGATTCCAAAAATGAAAACCCGAGCGAAATCGGCCCATAAATGTAGCTTCCAGAGTCAAAAAACCTGTTTTTGCTGACGTTCCAATGTGCAAATATCTGTTGTGCAAAAATGTTTCAATTTATATTCATTTGGTACCTCGCCACGATAAGACGTCAGGATATGTTGAGAATCTGATGCAACTGTTGCAGTTGAGGCTGTGTACTCTTTGGAAAAAACGAAAAAAAAAAAAAAAAAAAAACATTTCGAAAACAAACTGGGACTTTGCGGTAGCAAAGTCCCACAACTAGAGCCACATGTGGCACAGAGTGGGACTTTGCAAATGTGCTAATTGCTAAGGGGAATTAAAAAAAAATGGGCCCTGAACGTTGATCCGAAGTATCAAAGAAGTCGACAACTTTTAAATTTTTTGATTTTTTGGAAAGGTTGTGAAACCGGAAGTAGTCACCAGATCTGACATTTGAACATACCATCCGAAAACCTTTATCAGTACTCTTCAACCTACTGAAGGTCAAGGTCACTCAAGGTCAAATTCACAAGAAACAAGTCTTTAAAATTTGGAAATGCATACAGTAATAACACCGGAAGTTGACGCTCGACATCAAATATGAAAGTATAAATGAACAGCTAAAGTCAATGACCTTTGATCCTTAAAAGGTCAAGGTCAACAAAGGTCAAGGTCAAAAACGGAAAAAATATTTTTTTTGACCCTGTTCCCATTTTTGAACCATAAAGCCGAAATCTATGAACCTTTAACATAAGCTGAATAAAGCAATGTTGTAACTGTATGCAAGGTCATTTTTTGAAAAAATTTAAACTTTACCTTTTTTTTTTGATAAACAAAATTTTGACAAAACAAATTTTTACCCGGATGTGCCACGCCCAAGTCAGATTTTTTTATGCTACTTTATTTATATTAATAACATCTTACTATGGTTGAATTATCAAGCCTTTGCATCTATTGGTTAACGCGATATACAATCATAAATGTCAATAAAGGTCAAAATCTATAATCGGAAATTTTGAAATTAATAAACCTTGTTCCCTTTTTTGAACTATACATCCGAAATAGCTGAGATTTTGATATAATTGAGATAAAGTAATGAGGTTGGTGTGTGCAGAAGCATTTTTCAAAAAAATGCTGTCTATATGGATTTTTTCCAGACAACAAAATGTTAACAAAATTAAAATTTAACCCGGATGTGCCACGCCCAAGTCAATTTTTGTTTGATGGATACATTTATATTGGGTATGTTCAATTATGTTACAATTTTCAAGTCTCTAAACTTAATAGATCATAAACTATGCATATATTAAAGTCGAAAAAATCAAGAAATCGGGTAAAGGTTTTCAAAATTGCAAAATTTAGAAAAAAAATAAGTTTGCATTTTAACACATTGTGATATATCGTTCGAAAGAGCTCATTCAGCTCATTCAGAATATGCAAAAATAAAATCCCTAGGTTAATTAGGTCACCTGTAGCAGAAGTACAAAGTTGCGAATTTGGCTATTTTCGGACAGCAATAAAACCGGAAGTTGATATCGGAAGTCAAATATCTAGGTATCAGCTGATAGCCTAGGTCAATGACCTTTGACCTACTAAAGGTCAAGGTCAGCAAAGGTCAAGGTCACGAGATATAAGCCTTCAAATAGTGAAAAAATTCAATCGCAAATTGCAAAAAAGCAAAATCGAAATTCAAAAATCGGCTTCCTGCGATCTCTATTAATTTTTATGTTCTTTCATTTGACACCATAATTTTGAAATTCGGTTCAGCCAAATTGGCTGAATAAAAATCGGAATGTTTCAGGAAAATCAAAATGGCGGCCAAAGTTCTACTTCCGGGTTGAATTTTATTTTAAAATCGGCTGTAGAATTACTTTGGCTACCGCTCAACAAAATTTCGTTGAATTTCATAAATATCGCCGGAAGTTATTCAACCGGAAGTGAAAATCGATTTTCCCCTTTAACCGGAAGTGACGCAAAAATTTTGAATACCTCAAATTGTTTACATTAGTGACATGCATCTTTTATTAAAATTTCAGATTAATCCGAAAAAAACTAAAATTTAGTCCAAAAATTTCGAAAATCGGCAAAAAAATTTATGCTACGAATTTTCGAAATTTGAAATTTTTTAACTCGTATGACATCGGAATTTAGTCACAGATTCCGAAAATGAAAACCCGAGGAAAATCGACCCAAAAATGTAGCTTCCAGAGTCGAAAAACCGGTTATTACTGAGGTTGCAATGTGCAATTTGCACTTTTGCAAAAATGTTCCAATTTATATTTAAAAAGTAGGTCGCCATGATGCGACATCAGAACATATTTCAGAAATGTTGCAGCTAGCATAGTTTAGGCTGTGTGCCCTGTGTAACATTCGAAAAAAAAAAAAAAAAAAAAAAAAGAATTGACATTTCGAAAACAAACTGGGACTTTGCGGTAGCAAAGTCCCACAACTAGAGCCACACGTGGCACAGAGTGGGACTTTGCAAATGTGCAAATTTGCTTAAGGGAATTTAAAAAAAACGAACCTGAACGAAAATTTCCCAAATTGCAAAATATAAAAAATTCAAATTTTAGATCACAATCAATTGTGATATATCGTTCGAAAGAACTCGTAAAGCACATTCAGAATCTGAAAAAACTTACTCTCTAAGTGAATTAGGTCACGTGCTAGAGCAGTCCAAAGTTGTCAATTTTGCTGTTTTCGGACACCTATAAAACCGGAAGTTGATATCGGAGGTCAAATATTAAAGTATCATCTGGTAGCAAAGGTCGATGACCTTTGATCCTAGAAAGGTCAATGTCAACAAAGGTCAAGGTCAAAACCGGAAAAAAATATTTTTTTTTAACCTTGTTCCCTTTTTTGAACTACAAAACCGAAATCAATGAGCCTTTAACACAAGCTGAATAAAGCAATGCTGTAACTGTATGCAAGGTCATTTTTAAAAAAAAATAATAAACTTTACCTTTTTTTTGATAAACAAATTTTTAACAAAAACAAAATTTCCCCGGATGTGCCACGCCCACGTCAGATTTTTTAATGTGACTTAATTTCTATTATTAATATCTATTATTGCCTACATTTTCAAAGCTTTACATCCATTGGTTAACGAGATATACAATCATAAATGTCAAAAATGGTCAAAATCTATTTTCGGAAATTTTGAAATTCCTAAACCTTGTTCCCTTTTTTGAACTATTCAACCGAAACATCTGAGATTTTGATGTAATTGAGCTTAAGTAATGAGGTAAGTGTATGCACAAACATTTTTCAAAAAAATTGAATTCTATATATATTTTTTCCAGACAACAAAATTTAAACAAAATGAAAATTTTACCCGGATGTGCCACGCCCACGTCAATATTTTTCGATTCATACATCTGTAAGGAGTATGTTCAAATTATGTTTCAAATTTGAAGCTTCTATATCTTATAGATCACGAGATATGCATACATCAAAGTCAAAAACTTCAAAAAGTCGAGTTCACGTTTCCAAAATTGCAAAATATAGAAAAATTCAAATTTCACATTTCAATCAACTGTGATATATTGTTTGAAAGAGCTCGAAAAGCACATTCAGAATCTGAAAAAAATAACTCTCTAAGTGAATTAGGTCACGTGCTAGAGCAGTCCAAAGTTGTCAATTTTGCTGTTTTTAGACAGCTATAAAACCGGAAGTTGATATCGGAGGTCAAATATTAAAGTATCATCTGGTAGCCAAGGTCAATGACCTTTGACCTACTTAAGATCAAGGTCATCAAAGGTCAAGGTCACGAGATATCAGCCTTTAAAAATTGAAAAAATTCAACTTGAAATTGCAAAAAAGCAAATTCGAAATTCAAAAATTCACTTCCGTTGTTTTTCTCCAATTTTTATGTTCTTTCATTTGACACCAAAATTTTGAAATTCGGTTCAGCCAAATTGGCTGAATAAAAATCGGAATGTTTCAGGAAAATCAAAATGGCGGCCAAAGTTCTACTTTCGGATGGAATTTTATTTTAAAATCGGCCATAGAATTACTTTGGCTACCCATCAGCATAATTTCGTTGAAATATTTATATTTCACCGGAAGTTATTCAACCGGAACTTTAAATCGATTTTCCATTCAAACCGGAAGTGAAGTAAACATTTCGACTACGTCACTTGATTAACATTTCTGATAAAACTTTTTTATTAAAATAGCAGATCAATCTGACTAAAATTGAAAAAATGTAAAAAAAAATCGAAATTCGATAAAATAATGTGGGGTACGAATTTTCGATATTTGAATTTTTTGAACTCATATTACATCTGAATTTAGTCACAGATTCCAAAAATGAAAACCCGAGCAAAATCGGCCCAAAAATGTGGCATCCAGGGTCAAAAAACCTGTTTTTACTCAGTGTGCAATGTGCAATTTGCACTTTCGCAAAAATGTTCCAATTTATATTTAAGCACTACCTCGCCTAAATCTAAGGTGTACAGTTGTCAAAAGTTTACTGCAGCTGTTGCAGTTTAGGCTGTGTGCTCTTTGGGGAAAACGAAAAAAAAAAAAACATTTCGAAAACAAACTGGGACTTTGCGGAAGCAAAGTCCCACAACTAGAGCCACACGTGGCACAGAGTGGGACTTTGCAAATGTGCAAATTGCTAATTTAGAAAAATAAATAGGCCTTGAACGTAAATCCGAAGCGCCAAAAAAGTCGACAACTTTTAAACTTTTTTGTTTTTTTGAAAGGTTGTGAAACCGGAATTAGTCACCAGACCTAACATTTGAACGTACCAGCTAAAATCCTTTATCAATGACCTTCATCCTACTGAAGGTCAAGGTCACTCAAGGTCAAATTCACGAGAAACAAGTCTTTAAAATTTGGTAATGCATACTGTAATAACACCGGAAGTTGACGCTAGACATCAAATATGAAAGTATAAATAAACAGCCAAAGTCAATGACCTTAGATCCTAAAAAGTTTAAGGTCAACAAAGGTCAAGGTCAAAAACGAAATTTTTTAATTTTTTTTAACCCTGTTCCGTTTTTGGAACTACAAAGCCGAAATCTATGAAAGTTTAACATACGCTTAATAAAGCAATGCTGTAACTGAATGCAAGGTCATTTTTGAAAATTTTTTTAAACTTTACCTTTTTTTTGATAAGTAAAATTTTGACAAAAACAGAATTTTACCCAGATGTGCCACGCCCACGTTAGATTTTTTCATGTGACTTTATTTATATTAATAATATCTTACTATGGCTAAATTAGCAAGCTTTTGCATGTATTGGTTAACGAGATATACAATCATAAATGTCAAAAAATGTCAAAATCTATAATCGGAAATTTTGAAATTAATAAACCTTGTTCCTTTTTTTGAACTTTACAGCCAAAATAGCTCAGATTATGATATAATATAGCTAAAGTAATGAGGTTGGGGTGTGCAGAAGCATTTTTCAAAAAAATGTAGTCTATATGGATTTTTTCCAGACAACAAAATGTAAACAAAATTAAAATTTAACCCGGATGTGCCACGCCCATGTCAATATTTTTTTGATGGATACATTGGTATGGGGTATGTTTACTTATGTTCAAATTTTTAAGCCTCTAAACTTAATAGATCATAAACTATGCATATATTAAAGTCAAAAAATTCAAAAAATCGGGTAAAGGTTTTCAAAATTGCAAAATTTAAGAAAAAAACTAATTTTGCATTACAATACATTGTGATATATTGTTCGAAAGAGCTCATGAAGCCCATTCAGAATATGCAAAAATGAACCCTCTAGGTTAATTAGGTCACCTGTAGGAGCAGTACAAAGTTGCGAATTTGGCTATTTTTGGACACCTATAAAACCGGAAGTTGATATCGGAGGTCAAATATTAAAGTATCATCAGGTAGCCAAGGTCGATGACCTTTGACCTACTTAAGGTCAGGGTCATCAAAGGTCAAGGTCACGAGATACGAGCCTTCAAAAATTGAAAAAATTCAACCGGAAGTTGCCAAAAAGGAAAATCGAAATTCAAAATTCGGCTTCCCAGGTTTTGGTCGCAATCGACTATAGTTTCCAAAAATACAAACATCACACACGTCACACTTACCACCAAGGCCCCATTTTTCGTTTTATAAAAATGTATCAAATCAACATGGCGGACAAAGTATTTTTTTCGGACTAAATTTTATTTTAAAATCGGCTGTAGAATTACGATTAATAACGATATACATAATTTTGTTGAAATATTTCAATTACACCGGAAGTTATTCAACCGGAAGTGAAAATCGATTTTCCACTTTAACCGGAAGTGACGCAAAAAATTTGAATACGTCAAATTGTTTACGTTAGTGACATGCATCTTTTATTAAAATTTCAGATTAATCCGAAAAAAACTGAAAAAGGTCAAAAAAATTTCGAAAATCGGCCAAAAAATGTATGATTTGAATTTTCGAAATTTGAAATTTTTTAACTCATATCGCATCGGAATTTAGTCACAGATTCGAAAAATAAAAACCCGAGCAAAATCGGTCCCAAAATGTGGCTTCCAGGGTCAAAAAACCCGTTTTTGCTGATGTTGCAATATGCAACTTGCACTTTTGCAAAAATGTTTCAATTTATATTTATGCAATACCTCGAAAAAAATGGACCTCAGAAGTTGCAGAAAGGTTGCTGCAGATATTGTAGTTTAAGCTGTGTGCCCTGTGTAAAAAACGAAAAAAAAAAAAAAAAAAAAAAAAAACATTTCGAAAACAAACTGGGACTTTGCGGTAGCAAAGTCCCACAACTAGAACCGTGATAACGGTACTGAGCAGTGCGCAATTAAAACATCCTTGAACGGTTGCATTTTAGTCCTGCATATAAATCAGGTCATGTGACAGAGCGATTTATAGTTAAAAATCTCAATTTTCAATCGGCTATTAAACCGGAAGTAAACATCGGAAAACACAAAGTAAAACATCATTTTATAGATTTTATCGAGGAGAATAGCTTTGGTTCAGATCAAAAGGTCATCAAACGTCAAGGTCACGAGTTTTGAGCTTTGAAAGTGTTTGCTATTGCTGAATTTCTAACCGGAAATAAAAAAACTTTTAATCGAAATTAGGAAATCGGCTGTCACCATTTTGTTAGTAATATATTGAAGATGCCATAGACATCAACATTATGTAAATCGGATGATATCCTGATCACTTATATCGATTTAAAGAAAAGTTGGTCATTTCAAGATGGTGGTCTACTAGTTACTTCCAGGTCCAAATTTAATCCTTTTTTTTTCTATGAATGTTATGTCATTTTATATCTTCAAAAGAATGTGTCGACTCTCTTTAAAAATCCACAATTTAGGAACCACATGTTTTTTCGCGCCAAAAAAGCCACGCAGTTACTTTAGAACAATGTACAAAATTTCCAAATTAAAAAAAAAGGCAAAATGATTAAAATATCTACTATTATATATCAAGTGGAGATAAAGCATAATAAGAAAAGACGACTTTTTGTGACGTACGTGAATTAGGTTCAAACTGACAATTTTCATTTGGCTATAAAACAAGAAGTAAATACTGGACAACAAAAATGAATTCACCATTGGATAGATCTCATTTTGGGCAATAACTTTTGTTCGGATCATAAGGTCAACAAATGGCAAGGTCACAAGTTATGAGCTATAAAAGTGTTACAATAATTGCTGAATATCGAAATTAGCAATTCAGCTGCCTTCATTTTGTTGGCAATAGATTGAAAATGCCATAAACATCAAAATTATATAAATCGGATGTCGATTTAAAGAAAACATGTTCATATCAAGATGGTGGCCAACGTGTTACTTCCGTTTACGATTTTGTCATATTTTTTTCTTTTTTAGTCATGTTCTTTCATATCTTAAGAAGAAATTGTTACCTATCTTATGAAATCCGTAATTCAGATAACACGTGTTTTTTCCCGCCAAAAAAACACGCAGAGTTACTATAGAACAAAGAACAGAATTCCAAATAGCAATTTTGATCAAAATATCTAGTGTTATATATCACTGGAAAGAAGAGTTAAAGCGTAATAAAAAAAGAAGATATTTTGTGACGTGACGTCACGTGACAGAGCTGTTCAAAGTTCAAACTAACAATTTTTAAATGGCTATAAAACCGGAAGTAAATATTGGACAACAAAAATGAATACATCGTTGGGTAGATCTCATCATGGGCAATAACTTTTGTTCAGGTCATAAGATCACCCAAATCCAAGGTAACGTGTAATGAGCTTTGGAAAGTTTTGTCATTTCTGAATATCTTTTACCGGAAATAGGCAAACATCATAATCGAAATTAGCAAATTGACTGTCATCATTTTGTTGGCCATAGATTGAAAATGCCCTAGACATCAATATTATACAAATCGTATGATACCCTGTTCACTTCTCTCGATTTAAAGAAAACATGTTCATTTCAAGATGGTGGCCAGCGTGTTACTTCCGGATACGATTTTATCATATTTTTTTCTTTGTTAGTCATGTTCTTCCATATCTTAAGAAGAAATTGTTACCTATCTTATGAAATCTGTAATTCAGATAACACGTGTTTTTTCCCGCCAAAAAAAACACGCTGAGTTAGTATAGAACAAAGGACAAAATTCGAAAAAGCAATTTTGATCGAAATATTTAGTGTTATACATTTTTGGAAACAGGAGATAAAGCGTGATTATAATAGAAGATAATTTGTGACGTACATGAATTAGGTCACGTGACAGAGCTGTTTAAAGTCAAAACTCGACATTTTCAAATGGCTATAAAACCGGAAGTAGACATCGGACAGTAAAAATGAATACATCAGTTGATAGATCTCATCAAGGGCAACGACTTTTGTTCAGGTCACAAGGTCACTCAAGGTCAAGGTCATAAGATATGAGCCTTCAAAGTTTTGACAGTTACTTAAAATTTTAAACCGGAAATAAAAAAAATTCTGAATCAAAATTCAAAAATCGGCTTCCCATATTTTGTTAGCAATCGACTGTAGATTCCATAGACATCATTTTTGTTCAAATCGAATGATTCCCTGATTCTGAATATCGATTTAAAGAAAAATCAGTCATTTCAAGATGGCGACTGATATGAAATATCTGGGTCAGATTTTTTCATTCCATATTTAGACAATGGTTATTTCTAGCACATAACACAAAGAATTTTTTGAATATCTTAATTATTCCGGAAGTTGAAATTTCAACTTTACAGGCGAATGACGTCAAAACCGGAAGTGATATAAAAATTTTGAAAATACCATTTAGTTAGAAATCAAAATGTTTATACACCTGTAAGTTTTCAAATTGATCGAAATAAAATTACAAAAGTTAGAAAAACGGTTAAAAAAAGTGCTCCAAAAAGTCAGCAGAGAATGTCTAAAAGTGCAATTATGTTGAAAGCTATTATGTAGTCATTAGAATAATGAAATAAACAAAAAAGGTTTTATCAAAATCGGTTCAAAAACAGAGGTAAAAAAGGTAAAAAACATAACATGGGGTTTTCTGTCATATGTCATTTCCGGTTAGACAAAATAACGCCATTTTACATTTAAGCAACACCGAGGAGTTAGTGATTGTAGGAAAACATGTGAGATAATGTGTGGCATGCTCCCTTCATACCGAATTAGCGTGACCAGAAGTAGACAAAAAAAAAAAAAAAAAAAAAAAAAAAGTCATTATGAAAACAAAGCAGTGCGTTCGCTAGAACGCACTGCAACTAGAGCCACACGTGGCACAGAGTGGAACTTTGCAAATGTGCAAATTTGCTAAAGGGAATTTAAAAAACAACGAACCTGAACGAAAATTTCCCAAATTGCAAAATATAAAAAATTCAAATTTTAGATCACAATCAATTGTGATATATCGTTCGAAAGAACTCGTAAAGCACATTCAGAATCTGGAAAAAAATACTCTCTAAGTGAGTTAGGTCACGTGCTAGAGCAGTCCAAAGTTGTCAATTTTGCTGTTTTCGGACAGCTATAAAACCGGAAGTTGATATCGGAGGTCAAATATTAAAGTATCATCTGGTAGCAAAAGTCGATGACCTTTGATCCTAGAAAGGTCAATGTCAACAAAGGTCAAGGTCAAAACCGGAAAAAATATTTTTTTTTACCTTGTTCCCTTTTTTGAACTACAAAACCGAAATCAATGAGCCTTTAACACAAGCTGAATAAAGCAATGCTGTAACTGTATGAAATGTCATTTTTTAAAAAAAATAATAAACTTTACCTTTTTTTTGATAAACAAATTTTTAACAAAAACAAAATTTCCCCGGATGTGCCACGCCCACGTCAGATTTTTTGATGTGACTTTATTTCTATTATTAATATCTATTAATGCCTCAATTTTCAAAGCTTTACATCCATTGGTTAACGAGATATACAATCATAAATGTCAAAAATGGTCAAAATCTATTATCGGAAATTTTGAAATTCGTAAACCTTGTTCCCTTTTTTGAACTATTCAACCGAAACATCTGAGAATTTGATATAATTGAGCTTAAGTAATGAGGTAAGTGTATCCAGAAGAATTTTTCAAAAAAATTGAATTCTATATATATTTTTTCCAACATCAAAATTTAAACAAAATGAAAATTTTACCCGGATGTGCCACGCCCACGTCAATATTTTTTGATTCATACATCTGTAAGGGGTAAGTTCAAATTATGTTTCAAATTTGAAGCTTCTATATCTTATAGATCACGAGATATGCATACATCAAAGTCAAACACATCAAAAAGTCGAGTTAAGCTTTCCAAAATTGCAAAATATAGAAAAATTCAAATTTTATATTTCAATCCACTGTGATATATTGTTTGAAAGAGCTCGTAAAGCACATTCAGAATCTGAAAAAAATAAGTCTCTAAGTGAATTAGGTCACGTGCTAGAGCAGTCCAAAGTTGTCAATTTTGCTGTTTTTATACAGCTATAAAACCGGAAGTTGATATCGGAGGTCAAATATTAAAGTATCATCTGGTAGCCAAGGTCGATGACCTTTGACCTACTGAAGGTCAAGGTCATAAAAGGTCAAGGTCACGAGATATGAGCCTTCAAAAATTGAAAAAATTCAACTTGAAATTGCAAAAAAGCAAATTCAAAATTCGAAAATCCACTTCCAAGAATTTTCTCTAATTTTTATGTTCTTTCATTTAATACCAAAATATTGAAATTCGGTTCAGCCAAATTGGCTGAATAGATTATGGAATGTTTCAGGAAAATCAAAATGGCGGTCAAAGTTCCACTTGCAGGTGAAATTTTATTTTAAAATCGGCCATAGAATTAATTTGGCTACCCATCTGCATAATTTCGTTGAAATATTTAAATTTCACCGGAAGTTATTCAACCGGAACTTTAAATCGATTTTGCATTCAAACCGGAAGTGAAGTAAAAATTTCGACTACGTCACTTGATTAACATTTCTAATAAAACTTTTTTATTAAAATAGCAGATCAATCTGACTAAAATTGAAAAAATGTAAAAAAAAATCGAAATTCGATTAAAAAATGTGGGGTACGAATTTTCGATATTTGAATATTTTGAACTCATATCACATCTGAATTTAGTTACAGATTCCAAAAATGAAAACCCGAGCAAAATCGGCCCAAAAATGTGGCTTCCAGGGTCAAAAAACCTGTTTTTACTAAGGGTGCAATGTGCAATTTGCACTTTTGCAAAAATGTTCCAATTGATATTTAAGCACTACCTCGCCTAAATCTAAGGTGTACAGTTGTCAAAAGTTTACTGCAGCTGTTGCAGTTTAGGCTGTGTGCTCTTTCGGGAAAACGAAAAAAAAAAAAACATTTCGAAAACAAACTGGGACTTTGCGGAAGCAAAGTCCCACAACTAGAGCCACATGTGGCACAGAGTGGGACTTTGCAAGTGTGCAAATTGCTAAGGGAAATTTAAAAAAAATGGGCCCTGAACTTAAATCTGAAGTGTCAAAGAAGTCGAAAACTTTTACAATTTTTGAATTTTTGGAAAGGTTGTGAAACCGGAAGTAGTCACCAGACCTAACATTTGAACATAGCAGCTGAAAACCTTTATCAATAACCTTCAACTTACTGAAGGTCAAGGTCACTCAAGGTCAAATTCACGAGAAACAAGTCTTTAAAATTTGGAAATGCATACAGTAATAACACCGGAAGTTGACGCTAGACATTAAATATGAAAGTATAAATGAACAGCCAAAGTCAATGACCTTTGATACTAAAAAGGCCAAGGTCAACAAAGGTCAAGGTCAAAAACGATTTTTTTTTTTTTTTAACCTTGTTCCCTTTTTTGAACTACAAAGCCGAAATCAATGAGCCTTTAACATAAGCTGACTAAAGCAATGCTGTAACTGTATGCAATGTCATTTTTTGAAAAAAATTTAAACTTTACCTTTTTGGGGGATAAACAAAATTTTGACAAAAACAAAATTTTACCCGGATGTGCCACGCCCACATCAGATTTTTTATGTGACTTTATATATATTAAGCATATATGACTGTGGCTAAATTATCAAGCCTTTGCATCTATTGGTTAACGAGATATACAATCATAAATGTCAAAAAAGGTCAAAATCTATAATCGGAAATTGATAAACCTTGTTCCCTTTTTTGAACTATACAGCAGAAATAGCTGAAATTTTGATATAATTGAGTTAAAGTAATGAGGTTGGTGTGTGCAAAAGAATTTTTCAAAAAAATGATTTTTTCCAGACAATAAAATGTTAACAAAATTAAAATTTAACCCGGATGTGCCACACCCATGTCAATTTTTTTTTATGGATACATTTATATAGGCTATGTTCACTTGCGTTTTAATTTTCAAGCCTCTAAACGTAATGGATCATAAACTATGCATATATTAAAGTCAAAAAATTAAAAAAATGGGGTAAAGGTTTTCAAAATTGCAAATATTTAAAGAAAACTAATTTTGCATTACAATACATTGTGATATATCGTTCGAAAGAGCTCATGAAGCTCATTCAGAATATGCAAAAATGAACTCTCTAGGTTAATTAGGTCACCTGTAGGAGCAGTACAAAGTTTCGAATTTGGCTATTTTTTGACAGCTATAAAACCGGAAGTTGATATCCGAGTTCAAATATTAAAGTATCTTCAGGTAGCCAAAGTCGATGATTTTTGACCTACTAAAGGTCAAGGTCATCAAAGGTCAAGGTCACGAGATATAAGCCTTCAAATATTGAAAAAATTCAATTGCAAATTGCAAAAAAGCAAAATCGAAATTCAAAAATCGGCTTCCTGAGAATTCCCACAATTTTTATGTTCTTTCATTTAACACCAAAATCATTCAAATCGGACCGGCCGTTATGTCGGAATAGCAAATGTGATGTTTCAAGAAAATCAAAATGGAGGCCAAAGTTCTACTTCCGGGTTGAATTTTATTTTAAAATCGGCTGTAGAATTACTTTGGCTACAGCTCGACAAAATTTCGTTGAATTTCATAAATATCACCGGAAGTTATTCAACCGGAAGTGAAAATCGATTTTCCCCTTAAACCGGAAGTGACGCAAAAATTTGGAATACGTCAAATTGCTTACATTAATGACATGCATCTTGTATTAAAATTTCAGATCAATCCGAAAAAAACTAAAAAATGGTCTCAAAATTTCGAAAATCGGCCAAAAAATGTATGCTACGAATTTTCGAAATTTGAAATTTTTTAACTCATATGACATCGGAATTTAGTCACAGATTCCAAAAATGAAAACCCGAGCAAAATCGGAAAAAAAATGTAGCTTCCAGAGTCGAAAAACCTGTTTTTGCTCATGTTGCAATGTGCAATTTGCACTTTTGCAAAAATGTTCCAATTTATATTTATGCAATACCCTTCCACAAATGGACCTCAAAAGTTGTAAAAAGGTTGCTGCAGCTGTTGCAGTTTAGGCTGTGTGCCCTGTGTAAAAAACGAAAAAAAAAAAAAAATGGAAACATTTCGATAAAAAACTGGGACTTTGCGGTAGCAAAGTCCCACAACTAGAGCCACACGTGGCACAGAGTGGGACTTTGCAAATGTGCAAATTGTAAGGGAAATTTAGAAAAAATCAGCCCTCAACGTGAATCGTTTAAACGTAATTTTTTTTTTTTTAAAGGTTGTGAAACCAGTAGTAGTCACCGGACCTAATATTTAAACGTATCAGCTGAAAGCCTTTATCAATAACCTTCAACCTACTGAAGGTCAAGGTCACTCAAGGTCAATTTCCCGAGAAACAAGTCTTTAAAATTTGGAAATGCATACAGTAATAACACCGGAAGTTGACGATAGACTTCAAATATGAAAGTATAAATGAACAGCCAAAGTCAATGACGTTTGATCCTAAAAAGGTCAAGGTCAACAAAGGTCAAGGTCAAAAACGAAAAAAATATGTTTTATTAACCTTGTTCCCTTTTTTGAACTACAAAGGCGAAATCAATGAGCCTTTAACATAAGCCGAATAAAGCAATGCTGTAACTGTATGCAAAGTCATTTTTTGAAAAAAATTTAAACTTTACCTTTTTTTTATAAACAAAATTTTGACAAAAACAAACTTTTACCCGGATGTGCCACGCCCACGTGAGATTTTTTGATGTGACGTTATTTATATTAATAATACATATGAATGCCCAAATTTTCAAGCCCTTACATCCATTGGTTAACCACATATACAATCATAAATGTCAAAAAAGGTCAAAATCTATTATCTGAAATTTTGAAATTCTTAAACCTTGTTCCCTTTTTTGAACTTTTCGACCGAAACATCTGAGATTTTGATATAATTGAGCTAAAGTAATGAGGTAAGTGTGTGCAGAAGCAATTTTCAAAAAAATGAATTATACATATATTTTTTCCAGACAACAAAATTTAAACAAAATGAACATTTTACCCGGATGTGCCACGCCCACGTCAATATTTTTTGATGATTACATCTATATGGGGTATGTTCAATTATATTTCAAGTTTGAAGCTTCTATAACTTGTAGATCACGAGATATGCATACATCAAAGTCAAAACTTTCAAAAGTCGGGTTAAGGCTTCCAAAATTGCAAAATATAAAAAAATTCAAATTTTATATTTCAATCTACTGTGATATATTGTTTGAAAGAGCTCGTAAAGCACATTCAGAATCTGAAAAAAATAACTCTCAAAGTGAATTAGGTCACGTGCTAGAGCAGTCCAAAGTTGTCAATTTTGGACAGCTATAAAACCGGAAGTTGATATCGGAGGTCAAATATTAAAGTACCATCTAGTAGCCAAGGTCGATGACCTTTGACCTACTTAAGGTCAAGGTCATCAAAGGTCAATGTCACGAGATATGAGCCTTCAAAAACTGAAAATTTCACTTGGAAATTGCAAAAAAGCAAATTCGAAATTCAAAAATCGGCTTCCAAGATTTTCCCACAATTTTTATGTTCTATCATTTGACATCAAAATTTTGAAATTCGGTTCAGCCAAATTGGCTGAATAAAAATCGGAATGTTTCAGGAAAATCAAAATGGCGGCAAAAGTTCTACTTTCGGGTAGAATTTTATTTTAAAATCGGCTGTAGAACTACTTTGGCTACCGCTCAACAAAATTTCGTTAAAATTCATAAATATCACCGGAAGTTATTCAACCGGAAGTGAAAATCGATATTGCACTAAAACCGGAAGTGATGCAAAATTTTTGATTAAATCATTTTATTTACTTTGTTAGTATGTGTACACACAATTTTTTTTAGATGATTTGGGGAACATTGTTGAAAAAAGCAGAAATCGAACGAAAAAAGAATGTAACGAATTTTCGAATTTCGAAATTGCTGTACTGCTATTATATCTGAAATTCGTTGAAGATTTCAAAACTGAAAACCCGAAGAAAATCGACTTAAAAATGCGTCTCCAAAAGACCATTTTGTATTATTTACACATGTTGCAATGTAGCACTTCCGGTTTTGCAAAAATGTTCGAATTTACATTTAAAGCATACATTGTCAAAAAGTAAAATACACCAATATCACAGCTTTGCCGTAGCTATTACAGTTAAGGCTGTGTGCTCTTTGTAAAAAACATCAATTGTCCGACAGGGAAAATTGCAGAAACAAAGAAATACTAGAACCACACGTGGTACAGAGTGGGACTTTGCAAATGTGCAAATTTGCTAAAGGGAATTAAAAAAAAAATCTAGCCTGAACGAAAATTTCCCAAATTGCAAAATATAAAAAATTCAAATTTGAGATTACAATCAATTGTTATATATCGTTCAAAAGAACTCGTAAAGCACATTTAGAATCTGAAAAAAATTACTCTCTAAGTGAATTAGGTCACGCGCTAGAGCAGTCCAAAGTTGTCAATTTTGCTGTTTTCGGACAGCTATAAAACCGGAAGTTCATATCGGAGGTCAAATATTAAAGTATCATCTGGTAGCAACGGTCGATGACCTTTGATCCTAGAAAGGTCAATGTCAACAAAGGTCAAGGTCAAAACCGGAAAAAAATATTTTTTTAACCTTGTTCCCTTTTTTTAACTACAAAACCGAAATCAATGAGCCTTTAACACAAGCTGAATAAAGCAAGGCTGTAACTGTATGAAATGTCATTTTTTAAAAAAAAATAATAAACTTTACCTTTTTTTTGATAAACAAATTTGTAACAAAAACAAAATTTCCCCGGATGTGCCACGCCCACGTCAGATTTTTTGATGTGACTTTATTTCTATTATTAATATCTATTAATGCCTCAATTTTCAAAGCTTTACATCCATTGGTTAACGAGATATACAATAATAAATGTCAAAAATGGTCAAAATCTATTATCGGAAATTTTGAAATTTGTAAACCTTGTTCCCTTTTTTGAACTATTCAACCGAAACATCTGAGAATTTGATATAATTGAGCTTAAGTAATGAGGTAAGTGTATCCAGAAGCATTTTTCAAAAAAATTGCATTCTACATATATTTTTTCCAGACAACAAAATTTAAACAAAATGAAAATTTTACCCGGATGTGCCACGCCCACGTCAATATTTTTTGATTCATACATCTGTAAGGGGTATGTTCAAATTATGTTTCAAATTTGAAGCTTCTATATCTTATAGATCACGAGATATGCATACATCAAAGTCAAAACTTCAAAAAGTCGAGTTAAGGTTTCCAAAATTGCAAAATATAGAAAAATTCAAATTTTACATTTCAATCCACTGTGATATATTGTTTGAAAGAGCTCGTAAAGCACATTCAGAATCTGAAAAAAATAACTCTCTAAGTGAATTAGGTCACGTGCTAGAGCAGTCCAAAGTTGTCAATTTTGCTGTTTTCGGACAGCTATAAACCCGGAAGTTGATGTCGGAGGTCAAATATTAAAGTATCATCTAGTAGCCAAGGTCAATGACCTTTGACCTACTGAAGATCAAGGTCATCAAAAGTCAAGGTCACGAGATATGAGCCTTCAAAAATTGAAAAAATTCAACTTGAAATTGCAAAAAAGCAAATTCGAAATTCGAAAATCCACTTCCAAGAATTTTCTCTAATTTTTATGTTCTTTCATTTAATACCAAAATATTGAAATTCGGTTCAGCCAAATTGGCTGAATAGATTATGGAATGTTTCAGGAAAATCAAAATGGCGGTCAAAGTTCCACTTGCGGGTGAAATTTTATTTTAAAAACGGCTGTAGAATTACGATGGCTACCCATCAGCCTAATTTCGTTGAAATATTTAAATTTCGCCGGAAGTTATTCAACCGGAACTTTAAATCGATTTTCCATTCAAACCGGAAGTGAAGTGAAAATTTCGACTACGTCACTCGATTAACATTTCTGGTAAAACTTTTTTATTAAATCAACAGATCAATCTGACAAAGATTCAAAAAAAAATTCAAAAAATCGAAATCCGATGAAAAAAAGCGATAACCGAATTTTCGATATTTGAAATTTTTTAATTCTTATGACAACGGAATTTAGTCACAGATTCCAAAAATGAAAACCCGAGCGAAATCGGCCCATAAATGTAGCTTCTAGGGTCGAAAAACCTGTTTTTACTCAGGTTGCAATGTGCAATTTGCACTTTTGCAAAAATGTTTCGATTTATATTCATTAGTTACGTCGCCACGATAAGATGTCAGGATATGTTGAGAATCTGATGCAACTGTTGCAGTTGAGGCTGTGTACTCTTTGGAAAAAACGAAAAAAAAAAAAAAAAAAGAAACATTTCGAAAACAAACTGGGACTTTGCGGTAGCAAAGTCCCACAACTAGAGCCACACGTGGCACAGAGTGGAACTTTGCAAATGTGCAAATTTGCTAAAGGGAATTTAAAAAAAAACTCGAATCTGAACGGAAATTTCCCAAATTGCATAATATAAAAAATGCAAATTTTGGATTACAATCAATTCGAAAGAACTCGTAAAGCACATTCAGAATCTGAAAAAAATTACTCTCTAAGTGAATTAGGTTACGTGCTAGAGCAGTCCAAAGTTTTCAATATTCCTGTTTTCGGACAGCTATAAAACCGGAAGTTGATATCGGAGGTCAAATATTAAAGTATCATCTGGTAGCAAAGGTCGATGACCTTTGATCCTAGAAAGGTCAATGTCAACAAAGGTCAAGGTCAAAACCGGAAAAAAATATTTTTTTTAACCTTGTTCCCTTTTTTGAACTACAAAGCCGAAATCAATGAGCCTTTAACATAAGCTGAATAAAGCAATGCTGTAACTGTATGCAAGGTCATTTTTTGAAAAAAATTTAAACTTTACCTTTTTTTTTTATAAACAAAATTTTGACAAAGGCAAAATTTTACCCGGATGTGCTACGCCCACGTGAGATTTTTTGATGTGACGTTATTTATATTAATAATACATATGAATGCCCAAATTTTCAAGCCTTTACATTCATTGGTTAACGAGATATACAATCATAAATGTCAAAAAAGGTCAAAATCTATTATCGGAAATTTTGAAATTCTTAAACCTTGTTCCCTTTTTTGAACTATGCAACCGAAACATTTTAGATTTTGATATAATTGAGCTAAAGTAATGAGGTAAGTGTGTGTAGAAGCAATTTTCAAAAAAATGAATTCTATATATATTTTTTCCAGACAACAAAATTTAAACAAAATGAAAATTTTACCCGGTTGTGCCACGCCCACGTCAAAATTTTTTGCTGATTACATCTATATAGGGTATGTTCAAATTATGTTTCAAATTTGAAGCTTCTACATCTCATAGATCACGAGATATACATACATATATGTCAAAAAATTCAAAAAATCGGGTAAAGGTTTCCAAAATTGAAAAATTTTAAAAATTGAAATTTTGCATTACAATCCATTGTGATATATTTTTCGAAAGAGCTCACAAAGCACATTGATAATCTGAAAAAAATAAGTCTCTAAGTGAATTAGGTCACGTGCTAGAGCAGTCCAAAGTTGTCAATTTTGCTGTTTTCGGACAGCTATAAACCCGGAAGTTGATGTCGGAGGTCAAATATTAAAGTATCATCTGGTAGCCAAGGTCGATGACCTTTGACCTACTGAAGGTCAAGGTCAACAAAGGTCAAGGTCACGAGATATGAGCCTTCAAAAATTGAAAAAATTCAACTTGCAATTGCAAAAAAGCAAATTCGAAATTCGAAAATCCACTTCCAAGAATTTTCTCTAATTTTTATGTTCTTTCAATTAATACCAAAATATTGAAATTCGGTTCAGCCAAATTGGCTGAATAAAATATGGAATGTTTCAGGGAAATCAAAATGGCGGTCAAAGTTCCACTTGCGGGTGAAATGTTATTTTAAAATCGGCCATAGAATTACTTTGGCTACCCATCTGCATAATTTCGTTGAAATATTTAAATTTCACCGGAAGTTATTCAACCGGAACTTTAAATCGATTTTCCATTCAAACCGGAAGTGAAGTGAAAATTTCGACTACGTCACTCGTTTAACATTTCTGATAAAACTTTTTTATTAAAATAACAGATCAATCGGACAAAGACTCAAAAAAAGTTTAAAAAAATCGAAATTCGATTAAAAAATTTTATGTACGAATTTTCGATATTTGACATTTTTAAACTCAGAGGACATCGGAATTTAGTCACAGATTCCAAAAATGTAAACCCGAGAAAAATCGGCCCATAAATGTAGCTTCCAGAGTCGAAAAACCTGTTTTTACTCATGTTGCAATGTGCAACTTGCACTTTTGCAAAAATGTTCCAATTTATATTCATTAAGTACCCTTCCACAAATGGACCTCAGAAGTTGTAAAAAGGTTGCTGCAACTGTTGCAGTTAAGGCTGTGTGCCCTGTGTAAAAAACGAAAAAAAAAAACCATTTCGAAAACAAACTGGGACTTTGCGGAAGCAAAGTCCCACAACTAGAGCCACACGTGGCACAGAGTGGGACTTTGCAAATGTGCAAATTTGCTAAAGGGAATTTAAAAAAAACGAACCTGAACGAAAATTTCCCAAATTGCAAAATATAAAAAAATCAAATTTTAGATCACAATCAATTGTGATATATCGTTCGAAAGAACTCGTAAAGCAAATTCAGAATCTGAAAAAAATTACTCTCTAGGTGAATTAGGTCACGAGCTAGAGCAGTCCAAAGTTGTCAATTTTGCTGTTTTCGGACAGCTATAAAACCGGAAGTTGATATCGGAGGACAAATATTAAAGTATCATCTGGTAGCAAAGATCGATGACCTTTGATCCTAGAAAGGTCAATGTCAACAAAGGTCAAGGTCAAAATCGAAAAAAAAAATTTTTTTTAACCTTTTTCCCTTTTTTAAACTACAAAACCGAAATCAATGAGCCTTTAACGCAAGCTGAATAAAGCAATGGTGTAACTGTATGCAAGGTCATTTTTTAAAAAAAATAATAAACTTTACCTTTTTTTTGAGAAACAAATTTTTAACAAAAACAAAATTTCCCCGGATGTGCCACGCCCACTTCAGATTTTTTGATGTGACTTTATTTCTATTATTAATATCTATTAATGCCTCAATTTTCAAAGCTTTACATCCATTGGTTAACGAGATATACAATCATAAATGTCAAAAATGGTCAAAATCTATTATCGGAAATTTTGAAATTCGTAAACCTTGTTCCCTTTTTTGAACTATTCAACCGAAACATCTGAGAATTTGATATAATTGAGCTTAAGTAATGAGGTAAGTGTATCCAGAAGCATTTTTCAAAAAAATTGAATTCTATATATATTTTTTCCAGACAACAAAATTTAAACAAAATGAAAATTTTACCCGGATGTGCCACGCCCACGTCAATATTTTTTGATTCATACATCTGTAAGGGGTAAGTTCAAATTATGTTTCAAATTTGAAGCTTCTATATCTTATAGATCACGAGATATGCATACATCAAAGTCAAACACATCAAAAAGTCGAGTTAAGGTTTCCAAAATTGCAAAATATAGAAAAATTCAAATTTTATATTTCAATCCACTGTGATATATTGTTTGAAAGAGCTCGTAAAGCACATTCAGAATCTGAAAAAAATAACTCTCTAAGTGAATTAGGTCACGTGCTAGAGCAGTCCAAAGTTGTCAATTTTGCTGTTTTTATACAGCTATAAAACAGGAAGTTGATATCGGAGGTCAAATATTAAAGTATCATCTGGTAGCCAAGGTCGATGACCTTTGACCTACTTAAGGTCAAGGTCATCAAATGTCAAGGTCACGAGATATGAGCCTTCAAAAATTGAAAAAATTCAACTTGAAATTGCAAAAAAGCAAATTCGAAATTCGAAAATCCACTTCCAAGAATTTTCTCTAATTTTTATGTTCTTTCATTTAATACCAAAATATTGAAATTCGGTTCAGCCAAATTGGCTGAATAGATTATGGAATGTTTCAGGAAAATCAAAATGGCGGTCAAAGTTCCACTTGCGGGTGAAATTTTATTTTAAAATCGGCTGTAGAATTACTTTGGCTACCCATCTGCATAATTTCGTTGAAATATTGAAATTTCACCGGAAGTTATTCAACCGGAACTTTAAATCGATTTTCCATTTAAACCGGAAATGAAGTGAAAATTTCGACTACGTCACTCGATTAACATTTGTGGTAAAACTTTTTTATTAAATCAACAGATCAATCTGACAAAGATTCAAAAAAAGTTTGAAAAAATCGAAATTCGATGAAAAATTGTGTACTACCAATTTTCGATATTTGAATTTTTTAAACTCAGAGGACATCGGAATTTAGTCACAGATTCCAAAAATGAAAACCCGAGCGAAATCGGCCCATAAATGTAGCTTCCAGAGTCGAAAAACCTGTTTTTACTCAGGTTGCAATGTGCAACTTGCACTTTTGCAAAAATGTTCCAATTTATATTCATTTGGTACGTCGCCACGATAAGATGTCAGGATATGTTGAGAATCTGATGCAACTGTTGCAGTTGAGGCTGTGTACTCTTTGGAAAAAACGAAAAAAAAAAAAAAAAAAAAAAAAAAAAAAAGAAACATTTCGAAAACAAACTGGGACTTTGCGGTAGCAAAGTCCCACAACTAGAGCCACACGTGGCACAGAGTGGAACTTTGCAAATGTGCAAATTTGCTAAAGGGAATTTAAAAAATAACGAACCTGAACGAAAATTTCCCAAATTGCAAAATATAAAAAATTCAAATTTTAGATCACAATCAATTGTGATATATCGTTCGAAAGAACTCGTAAAGCACATTCAGAATCTGGAAAAAAATACTCTCTAAGTGAGTTAGGTCACCTGCTAGAGCAGTTCAAAGTTGTCAATTTTGCTATTTTCGGACAGCTATAAAACCGGAAGTTGATATCGGAGGTCAAATATTAAAGTATCATCTAGTAGCAAAGGTCGATGACCTTTGATCCTAGAAAGGTCAATGTCAACAAAGGTAAAGGTCAAAACCGGAAAAAAGTATTTTTTTTAACCTTGTTCCCTTTTTTGAACTACAAAACCGAAATCAATGAGCCTTTAACACAAGCTGAATAAAGCAATGCTGTAACTGTATGAAATGTCATTTTTGAAAAAAAAATAATAAACTTTACCTTTTTTTTGATAAACAAATTTTTAACAAAAACAAAATTTCCCCGGATGTGCCACGCCCACGTCAGATTTTTTGATGTGACTTTATTTCTATTATTAATATCTATTAATGCCTCAATTTTCAAAGCTTTACATCCATTGGTTAACGAGATATACAATCATAAATGTCAAAAATGGTCAAAATCTATTATCGGAAATTTTGAAATTCGTAAACCTTGTTCCCTTTTTTGAACTATTCAACCGAAACTTCTGAGAATTTGATATAATTGAGCTTAAGTAATGAGGTAAGTGTATCCAGAAGCATTTTTCAAAAAAATTGAATTCTATATATATTTTTTCCAGACAACAAAATTTAAACAAAATGAAAATTTTACCCGGATGTGCCACGCCCACGTCAATATTTTTTGATTCATACATCTGTAAGGGGTAAGTTCAAATTATGTTTCAAATTTGAAGCTTTTATATCTTATAGATCACGAGATATGCATACATCAAAGTCAAACACACCAAAAAGTCGAGATAAGGTTTCCAAAATTGCAAAATATAGAAAAATTCAAATTTTATATTTCAATCCACTGTGATATATTGTTTGAAAGAGCTCGTAAAGCACATTCAGAATCTGAAAAAAATAACTTTCTAAGTGATTTAGGTCACGTGCTAGAGCAGTCCAAAGCTGTCAATTTTGCTGTTTTTATACAGCTATAAAACCGGAAGTTGATATCGGAGGTCAAATATTAAAGTATCATCTGGTAGCCAAGGTCGATGACCTTTGACCTACTTAAGGTCAAGGTCATCAAATGTCAAGGTCACGAGATATGAGCCTTCAAAAATTGAAAAAATTCAACTTGAAATTGCAAAAAAGCAAATTCGAAATTCGAAAATCCACTTCCAAGAATTTTCTCTAATTTTTATGTTCTTTCATTTAATACCAAAATATTGAAATTCGGTTCAGCCAAATTGGCTGAATAGATTATGGAATGTTTCAGGAAAATCAAAATGGCGGTCAAAGTTCCACTTGCGGGTGAAATTTTATTTTAAAATCGGCCATAGAATTACTTTGGCTACCCATCTGCATAATTTCGTTGAAATATTTAAATTTCACCGGAAGTTATTCAACCGGAACTTTAAATCGATTTTCCATTTAAACCGGAAATGAAGTGAAAATTTCGACTACGTCACTCGATTAACATTTGTGGTAAAACTTTTTTATTAAATCAACAGATCAATCTGACAAAGATTCAAAAAAAGTTTGAAAAAATCGAAATTCGATGAAAAATTGTGTACTACCAATTTTCGATATTTGAATTTTTTAAACTCAGAGGACATCGGAATTTAGTCACAGATTCCAAAAATGAAAACCCGAGCGAAATCGGCCCATAAATGTAGCTTCCAGAGTCGAAAAACCTGTTTTTACTCAGTGTGCAATGTGCAACTTGCACTTTTGCAAAAATGTTCCAATTTATATTCATTTGGTACCTCGCCACGATAAGACGTCAGGATGTTTTGAAAATCTGATGCAACTGTTCCAGTTGAGGCTGTGTACTCTTTGGAAAAAACGAAAAAAAAAAAAAAACTAGAGCCACACGTGGCACAGAGTGGGACTTTGCAAATGTGCAAATTGCTAATTTAGAAAAATAAATAGGCCTTGAACGTAAATCCTTAGCGCCAAAAAGGTCGACAACTTTTAAACTTTTGTGTTTTTTTTAAAGGTTGTGAAACCGGAATTAGTCACCAGACCTAACATTTGAACGTACCAGCTAAAATCCTTTATCAATGACCTTCATCCTACTGAAGGTCAAGGTCACTCAAGGTCAAATTCACGAGAAACAAGTCTTTAAAATTTGGTAATGCATACTGTAATAACAAGGGAAGTTGACGCTAGACATCAAATATGAAAGTATAAATGAACAGCCAAAGTCAATGACCTTAGATCCTAAAAAGGTCAAGGTCAACAAAGGTCAAGGTCAAAAACGAAATTTTTAATTTTTTTTAACCCTGTTCCGTTTTTATACGCCCTCATCTCTCTATGAGGACGTATATTGTAGTCACCCCTGTCCGTCCGTCCGTCCGTCCGTCCGTCGGTCCGTCCGTCAACATTTGCTCGTAAACGCTCTAAAAACTAGAGTTTTTGACGGAATCAAATGAAATTTGATATGTGTATACATTTTCATAAAACGAAGATCAAGTTCGAATTTGAGCTATTTTCGATCGTTAGAAGCAGAGTTATTGACCTTGCCCCAAATCCGTCGGTCCGTCCATCAACATTTCCTTGTAAACGCTCTAAAAACTCGAGTTTTTGACGGAATCAAATGAAATTTGATATGTGTATATATATTCAGAAAACGAAGATCAAGTTCGAATTTGAGCTATTTTCGATCGTTACAAGCAGAGTTATTGCCCTTGCCCCAAATCTTAAATATGCTATAACTCTCTTAGTTTTCAACCGATTTTGATGAAACTTAAAATGGATGTTATTGGACCTAAATCGAAAGATTTGTGAAAGTTTAGTTTTCTCCTGATTAAATTTTTTCCTTTTTTGACTTTTTCGTTAGGCGTTTATGGCCGTGGTCCACTATCTTTGGAACTACAAAGCCGAAATCTATGAACCTTTAACATACGCTTAATAAAGCAATGCTGTAACTGAATGCAAGGTCATTTTTTGAAAAAAAATTAAACTTGACCTTTTTTTTTGATAAACAAAATTTTGACAAAAACAGAATTTTACCCGGATGTGCCACGCCCACGTTAGATTTTTTTATGTGACTTTATTTATATTAATAATATCTTAGTATGACTAAATTAGCAAGCCTTTGCATGTATTGGTTAACGAGATATACAATCATAAATGTCAAAAAAGGTCAAAATCAATAATCGGAAATTTTGAAATTAATAAACCGTGTTCCCTTTTTTGAACTATACAGCCAAAATAGCTGAGATTATGATATAATATAGCTAAAGTAATGAGGTTGGTGTGTGCAGAAGCATTTTTAAAAAAAAATGTAGTCTATATGGATTTTTTTCAGACAACAAAATGTAAACAAAATCAAAATTTAACCCGGATGTGCCACGCCCATGTCAATTTTTTTTTGATGGATACATTGGTATGGGGAATGTTCACTTATGTTCAAATTTTCAAGCCTCTAAACTTAATAGATCATAAACTATGCATATATTACAGTAAAAAAATTCAAAAAACCGGGTAAAGGTTTTCAAAATAGCAAAATTTAAGAAAAAACTATTTTTGCATTACAATACATTGTGATATATCGTTCGAAAGAGCTCATGAAGCCCATTCAGAATATGCAAAAATGAACCTTCTAGGTTAATTAGGTCACCTGTAGGAGCAGTACAAAGTTGCGAATTTGGCTATTTTTGGACACCTATAAAACCGGAAGTTGATATCGGAGGTCAAATATTAAAGTATCATCAGGTAGCCACGGTCGATGACCTTTGACCTACTTAAGGTCAAGGTCATCAAAGGTCAAGGTCACGAGATATTAGCCTTCAAAAACTGAAAAAATTCAACCGGAAGTTGTATAAAAGGAAAATCGAAATTCAAAATTCGGCCTCCTAGTTTCTGGTCGGAATCGACTATAGTTTCCAGAAATACAAACAGCTAATACACCACACTTACCACCAAGGCCCCATTTTTCGTTTTATAAAAATATTACAAATCAACATGGCGGCCAAAGTATTTTTTTCGGGCTAAATTTTATTTTAAAATCGGCTGTAGAATTACGATTAATAACGATATACATAATTTCGTTGAAATATTTCAATTACACCGGAAGTTATTCAACCGGAAGTGAAAATCGATTTTCCACTTTAACCGGAAGTGACGCAAAAAATTTAAATACGTCAAATTGTTTACGTTAGTGACATGCATCTTTTATTAAAATTTCAGACTAATCCGAAAAAAACTGAAAAATGGTCCGAAAATTTCGAACTTCGGCCAAAAAATGTGTACTATGAATTTTCGAAATTTGAATTTTTTTAACTCGTATCATATTGGAATTTAGTCACAGATTCCAAAAATGAAAACCCGAGCAAAATCGGCCCAAAAATGTGGCTTCCAGGGTCAAAAAACCTGTTTTTGCTGATGTTGCATTGTGCAACTTGCACTTTTGCAAAAATTTTCCAATTTATATTTATGCAATACCTCGAAAAAAATGGACCTCAGAAGTTGCAAAAAGGTTGCTGCAGCTGTTGTAGTTTAGGCTGTGTACTGATTGTAAAAAACGAAAAAAAAAAAAAAAAAAAAAAAAAAAAAAACATTTCGAAAACAAACTGGGACTTTGCGGTAGCAAAGTCCCACAAAAAAAAAGAAAAAACATTTCGAAAACAAACTGGGACTTTGCGGTAGCAAAGTCCCACAACTAGAGCCACACGTGGCACAGAGTGGAACTTTGCAAATGTGCAAATTGCCAAGGGAAATGTTAAAAAAATCGACCATGAACGTAAATTCCCAAATTGCAAAATATAAAAAATTCAAATTTTAGATTACAATCAATTCTGATATATCGTTCGAAAGAACTCGTAAAGCACATTCAGAATCTGAAAAAAATTACTCTCTAAGTGAATTAGGTCACGTGCTAGAGCAGTCCAAAGTTGTCAATTTTGCTGTTTTCGGACAGCTATAAAACCGGAAGTTGATATCGGAGGTCAAATATTAAAGTATCATCTGGTAGCAAAGGTCGATGACCTTTGATCCTA
Source organism: Lottia scabra (assembly GCA_029955415.1). Taxonomy (NCBI): domain Eukaryota; kingdom Metazoa; phylum Mollusca; class Gastropoda; family Lottiidae; genus Lottia; species Lottia scabra. The sequence goes on along the minus strand of JARJEI010000030.1, from coordinate 1,868,926 downwards.
GAAAGGTCAATGTCAACAAAGGTCAAGGTCAGAACCGGAAAAAAATATTTTTTTTAACCTTGTTCCATTTTTTGAACTACAAAACCGAAATCAATGAGCCTTTAACACAAGCTGAATAAAGCAATGCTGTAACTGTATGCAAGATCATTTTAAAAAAAAATTAATAAACTTTACCTTTTTTTTGATAAACAAATTTTTAACAAAAACAAAATTTCCCCGGATGTGCCACGCCCACATCAAATTTGTTGATGTGACTTTATTTATATTATTAATATCTATTAATGCCTACATTTTCAAAGCTTTACATCCATTGGTTAACGAGATATACAATCATAAATGTCAAAAATGGTCAAAATCTATTATCGGAAATTTTGAAATTCCTAAACCTTGTTCCCTTTTTTTAACTATTCAACCGAAACATCTGAGATTTTGATATAATTGAGCTTAAGTAATGAGGTAAGTGTATGCAGAAGCATTTTTCAAAAAAATTGAATTCTATATATATTTTTTCCAGACAACAAAATTTAAACAAAATGAAAATTTTACCCGGATGTGCCACGCCCACGTCAATATTTTTTGATTCATACATCTCTAAGGGGTATGTTCAAATTATGTTTCAATTTTGAAGCTTCTATATCTTATAGTTCACGAGATATGCATACATCAAAGTCAAAAACTTCAAAAAGTCGATTTAAGGTTTCCAAATTTGCAAAATATAGAAAAATTCAAATTTTATATATCAATCCACTGTGATATATTGTTTGAAAGAGCTCGTAAAGCACATTCAGAATCTGAAAAAAATAACTCTCTAAGTGAATTAGGTCACGTGCTAGAGCAGTCCAAAGTTGTCAATTTTGCTGTTTTCGGACAGCTATAAACCCGGAAGTTGATGTCGGAGGTCAAATATTAAAGTATCACCTGGTAGCCAAGGTCGATGACCTTTGACCTACTGAAGGTCAAGGTCATCAAAGGTCAAGGTCACGAGATATGAGCCTTCAAAAATTGAAAAAATTCAACTTGAAATTGCAAAAGAGCAAATTCGAAATTCGAAAATCCACTTCCAAGAATTTTCTCTAATTTTCATGTTCTTTCATTTAATACCAAAATATTGAAATTCGGTTCAGCCAAATTGGCTGAATAGATTATGGAATGTTTCAGGAAAATCAAAATGGCGGTCAAAGTTCCACTTGCGGGTGAAATTTTATTTTAAAATCGGCCATAGAATTACTTTGGCTACCCATCTGCATAATTTCGTTGAAATATTTAAATTTCACCGGAAGTTATTCAACCGGAACTTTAAATCGATTTTCCATAAAAACCGGAAGTGAAGTAAAAATTTTGACTACGTCGCTTGATTAACATTTCTAATAAAACTTTTTTATTAAAATAGCAGATCAATTTGACTAAAATTGAAAAAATGTAAAAAAAAGTCGAAATTCGATAAAAAAATGTTGGGTACGAATTTTCGATATTTGAATTTTTTAATCTCATATGACATCTGAATTTAGTCAGAGATTCCAAAAATGAAAACCCGAGCAAAATCGGTTCATAAATGTGGCTTCTAGGGTCAAAAAACCTGTTTTTACTCAGGGTGCAATGTGCAATTTGCACTTTTGCAAAAATGTTCCAATTTATATTTAAGCAGTACCTCGCCTAAATCTAAGGTCTACAGTTGTCAACAGTTTACTGCAGCTGTTGCAGTTTAGGCTGTGTGCTCTTTGGGGAAAACGAAAAAAAAAAAAAACATTTCGATAACAAACTGGAACTTTGCGGTAGCAAAGTTCCACAACTAGAGCCACATGTGGCACAGAGTGGGACTTTGCAAATGTGCTAATTGCAAAGGGGAATTTTAAAAAAATGAGCCCTGAACGTAAATCCGAAGTATCAAAGAAGTCGACAACTTTTAAAATTTTTGATTTTTTGGAAAGGTTATGAAACCGGAAGTAGTCACCAGACCTAACATTTGAACATACCAGCCGAAAACCTTTATTAATAACCTTCAACCAACTGAAGGTCAAGGTCACTCAAGGTCAAATTCACGAGAAAAAAGTCTTTAAAATTTGGAAATGCATACAGTAATAACACCGGATGTTGACGCTAGACATAAAATATGACAGTATATATGAACAGCCAGAGTCAATGACCTTTGATCCTATGAAGGTCAAGGTCAACAAAGGTCAAGGTCAAAAACAAAATATAATATTTTTTTTAACCCTGTTCCCTTTTTTGAACCATAAAGCCGAAATCTATGAACCTTTAACACAAGCTACATAAAGCAATGCTGTAACTGTATGCAAGGTCATTTTTTGAAAAAAATTAAAATTTACCTTTTATTTTGATAAACAAAATTTTTACAAATACAAAATTTTACCCGGATGTGCCACGCCCATGTCAGATTTTTTTATGTGACTTCATTTATATTAACAATGTCTAAATATAACTAAATTTTCAAGCCTTTACATCTATTGGTTAACGAGATATGCAATCATAAATGTCAAAAAAGGTCAAAATCTATTTTCGGAAATTTTGAAATTAATAAACCTTGTTCCTTTTTTTGAACTATACAGCCGAAATAGCTGAGATTTTGATATAATTGAGCTAGAGTAATGAGGTTGATGTGTGCAAAAGCATATTTCAAAAAAATGTAGTCTATATGGATTTAAAAACAAAATATAAACAAAATTAAATTTCAACCCGGATGTGCCACGCCCATGTCAATTTTTTTTTATGAATACATTTATATTTGGTATGTTCACTAATGTTCTAATTTTCAAGCCTCTAAACGTAATAGATCATAAACTATGCATATATTAAAGTCAAAAAATTCAAAAAATTGGGTAAAGGTTTTCAAAATTGCAAAATTAAAAAAAAAACTAATTTTGCATTACAATACATTGTGATATATCGTTCGAAAGAGCTCATAAAGCCCATTCAGAATATGCATAAATTAACTCTCTAGGTTAATTAGGTCACCTGTAGGAGCAGTACAAAGTTGCGCATTTGGCTATTTTTGGACAGATATAAAACCGGAAGTTGATATCGGAGGTCAAATATTAAAGTATCACCAGGTAGCCAAGGTCGATGACCTTTGACCTACTAAAGGTTGTGGTCATCAAAGGTCAAGGTCACGAGATATAAGCCTTCAAATATTGAAAAAATTCAATTGCAAATTGCAAAAAAGCAAAATCGAAATTCAAAAATCGGCTTCCTGAGAATTCCCACAACTTTTATGTTCTTTCATTTGACACCAAAATCATTTAAATCGGATAAGCCGTAAGGTCGGAATAGCAAATGACATGTTTCAGGAAAATCAAAATGGCGGCTGAAATATCATTGCGATTTTCGATCTTTTTACCGCACACTTGTCCCATAACTCTAGCTACCGATCAGTACAAGTTTCGTTAAAAAATATCAATTACAGCGGAAGTGGGTCAATCGGAAGTTTGCACCCTTATAACGTGTAAACCGGAAGTGGCGCAAAACTTTTGACAACGCAGTTTTATTTACTACCCTGTTCTCTATCTTCAATAAAGATTTCAGATAAATCGGACAATTAGCAAAGAAAACAGAAAATATGGCCAAAAATTGCTAAAGTTTAGATACAAAAAGTGTGCAACGAATATTTGAAAATCAAATTTTTTTAACTCATAGGTAATTGGGATTTCGCTACAGATTCTAAAAATGAAAACCCGATCCAAATCGGCCCAAAAATGTAGCTTCCACGGTTGAAAAACCTGTTTTTACTCATGTTGCAATGTGCAACTTGCACTTTTGCAAAAATGTTCCAATTTATATTTATGCAATACCTCGAAAAAAAGTAACATATGGAGTTGTAAAGAGGTTGCTGCAGCTGTTGTAGTTTAGGCTGTGTGCCCTGTGTAAAAAACGAAAAAAAAAAAAAAAAAAACATTTCGAAAACAAACTGGGACTTTGCGGAAGCAAAGTCCCACAACTATAACCACACGTGGCACAGAGTGGAACTTTGCAAATGTGCAAATTGCTAAGGGGAATGTTAAAAAAATCGACCATGAACGTAAATCCCAAGTGCCAAAGAAGTCGACAACTTTTAAAATTTTTGTTTTTTTGAAAGGTTGTGAAACCGGAAGTAGTCACCAGACCTAACATTTGAACGTACCAGATAAAAACCTTTATCAATAACCTTCAACCTACTGAAGGTCAAGGTCATTCAAGGTCAAATTCACGAGAAACAAGTCTTTAAAATTTGGAAATGCATACAGTAATAACACCGGAAGTTGACGACAGACTTCAAATATGAAAGTATAAATGAACAGCCAAAGTCAATGACCTGTGATCCTAAAAAGTCAAGGTCAACAAAGGTCAAGGTCAAAAAGGAAAAAAAATATTTTGTTTAACCTTCTTCCCTTTTTTGAACTACAAAGCCGAAATCAATGAGCCTTCAACATAAGCTGAATAAAGCAATGCTGTAACTGTATGCAAGGTCATTTTTTGAAAAAAATATTAAACTTTACCTTTGTTTTGATAAACAAATTTTTAACAAAAAACAAATTTTACCCGGATGTGCCACGCCCACGTGAGATTTTATTTTAAACTTTATTTATATTAATAATATATATGAATGCCCAAATTTTCAAGCCTTTACATCCATTGGTTAACGAGATATACAATCAAAAATGTCAAAAAAGGTCAAAATATATTATCGGAAATTTTGAAATTCTTAAACCTTGTTCCCTTTTTTGAACTATTCAACCGAAACATCTGAGATTTTGATATAATTGAGCTAAAGTAATGAGGTAAGTGTGTGCAGAAACATTTTTCAAAAAAAATGAATTCTACATTAATTTTTTCCAGACAACAAAATTTTTAAAAAATGAAAATTTTACCCGGATGTGCCACGCCCACGTCAATAGTTTTTTGCTGAATACATCTATATGGGGTATGTTCAATTATGTTTCAAGTTTGAAGGTTCTATAACGTGTAGATCACGAGATATGCATACATCAAAGTCAAAAACTTCAAACAGTCGGGTTAAGGTTTCCAAAATTGCAAAATATAGAAAAATTAAAATTTTATATTTCAATCAATTGTGATATATCGTTCGAAAGAGCTCGTAAAGCACATTCAGAATCTGAAAAAAATAACTCTCTAAGTAAATTAGGTCAAGAACTAGACAATCCAAAGGTGTCAATTTTGCTGTTTTCGGACAGCTATAAAACCGGAAGTTGATGTCAGAGGTCAAATATTAAAGTATCATCTGGTAGTCAAGGTCAATGACCTTTGACCTACTTAAGGTCAACGTTATTAAAGATCAAGGTCACGAGATATGAGCCTTCAAAAATTGAAAAAATTCAACTTGAAATTGCAAAAAAGCAAATTCGAAATTCAAAAATTCACTTCCGTTGTTTTTCTCCAATTTTTACGTTCTTTCATTTGACACCAAAATTTTGAAATTCGGTTCAGCCAAATTGGCTGAATAAAAATCGAAATGTTTCAGGAAAATCAAAATGGCGGCCAAAGTTCCACTTGCGGGTAACATTTTATTTTAAAATCGGCCATAGAATTACTTTGGCTACCCATCAGAATAATTTCGATGAAATATTTAAATTTCACCGGAAGTTATTCAACCGGAACTTTAAATCGATTTTCCATTCAAACCGGAAGTGAAGTAAAAATTTCGACTACGTCACTTGATTAACATTTCTGATAAAACTTTTTTATTAAAATAGCAGATCAATCTGACTAAAATTGAAAAAATGTAAAAAAAAATCGAAATTCGATAAAATAATATGGGGTACGAATTTTCGATATTTGAATTTTTTGAACTCATATTACATCTGAATTTAGTCACAGATTCCAAAAATGAAAACCCGAGCAAAATCGGCCCAAAAATGTGGCTTCCAGGGTCAAAAAACCTGTTTTTACTCAGTGTGCAATGTGCAATTTGCACTTTTGCAAAAATGTTCCAATTTATATTTAAGCACTACCTCGCCTAAATCTAAGGTGTACAGTTGTCAAAAGTTTACTGCAGCTGTTGCAGTTTAGGCTGTGTGCTCTTTGGGGAAAACGAAAAAAAAAAAACATTTCGAAAACAAACTGGGACTTTGCGGAAGCAAAGTCCCACAACTAGAGCCACACGTGGCACAGAGTGGAACTTTGCAAATGTGCAAATTGCCAAGGGGAATGTTAAAAAAAAATCGACCATGAACGTAAATCCCAAGTGCCAAAGAAGTCGACAACTTTTAAAATTTTTGTTTTTTTGAAAGGTTGTGAAACCGGAAGTAGTCACCAGACCTAACATTTGAACGTACCAGATAAAAGCCTTTATCAATAACCTTCAACCTACTGAAGGTGAAGGTCATTCAAGGTCAAATTCACGAGAAACAAGTCTTTAAAAATTGGAAATGCATACAGTAATAACACTGGATGTTGACGACAGATTTCAAATATGAAAGAATAAATGAACAGCCAAAGTCAATGACCTTTGATCCTAAAAAGGTCAAGGTCAACAAAGGTCAAGGTCACCACCGAAAAAAAATATTTTTTTTAACCTTCTTCCCTTTTTTGAACTACAAAACCGAAATCAATGAGCCTTTAACACAAGCTGAATAAAAAGAATGCTGTAACTGTATGCAAGGTCATTTTTTAAAAAAAATAATTTTTAACAAAAACAAAATTTTCCCGGATGTACCACGCCCACTTCAGATTTTTTGATGTGACTATATTTATATTATTAATATCTTTTAATGCCTAAATTTTCAAAGCTTTACATCAATTGGTTAACGAGATATACAATCATAAATGTCAAAATGGTCAAAATCTATAATGGGAAATTTTGAAATTCCTAAACTTTGTTCCCTTTTTCGAACTATTCAACCGAAACATCTGAGATTTTGATATAATTGAGCTTAAGTAATGAGGTAAGTGTATGCAGAAGCACTTTTCAAAAAAATTGAATTCTATATATATTTTTTCCAGACAACAAAATTTAAACAAAATGAAAATTTTACCCAGATGTGCCACGCCCACGTCAATATTTTTTGATTCATACATCTGTAAGGGGTATGTTCAAATTATGTTTCAAATTTGAAGCTTCTATATCTTATAGATCACGAGATATGAATACATCAAAGTCAAAAACTTCAAAAAGTCGAGTTAGGGTTTCCATAATTGCAAAATATAAAAAATTCAAATTTTAGATTACAATCAATTGTGATATATCGTTCGAAAGAACTCGTAAAGCACATTCAGAATCTGAAAAAAATTACTCTCTAAGTGAATTAGGTCACGTGCTAGAGAAGTCCAAAGTTGTCAATTTTGCTGTTTTCGGAAAGCTATTAAACCGGAAGTTGATATCGGAGGTCAAATATTAAAGTATCATCTGGTAGCAAAGGTCGATGACCTTTGATCCTAGAAAGGTCAATGTCAAGGTCAAAACCGGAAAAAAAATATTTTTTTTAACCTTGTTCCCTTTTTTGAACTACAAAACCGAAATCAATGAGCCTTTAACACACGCTGAATAAAGCAATGCTGTAACTGTATGCAAGGTCATTTTTAAAAAAAATAAAATAAACATTACCTTTTTTTTTGATAAACAAATTTTTAACAAAAACAAAATTTCCCCGGATGTGCCACGCCCATGTCAAATTTTTTGATGTGACTTTATCTATATTATTAATATCTATTAATGTCTAAATTTTCAAAGCTTTACATCCATTGGTTAACGAGATATACAATCATAAATGTCAAAAATGGTCAAAATCTATTATCGGAAATTTTAAAATTCCTAAACCTTTTTCCCTTTTTTGAACTATTCAACCGAAACATCTGAGATTTTGATATAATTGAGCTTAAGTAATGAGGTCAGTGTATGCAGAAGCATTTTTCAAAAAAATTGAATTCTATATATATTTTTTCCAGACAACAAAATTTAAACAAAATGAAAATTTTACCCGGATGTGCCACGCCCACGTCAATGTTTTTTTGATTCATACATCTGGAAGGAGTATGTTCAAATTATGTTTCAAATTTGAAGCTTCTATATCTTATAGTTCACGAGATATACATACATCAAAGTCAAAAACTTCAAAAAGTCGAGTTAAGGTTTCCAAAATTGAAAAATTTAAAAAATTTAAATTTTGCATTACAATCCATTGTGATATATTTTTCGAAAGAGCTCGCAAAGCACGTTCAGAATCTGAAAACAATAAGTCTCTAAGTGAATTAGGTCACGTGCTAGAGCAGTCCAAAGTTGTCAATTTTGCTGTTTTCGGACAGCTATAAACCCGGAAGTTGATGTCGGAGGTCAAATATTAAAGTATCATCTGGTAGCCAATCTCGATGATCTTTGACCTACTGAAGGTCAAGGTCATCAAAGGTCAAGGTCACGAGATATGAGCCTTCAAAAATTGAAAAAATTCAACTTGAAATTGCAAAAAAGCAAATTCGAAATTCGAAAATCCACTTCCAAGAATTTTCTCTAATTTTTATGTTCTTTCATTTAATACCAAAATATTGAAATTCGGTTCAGCCAAATTGGCTGAATAGATTATGGAATGTTTCAGGAAAATCAAAATGGCGGTCAAAGTTCCACTTGCGGGTGAAATTTTATTTTAAAATCGGCCATAGAATTACTTTGGCTACCCATCTGCATAATTTCGTTGAAATATTTAAATTTCACCGGAAGTTATTCAACCGGAACTTTAAATCGATTTTCCATTCAAACCGGAAGTGAAGTAAAAATTTCGACTACGTCACTTGATTAACATTTCTAATAAAACTTTTTTATTAAAATAACAGATCAATCTGACTAAAATTGAAAAAATGTAAAAAAAAATCGAAATTCGATTAAAAAATGTGGGGTACGAATTTTCGATATTTGAATTTTTTGAACTCATATCACATCTGAATTTAGTCACAGATGCCAAAAATGAAAACCCGAGCAAAATCGGCCCAAAAATGTGGCTTCCAGGCTCAAAAAACCTGTTTTTACTAAGGGTGCAATGTGCAATTTGCACTTTTGCAAAAATGTTCCAATTTATATTCACCTAGTACCTCGCCTAAATCTAAGGTGTACAGTTGTCAAAAGTTTACTGCAGCTGTTGCAGTTTAGGCTGTGTGCTCTTTCGGGAAAACGAAAAAAAAAAAACATTTCGAAAACAAACTGGGACTTTGCGGAAGCAAAGTCCCACAACTAGAGCCACATGTGGCACAGAGTGGGACTTTGCAAATGTGCTAATTGCTAAGGGGAATTTAAAAAAAATGGGCCCTGAACGTTGATCCGAAGTATCAAAGAAGTCGACAACTTTTAAATTTTTTGATTTTTTGGAAAGGTTGTGAAACCGGAAGTAGTCACCAGATCTGACATTTGAACATACCATCCGAAAACCTTTATCAGTACTCTTCAACCTACTGAAGGTCAAGGTCACTCAAGGTCAAATTCACAAGAAACAAGTCTTTAAAATTTGGAAATGCATACAGTAATAACACCGGAAGTTGACGCTAGACATCAAATATGAAAGTATAAATGAACAGCTAAAGTCAATGACCTTTGATCCTTAAAAGGTCAAGGTCAACAAAGGTCAAGGTCAAAAACGGAAAAAATATTTTTTTTGACCCTGTTCCCATTTTTGAACCATAAAGCCGAAATCTATGAACCTTTAACATAAGCTGAATAAAGCAATGCTGTAACTGTATGCAAGGTCATTTTTTGAAAAAATTTAAACTTTACCTTTTTTTTTTTGATAAACAAAATTTTGACAAAACAAATTTTTACCCGGATGTGCCACGCCCAAGTCAGATTTTTTTTATGCTACTTTATTTATATTAATAACATCTTACTATGGTTGAATTATCAAGCCTTTGCATCTATTGGTTAACGCGATATACAATCATAAATGTCAAAAAAGGTCAAAATCTATAATCGGAAATTTTGAAATTAATAAACCTTGTTCCCTTTTTTGAACTGTACATCCGAAATAGCTGAGATTTTGATATAATTGAGATAAAGTAATGAGGTTGGTGTGTGCAGAAGCATTTTTCAAAAAAATGCTGTCTATATGGATTTTTTCCAGACAACAAAATGTTAACAAAATTAAAATTTAACCCGGATGTGCCACGCCCAAGTCAATTTTTGTTTGATGGATACATTTATATTGGGTATGTTCAATTATGTTACAATTTTCAAGTCTCTAAACTTATTAGATCATAAACTATGCATATATTAAAGTCGAAAAAATCAAAAAATCGGGTAAAGGTTTTCAAAATTGCAAAATTTAGAAAAAAAATAAGTTTGCATTTTAACACATTGTGATATATCGTTCGAAAGAGCTCATTCAGCTCATTCAGAATATGCAAAAATAAACTCCCTAGGTTAATTAGGTCACCTGTAGCAGAAGTACAAAGTTGCGAATTTGGCTATTTTCGGACAGCAATAAAACCGGAAGTTGATATCGGAAGTCAAATATCTAGGTATCAGCTGATAGCCTAGGTCAATGACCTTTGACCTACTAAAGGTCAAGGTCAGCAAAGGTCAAGGTCACGAGATATAAGCCTTCAAATAGTGAAAAAATTCAATCGCAAATTGCAAAAAAGCAAAATCGAAATTCAAAAATCGGCTTCCTGCGATCTCTTTTAATTTTTATGTTCTTTCATTTGACACCAAAATTTTGAAATTCGGTTCAGCCAAATTGGCTGAATAAAAATCGGAATGTTTCAGGAAAATCAAAATGGCGGCCTAAGTTCTACTTCCGGGTTGAATTTTATTTTAAAATCGGCTGTAGAATTACTTTGGCTACCGCTCAACAAAATTTCGTTGAATTTCATAAATATCGCCGGAAGTTATTCAACCGGAAGTGAAAATCGATTTTCCCCTTTAACCGGAAGTGACGCAAAAATTTTGAATACGTCAAATTGTTTACATTAGTGACATGCATCTTTTATTAAAATTTCAGATTAATCCGAAAAAAACTAAAATTTAGTCCAAAAATTTCGAAAATCGGCAAAAAAATTTATGCTACGAATTTTCGAAATTTGAAATTTGTTAACTCGTATTACATCGGAATTTAGTCACAGATTCCGAAAATGAAAACCCGAGGAAAATCGACCCAAAAATGTAGCTTCCAGAGTCGAAAAACCGGTTATTACTGAGGTTGCAATGTGCAATTTGCACTTTTGCAAAAATGTTCCAATTTATATTTAAAAAATAGGTCGCCATGATGCGACATCAGAACATATTTCAGAAATGTTGCAGCTAGCATAGTTTAGGCTGTGTGCCCTGTGTAACTTTCGAAAAAAAAAAAAAACTAGAGCCACATGTGGCACAGAGTGGGACTTTGCAAATGTGCTAATTGCTAAAGGAAATTTAAAAAAAATGGGCCCTGAACGTTGATACGAAGTATCAAAGAAGTCGACAACTTTTAAATTTTTTGATTTTTTGGAAAGGTTGTGAAACCGGAAGTAGTCACCAGATCTGACATTTGAACATACCATCCGAAAACCTTTATCAGTACTCTTCAACCTACTGAAGGTCAAGGTCACTCAAGGTCAAATTCACAAGAAACAAGTCTTTAAAATTTGGAAATGCATACAGTAATAACACCGGAAGTTGACGCTAGACATCAAATATGAAAGTATAAATGAACAGCTAAAGTCAATGACCTTTGATCCTTAAAAGGTCAAGGTCAACAAAGGTCAAGGTCAAAAACGGAAAAAATATTTTTTTTGACCCTGTTCCCATTTTTGAACCATAAAGCCGAAATCTATGAACCTTTAACATAAGTTGAATAAAGCAATGCTGTAACTGTATGCAAGGTGATTTTTTGAAAAAATTTAAACTTTACCTTTTTTTTTTGATAAACAAAATTTTGACAAAACAAATTTTTACCCGGATGTGCCACGCCCAAGTCAGATTTTTTTATGCTACTTTATTTATATTAATAACATCTTACTATGGTTAAATTATCAAGCCTTTACATCTATTGGTTAACGCGATATACAATCATAAATGTCAAAAAAGGTCAAAATCTATAATCGGAAATTTTGAAATTAATAAGCCTTGTTCCCTTTTTTGAACTATACATCCGAAATAGCTGAAATTTTGATATAATCGAGATAAAGTAATGAGGTTGGTGTGTGCAGAAGCATTTTTCAAAAAAATGCTGTCTATATGGATTTTTTCCAGACAACAAAATGTTAACAAAATTAAAATTTAACCCGGATGTGCCACGTCCAAGTCAATTTTTGTTTAATGGATACATTTATATTGGGTATGTTCAATTATGTTACAATTTTCAAGTCTCTAAACTTAATAGATCATAAACTATGCATATATTAAAGTCGAAAAAATCAAAAAATCGGGTAAAGGTTTTCAAAATTGCAAAATTTAGAAAAAAAATAAGTTTGCATTTTAACACATTGTGATATATCGTTCGAAAGAGCTCATTCAGCTCATTCAGAATATGCAAAAATAAACTCCCTATGTTAATTAGGTCACCTGTAGCAGAAGTACAAAGTTGCGAATTTGGCTATTTTCGGACAGCAATAAAACCGGAAGTTGATATCGGAAGTCAAATATCTAGGTATCAGCTGATAGCCTAGGTCAATGACCTTTGACCTACTAAAGGTCAAGGTCAGCAAAGGTCAAGGTCACGAGATATAAGCCTTCAAATAGTGAAAAAATTCAATCGCAAATTGCAAAAAAGCAAAATCGAAATTCAAAAATCGGCTTCCTGCGATCTCTTTTAATTTTTATGTTCTTTCATTTGACACCAAAATTTTGAAATTCGGTTCAGCCAAATCGGCTGAATAAAAATCGGAATGTTTCAGGAAAATCAAAATGGCGGCCAAAGTTCTACTGTCGGGTTGAATTTTATTTTAAAATCGGCTGTAGAATTACTTTGGCTACCGCTCAACAAAATTTCGTTGAATTTCATAAATATCGCCGGAAGTTATTCAACCGGAAGTGAAAATCGATTTTCCCTTTTAACCGGAAGTGACGCAAAAATTTTGAATACGTCAAATTGTTTACATTAGTGACATGCATCTTTTATTAAAATTTCAGATTAATCCGAAAAAAACTAAAATTTAGTCCAAAAATTTCGAAAATCGGCAAAAAAATTTATGCTACGAATTTTCGAAATTTGAAATTTTTTAACTCGTATGACATCGGAATTTAGTCACAGATTCCGAAAATGAAAACCCGAGGAAAATCGACCCAAAAATGTAGCTTCCAGAGTCGAAAAACCGGTTATTACTGAGGTTGCAATGTGCAATTTGCACTTTTGCAAAAATGTTCCAATTTATATTTAAAAAGTAGGTCGCCATGATGCGACATCAGAACATATTTCAGAAATGTTGCAGCTAGCATAGTTTAGGCTGTGTGCCCTGTGTAACATTCGAAAAAAAAAAAAAAAAAAAAAAAAGAATTGACATTTCGAAAACAAACTGGGACTTTGCGGTAGCAAAGTCCCACAACTAGAGCCACATGTGGCACAGAGTGGGACTTTGCAAATGTGCAAATTGCTAATTTAGAAAAATAAATAGGCCTTGAACGTAAATCCGAAGCGCCAAAAAAGTCGACAACTTTTAAACTTTTTTGTTTTTTTGAAAGGTTGTGAGACCGGAATTATTCACCAGACCTAACATTTTAACGTACCAGCTAAAATCCTTTATCAATGACCTTCATACTACTGAAGGTCAAGGTCACTCAAGGTCAAATTCACGAGAAACAAGTCTTTAAAATTTGGTAATGCATACTGTAATAACACCGGAAGTTGACGCTAGACATCAAATATGAAAGTATAAATGAACAGCCAAAGTCAATGACCTTAGATCCTAAAAAGGTCAAGGTCAACAAAGGTCAAGGTCAAAACCGAAATTTTTTAATTTTTTTTTAACCCTGTTCCGTTTTTGGAACTACAAAGCCGAAATCTATGAACCTTTAACATACGCTTAATAAAGCAATGTTGTAACTGAATGCAAGGTCATTTTTTGAAAAAAAATTAAACTTGACCTTTTTTTTGATAAACAAAATTTTGACAAAAACAGAATTTTACCCTGATGTGCCACGCCCACGTTAGATTTTTTTATGTGACTTTATTTATATTAATAATATCTTAGTATGACTAAATTAGCAAGCCTTTGCATGTATTGGTTAACGAGATATACAATCATAAATGTCAAAAAAGGTCAAAATCAATAATTGGAAATTTTGAAATTAATAAACCTTGTTCCCTTTTTTGAACTATACAGCCAAAATAGCTGAGATTATGATATAATATAGCTAAAGTAATGAGGTTGGTGTGTGCAGAAGCATTTTTAAAAAAAAATGTAGTCTATATGGATTTTTTTCAGACAACAAAATGTAAACAAAATCAAAATTAAACCCGGATGTGCCACGCCCATGTCAATTTTTTTTTTTGAAGGATACATTGGTATGGGGAATGTTCACTTATGTTCAAATTTTCAAGCCTCTAAACTTAATAGATCATAAACTATGCATATATTACAGTAAAAAAATTCAAAAAATCGGGTAAAGGTTTTCAAAATAGCAAAATTTAAGAAAAAACTATTTGTGCATTACAATACATTGTGATATATCGTTCGAAAGAGCTCATGAACCCCATTCAGAATATGCGAAAATGAACCCTCTAGGTTAGTTAGGTCACCTGTAGGAGCAGTACAAAGTTGCGAATTTGGCTATTTTTATACACCTATAAAACCGGAAGTTGATATCGGAGGTCAAATATTAAAGTATCATCAGGTAGCCAAGGTCGATGACCTTTGACCTACTTAAGGTCAAGGTCATCAAAGGTCAAGGTCACGAGATATTAGCCTTCAAAAACTGAAAAAATTCAACCGGAAGTTGCAAAAAAGGAAAATCGAAATTCAAAAATCGGATTCCTAGAGATTGGTCGCAATCGACTATAGTTTCCAAAAATACAAACATTATACACATCACACTTAACCCCAAGGCCCCATTTTTCGTTTTATAAAAATATTACAAATCAACATGGCGGCCAAAGTATTTTTTTCGGGCTAAATTTTATTTTAAAATCGGCTGTAGAATTACGATTAATAACGATATACATAATTTCGTTGAAATATTTCAATTACACCGGAAGTTATTTAACCGGAAGTGAAAATCGATTTTCCACTTTAACCGGAAGTGACGCAAAAAATTTGAATACGTCAAATTGTTTACGTTAGTGACATGCATCTTTTATTAAAATTTCAGATTAATCCGAAAAAAACTGAAAAATGGTCCGAAAATTTCGAACTTCGGCCAAAAAATGTGTACTATGAATTTTCGAAATTTGAATTTTTTTAACTCGTATCATATTGGAATTTAGTCACAGATTCCAAAAATGAAAACCCGAGCAAAATCGGCCCAAAAATGTGGCTTCCAGGGTCAAAAAACCTGTTTTTGCTGATTTTGCATTATGCAACTTGCACTTTTGCAAAAATTTTCCAATTTATATTTATGCAATACCTCGAAAAAAATGGACCTCAGAAGTTGCAAAAAGGTTGCTGCAGCTGTTGTAGTTTAGGCTGTGTACTGATTGTAAAAAACGAAAAAAAAAAAAAAAAAAAAAAAAACATTTCGAAAACAAACTGGGACTTTGCGGTAGCAAAGTCCCACAACTAGAGCCACATGTGGCACAGAGTGGGACTTTGCAAATGTGCAAATTGCTAAGGGAAATTTAAAAAAAATGGGCCCTGAACGTAAATCCGAAGTGGCAAAGAAGTCGACAACTTTTAAAATTTTTGGAAAGGTTGTGAAACTGGAAGTAGTCACCAGACCTAACATTTGAACATAGCAGCTGAAAACCTTTATCAATAACCTTCGTCTTACTGAAGGTCAAGGTCACTGACGGTCAAATTCACGAGAAACAAGTCTTTAAAATTTGGTAATGCATACTGTAATAACACCGGAAGTTCACGCTAGACATTAAATATGAAAGTATAAATGAACAGCCAAAGTCAATGACCTTTGATCCTAAAAAGGTCAAGGTCAACAAAGGTCAAGGTCAAAAACGAAATTTTTTATATTTTTAATCCTGTTCCCCTTTTGGAACTACAAAGCCGAAATCTATGAACCTTTAACATAAGCTTAATAAAGCAATGCTGTAACTAAATGCAAGGTCATTTTTTGAAAAAAAAATAAAATTTAACTTTTTTTTTAAAAACAAAATTTTGACAAAAAATGAATTTTACCCGGATGTGCCACGCCCACGTTAGATTTTTTTATGTGACTTTAATTATATTAATAATATCTTACTATGGCTAAATTAGCAAGCCTTTGCATGTATTGGTTAACGAGAT
This sequence comes from Lottia scabra, assembly GCA_029955415.1. Lineage (NCBI taxonomy): Eukaryota > Metazoa > Mollusca > Gastropoda > Lottiidae > Lottia > Lottia scabra. Next base: position 1,852,627 of record JARJEI010000030.1, on the reverse strand, counting down.
ATACAATAATAAATGTCAAAAAAGGTCAAAATCTGTAAACGGAAATTTTGAAATTAATAAATGTTGTTCCCTTTTTTGAACTATACAGCCAAAATAGCTGAGATTATGATATAATATAGCTAAAGTAATGAGGTTGATGTGTGCAGAAGCATTTTTCCAAAAAATGTAGTTTATATTAATTTTTTCCAGACAACAAAATGTAAACAAAATTAAAATTTAACCCGGATGTGCCACGCCCATGTCGATTTTTTTTTTGATGGATACATTGGTATGGGGTATGTTCACTTATGTTCAAATTTTCAAGCCTCTAAACTTAATCGATCATAAACTATGCATATATTAAAGTAAACAAATTCAAAAAATCGGGTAAAGGTTTTCAAAATTGCAAAATTTAAGAAAAAAACTAATTTTGCATTACAATACATTGTGATATATCGTTCGAAAGGGCTCATGAAGCCCATTCAGAATATGCAAAAATGAACCCTCTAGGTTAATTAGGTCACCTGTAGGAGCAGTACAAAGTTGCGAATTTGGCTAATTTTGGACACCTATAAAACCGGAAGTTGATATCGGAGGTCAAATATTAAAGTATCATCAGGTAGCCAAGGTCGATGACCTTTGACCTACTAAAGGTCAAGGTCATCAAAGGTCAAGGTCACGAGATATGAGCCTTCAAAAACTGAAAAAATTCAACCGGAAGTTGCCAAAAAGGAAAATCGAAATTCAAAAATCGGCTACCTAGAGATTGGTCGCAATCGACTATAGTTTCCAAAAATACAAACATCACACACGTCACACTTACCACCAAGGCCCCATTTTTCGTTTTATAAAAATGTATCAAATCAACATGGCGGACAAAGTATTTTTTTCGGACTAAATTTTATTTTAAAATCGGCTGTAGAATTACGATTAAGAACGATATACATAATTTCGTTGAAATATTTCAATTACACCGGAAGTTATTCAACCGGAAGTGAAAATCGATTTTCCCCTTTAACCGGAAGTGACGCAAAAAATTTGAATACGTCAAATTGTTTACGTTAGTGACATGCATCTTTTATTAAAATTTCAGATTAATCCGAAAAAAACTGAAAAATGGTCCGAAAATTTCGAACTTCGACCAAAAAATGTGTACTATGAATTTTCGGAATTTGAATTTTTTTAACTCGTATCATATTGGAATTTAGTCACAGATTCCAAAAATGAAAACCCGAGCAAAATCGGCCCAAAGATGTGGCTTCCAGGGTCAAAAAACCTGTTTTTGCTGATGTTGCATTGTGCAACTTGCACTTTTGCAAAAATTTTCCAATTTATATTTATGCAATACCTCGAAAAAAATGGACCTCAGAAGTTGCAAAAAGGTTGCTGCAGCTGTTGTAGTTTAGGCTGTGTACTGATTGTAAAAAACGAAAAAAAAAAAAAAACTAGAGCCACATGTGGCACAGAGTGGGACTTTGCAAATGTGCAAATTGCTAAAGGAATTTGAAAAAATGGGCCCTGAACGTAAATCCAAAGTGTCAAAGAAACTTTTAAAATATTTGAATTTTGGGAAAGGTTGTGAAACCGGAAGTAATCACGAGACCTAACATTTGAACATAGGAGCTGAAAACCTTTATCAACAACCTTCAACCTACTGAAGGTCAAGGTCACTCAAGGTCACATTTACGAGAAACAAGTCTTTAAAATTTGGAAATGCATACAGTAATAACACCGAAAGTTGACGCTACAATCAAATATGAAAGTATAAATGAACAGCCAAAGTCAATGACCTTTGATCCTAAAAAAAAGGTCAAGGTCAAGAACGAAATTTTTTTATTTTTTTAACCTTGTTCCCTTTTTTGAACTACAAAGCCGAAGTCAATGAGCCTTTAACATAAGCTGAATAAAGCAATGCTGTAACTGTATGCAAGGTCATTTTTTTGAAAAAAATTCAAACTTAACCTTTTTTTGGGATAAACAATATTTTGACATAAACAAAATTGTACCCGGATGTGCCACGCCCACGTCAGATTTTTTAATGTGACTTTATTCATAATATTAATATCTTACCATGGCTAAATTATCAAGCCTTTGCATCTATTGGTTAATGAGATATACAATCATAAATGTCAAAAAAGGTCAAAATCTATAATCGGAAATTTTGAAATTAATAAACCTTGTTCCCTTTTTTGAACTATACAGCCGAATTAGCTGAGATTTTGATATAATAGAGATAAAGTAATGAGGCTGGTGTGTGCAGAAGCATTTTTAAAAAAATGTAGTCTATATGATTTTTTTCCAGACAACAAAATGTTAACAAAATTAAAATTTAACCCGGATGTGCCAAGCCCATGTAAATTTATTTTTGATGGATACATTTATATGTGGTATGGTTACTTATGTTCAAATTTTCAAGACTCTAAACTTAATAGATCATAAACTATGCATATATTAAAAGTCAAAAAATTCAAAAAATCGGGTAAAGGTTTTCAAAATTGCAAATTTTAAAGAAAACTAATTTTGCATTACAATACATTGTGATATATCGTTCGAAAGAGCTCATGAAGCCCATTCAGAATACGCAAAAATGAACCCTCTAGGTTAATTAGGTCACCTGTGGGAGCAGTACAAATTTGCGAATTCGGCTATTTTTGGACGGCTATAAAACCGGAAGTTGATATCGGAGGTCAAATATTAAAGTATCATCAGGTAGCCAAGGTCAATGACCTTTGACCTACAATGACCTTTGACCTACTTAAGGTCAAGGTCATCAAAGGTCAAGGTCACGAGATATAAGCCTTCAAAAACTGAAAAAATTCAACCGGAAGTTGCCAAAAAGGAAAATCGAAATTCAAAAATCGGCTACCTAGAGATTGGTCGCAATCGACTGTAGTTTCCAAAAATACAAACATCACACACGTCACACTTACCACCAAGGCCCCATTTTTCGTTTTATAAAAATATATCAAATCAACATGGCGGACAAAGTATTTTTTTCGGACTAAATTTTATTTTAAAATCGGCTGTAGAATTACGATTAATAACGATATACATAATTTCGTTGAAATATTTCAATTACACCGGAAGTTATTCGACCGGAAGTGAAAATCGACTTTCCACTTTAACCGGAAGTGACGCAAAATTTTTGAATACGTCAAATTGTTTGCATTAGTGACATGCATCTTTTATTAAAATTTCAGATTAATCCGAAAAAAACTGAAAAATGGTCCAAAAATTTCGAAAATCGGCCAAAAAATGTATACTACGAATTTTCGAAATTTGAAATTTTTTAACTCGTATCACATCGGAATTTAGTCACAGATTCCAAAAATGAAAACCCGAGCAAAATCGGCCCAAAAATGTGGCTTCCAGGGTAAAAAAACCGGTTTTTGCTGATGTTGCAATGTGCAACTTGCACTTTTGCAAAAAATTTCCAATTTATATTTATGCAATACCTCGAAAAAAATGGACCTCAGAAGTTGCAAAAAGGTTGCTGCAGATATTGTAGTTTAGGCTGTGTGCCCTGTGTAAAAAACGAAAAAAAAAAAAAAACTAGAGCCACACGTGGCACAGAGTGGGACTTTGCAAATGTGCAAATTTGGTACAGGGAATTTAAAAAAAACGAACCTGAACGAAAATTTCCCAAATTGCAAAAATAAAAAATTCAAATTTTTGATCACAATCAATTGTGATATATCGTTCGAAAGAACTCGTAAAGCACATTCAGAATCTGAAAAAAATAATTCTCTAAGTGAATTAGGTCACGTGCTAGAGCAGACCAAAGTTGTCAATTTTGCTGTTTTTGGACAGCTATAAAACCGGAAGTTGATATCGGAGGTCAAATATTAAAGTATCATCTGGTAGCAAAGGTCGATGACCTTTGATCCTAGAAAGGTCAATGTCAACAAAGGTCAAGGTCAAAACCGGAAAAAAAATATTTTTTTTAACCTTGTTCCTTTTTTTGAACTACAAAACCGAAATCAATGAGCCTTTAACACAAGCTGAATAAAGCAATGGGGTAACTGTATGCAAGGTCATTTTTTAAAAAAATAATAAACTTTACCTTTTTTGTTGATAAACAAATTTTTTACTAAAACAAAATTTCCCCGGATGTGCCACGCCCACGTCAGATTTTTTGATGTGACTTTATTTCTATTATTAATATCTATTAATGCCTAATTTTTTAAAGCTTTACATCCATTGGTTAATGAGATATACAATCATAAATGTCAAAAATGGTCAAAATCTATTATCGGAAATTTTGAAATTCCTAAACCTTGTTCCCTTTTTTGAACTATTCAACTGAAACATCTGAGATTTTGATATAATTGAGCTTAAGTAATGAGGTAAGTGTATGCAGAAGCATTTTTTAAAAAAAATGAATTCTATATATATTTTTTCCAGACAATAAAATTTAAACAAAATGAAAATTTTACCCGGATGTTCCACGCCCACGTCAATGTTTTTTGATTCATACATCTGTAAGGGGTATGTTCAAATTATGTTTCAAATTTGAAGCTTCTATATCTTATAGATCACGAGATATACATACATCTATGTCAAAGAATTCAAAAAATCGGGTAAAGGTTTCCAAAATTGAAAAATTTAAAAAATTGAAATTTTGCATTACAATCCATTGTGATATATTTTTCGAAAGAGCTCGCAAAGCGCGTTCAGAATCAGAAAAAAATAAGTCTCTAAGTGAATTAGGTCGCGTGCTAGAGCAGTCCAAAGTTGTCAATTTTGCTGTTTTCGGACAGCTATAAACCCGGAAGTTGATGTCGGAGGTCAAATATTAAAGTATCATCTGGTAGCCAAGGTCGTTGACCTTTGACCTACTAAAGGTCAAAGTCATCAAAGGTCAAGGTCACGAGATATGAGCCTTCAAAAATTGAAAAAATTCAACTTGAAATTGCAAAAAAGCAAATTCGAAATTCAAAATTTCACTTCCGTTGTTTTTGTCCAATTTTTATGTTCTTCCATTTGACACCAAAATTTTGAAATTCGGTTCAGCCAAATTGGCTGAATAAAAATCGGAATGTTTCAGGAAAATCAAAATGGCGGCCAAAGTTCCACTTGCGGGTGAAATTTTATTTTAAAATCGGCCATAGAATTACTTTGGCTACCCATCTGCATAATTTCGTTGAAATATTTAAATTTCGCCGGAAGTTATTCAACCGGAACTTTAAATCGATTTTCCATTTAAACCGGAAGTGAAGTAAAAATTTCGACTACGTCACTCGTTTAACATTTCTGATAAAACTTTTTTATTAAAATATCAGATCAATCTGACAAAGACTCAAAAAAAATTTCAAAAAATCGAAATTCGATGAAAAAATGCGATAACCGAATTTTCGATATTTGAAATTTTTAAACTCATATGACAACTGAATTTAGCCACAGATTCCAAAAATGAAAACCCGAGCAAAATCGGCCAATAAATGTAGCTTCCAGATTCGAAAAACCTGTTTTTACTCATGTTGCAATGTGCAACTTGCACTTTTGCAAAAATGTTCCAATTTATATTCATTTGGTACCTCGCCACGATAAGACGTCAGGATGTTTTGAAAATCTGATGCAACTGTTCCAGTTGAGGCTGTGTACTCTTTGGAAAAAACGAAAAAAAAAAAAAAAGAAAAAACATTTCGAAAACAAACTGGGACTTTGCGGTAGCAAAGTCCCACAAAAAAACATTTCGAAAACAAACTGGGACTTTGCGGTAGCAAAGTCCCACAAAAAACTAGATCCATAGGCTTTGCATGGTTCTGAGCAGTGCGTAACAGTTTTGGAATTACTTAAAAACTGTTTTTAAAACTGTCTGTATTGGTATTATTTCTAGACAAAGAAAGCTACCACAACTAGCGAAACCTTGGATGTTACTTGTAAAGTCAAAAATCGCAAATTTGAATTGCTTACAAAACTGGATGTATACATCGGACAACAAATATGAATACATAGTCGGATAGATCTCATCGAGGGCAAAAACTTTTGTTCAGGTCACAATGTCACCAAAGGTCAAGGTTACGAGGTATGAGTCTTGAAAGTTTTTGTAATTACTGAAAAAAATAAAACGGAAATTCAAGAAAGGCAAAACGGAAGATCAAAAATCGATTAACAATGCTTTGAATGCAATCGACTGTAGTTTCCAAAAATATCAAAGTTACGAATTCCGCTCATAAGCCTGAGGCCCCATTTTGAGTTTTACAAAAGTTAGTCATATCAATATGGCGGCCGATTTGTAACTTCCGGGTTAATTTTTTTTATTTCAAATTGTTGATATACCATAATGTTAAATATTGCAAAAAACAAATTTCAAATATATTCAAAATTCCGGAAGTTGAAATTTCAAATTTACAACCTAATTACGTCAAAACCGGAAGTGGTATCAATTTTTCGGAAACAGAATTTGGATTGCAATCGAAATATCTTTCCATCTGTAAATTTTCAGATCGATTGAAATAAAATTTGAAAAAAACACGCACAGTTACAATGGAAATTTGCACAAAATGTTCAAATTTTAAATCGTGCAATTTTAATTTAAGTTTATATTGTCGTACATCATTGGAAAGAGCAAATTGCGCATAATATGATTGTTAAATCATTTTTGACGCATTTACGCTAGGTCACGTGACAGGGCTGTTTAAAGTAAAAAATCACAAATTTCAATTGCCTATAAAACCGGAAGTATACATCGGATCACAAACATGAATACATCATTGGATAGATTTCATCAAGGGCAATAACTTTTGTTCAGGTACAAAGGTCACCAAAGGTCAAGGTCAAAAGATATGAGCCTTGAAAGTTTTAGTAATTGCATAAAAAATCAAAACGAAAATAAAAAAAAAATTGAAATCAAAATTCAAAAATCGGCGCCTAGACTTTTTTAGCAATCTATTGTAGTTTCCAAAAATACTAAAGTTACGGATGCCGCTCATAACCCTGAGGCCCCATTTTTAATTTTACAAAAGTTACTCATATCAAAATGGCGGATGATCTGTTACTTCCGGGTCGGATTTTTTTATTTCAAATTGTTGTTATTACAAATTGTAACACAATGCAAAAAACAAATTTCAAATATCTTCAAAATTCCGGAAGTTGAAATTTTAAATTTGCAAGCTAATTACGTCATAACCGGAAGTGGTATCAAAATTTTGAAAACTGCATTTTATTCAGAATCAAAATGTCTATACACCTGCAAATTTGCAGATCGAACGAAATAAAATTGTAGAAGTTGAAAAAAACGCAAAAATTAAAATTAAGGAAATAGACAACTAAAAGTCAAAATTGGAGAGGTTTAAAACTTTTATTTAGTAGTGCACAGTTATAGAAAACAGTTCAAAACAGTTTGATAAAAATCGGATCAAAAATAGAGCTGTGAGATTCCAAAAACCAAAATTGTGTTTTTTGTTCTACCTCATTTCCGGTTTGTCAAAATGGCACCAATTTATATTTAATAGTTGATGGTCAACAATTTATCGTAGGGAATTGAACAAATCTGTATGTGGCATGTTGCCTTCTTACTAAAATAGCGAGTGTAAAATTCGAAAAAAAAAAAAAACTAGATCCATAGGCTTTGCATGGTTCTGAGCAGTGCGTAACAGTTTTGAAATTATTTAAAAACTGTTTTTAAAAGGGTCTGTATTGGTATTATTTCTAGACAAAGAAAGCTACCACTACTAGCGAAACCTTGGATGTTACTTGTAATGTCAAAAATCGCAAATTTCAATTGCTTATAAAACCGGAAGTATACATCGGACAACAAACATGAATACATCGTTGGATAGATCTCAACGAGGGCAACAACTTTTGTTCATCTACCAAGGTCACCAAAGGTCAAGGTCAAAAGATATCATCCTTGAAAGTTTTAGTAATTGCATAAAAAAATTAAAACGGAAATAAAAAAAAATTGAAATCAAAATGAACAAATCGGCGTCTATACTTTGTATAGCAATCGACTGAAATTTCCAAAAATAATAAAATTACGGATTCCGCCCATAAGCCTGAGGCCCCATTTTTAACTTTATGAAAGTTACTCATATCAAAATGGTGGATGATCTGTTACTTCTGGGCCGGATTTTCTTTATTTCAAATTGTTGCTATAACAAATTGTAACACATTGCAAAAAACAAATTTCAAATATCTTCAAAATTACGGAAGTTGAAACTTCAAATTTACAAGCTAATTACATCAAAACCGGAAGTGATATCGAAATTTTGAAAACAGAGTTTTGTTCGCAATCAAAATATCATTCTATCTGTGAATTTTCATATCGATTGAAATAAAATTTGAAAAAAACACGCACAGTTACAATGGAAATTTGCACAAAATTTTCAAATTTTAAATCGTGCAATTTTAATTTAAGACTATATTGTCATACATCATTGGAAAGAGAAAATTACGCATAATATGATTGTTTTATCATTTTTGAAGTATATACACTAGGTCACGTGACAGGACTGTTTTAAGTCAAAAATCACAAATTTCAATTGCCTATAAAACCGGAAGTATACATCGGATCACAAACATGAATGCATCATTGGACAGATTTCATCAAGGACAATAACTTTTGTGCAGGTACCAAGGTCACCAAAGGTCAAGGTCAAAAGATATGAGCCTTGAAAGTCTTAGTAATTGCATAAAAAATCAAAACGGAAATAAAAAAGAAAATTGAAATCAAAATTCAAAAATCGGCGCCTAGACTTTTTTAGCAATCGACTGTAGTTTCCAAAAATAATAAAATTACGGATTCCGCCCATAACCCTGAGGCCCCATTTTTAATTTTATCAAATTTACTCATATCAAAATGGCGGATGATCTGTTACTTCCGGGTCGGATTTTTTTATTTCAAATTGTTGTTATAACAAATTGTAACACATTCCAAAAAATAAATTTCAAATATCTTCAAAATTCCGGAAGTTTAAATTTTAAATTTGCAAGCTAATTACGTCATAACCGGAAGTGGTATCAAAATTTTGAAAACTGCATTTTGTTTGGAATCAAAATGTCTACCCACCTGCAAATTTGCAGATCGAACGAAATAAAACTGTAGAAGTTGAAAAAAACGCAAAAATTAAAATTAAGAAAATAGTCAACTAAAAGTCAAAATTAGAGAAGTTTAAAACTTTTATTTAGTAGCGCACAGTTATAGAAAACAGTTCAAAACAGTTTGATAAAAATCGGATCAAAAATAGAGCTGTGAGATTCCAAAAACCAAAACTGTGTTTTTTGTTCTACCTCATTTCCGGTTTGTCAAAATGGCACCAATTTATATTTAATAGTTGATGGTCAACAATTTATCGTAGGGAATTAAACAAATCTGTATGTGGCATGTTGCCTTCTTACTAAAATAGCGAGTGTAAAATTCGAAAAAAAAAAAAAAAAAATAGCCGTTTGCAAAACAATGCAGTGCGTTCGATTATCGAACGCACTGCAAAAAATAGCCGTTTGCAAAACAATGCAGTGCGTTCGATTATCGAACGCACTGCAAAAAAACATTTCGAAAACAAACTGGGACTTTGCGGTAGCAAAGTCCCACAACTAGAGCCACACGTGGCACAGAGTGGAACTTTGCAAATGTGCAAATTTGCTAAAGGGAATTTAAAAAACAACGAACCTGAACGAAAATTTCCCAAATTGCAAAATATAAAAAATTCAAATTTTAGATCACAATCAATTGTGATATATCGTTCGAAAGAACTCGTAAAGCACATTCAGAATCTGGAAAAAAATACTCTCTAAGTGAGTTAGGTCACGTGCTAGAGCAGTCCAAAGTTGTCAATTTTGCTGTTTTCGGACAGCTATAAAACCGGAAGTTGATATCGGAGGTCAAATATTAAAGTATCATCTGGTAGCAAAGGTCGATGACCTTTGATCCTAGAAAGGTCAATGTCAACAAAGGTCAAGGTTAAAACCGGAAAAAAATATTTTTTTTAACCTTGTTCCCTTTTCTGAACTACAAAACCGAAATCAATGAGCCTTTAACACAAGCTGAATAAAGCAATGCTGTAACTGTATGAAATGTCATTTTAAAAAAAAAATAATAAACTTTACCTTTTTTTTGATAAACAAATTTTTAACAAAAACAAAATTCCCCCGGATGTGCCACGCCCACGTCAGATTTTTTGATGTGACTTTATTTCTATTATTAATATCTATTAATGCCTCAATTTTCAAAGCTTTACATCCATTGGTTAACGAGATATACAATCATAAATGTCAAAAATGGTCAAAATCTATTATCGGAAATTTTGAAATTCGTAAACCTTGTTCCCTTTTTTGAACTATTCAACCGAAACATCTGAGAATTTGATATAATTGAGCTTAAGTAATGAGGTAAGTGTATCCAGAAGCATTTTTCAAAAAAATTGAATTCTATATATATTTTTTCCAGACAACAAAATTTAAACAAAATGAAAATTTTACCCGGATGTGCCACGCCCACGTCAATATTTTTTGATTCATACATCTGTAAGGGGTAAGTTCAAATTATGTTTCAAATTTGAAGCTTCTATATCTTATAGATCACGAGATATGCATACATCAAAGTCAAACACATCAAAAAGTCGAGTTAAGGTTTCCAAAATTGCAAAATATAGAAAAATTCAAATTTTATATTTCAATCCACTGTGATATATTGTTTGAAAGAGCTCGTAAAGCACATTCAGAATCTGAAAAAAATAACTCTCTAAGTGAATTAGGTCACGTGCTAGAGCAGTCCAAAGTTGTCAATTGTGCTGTTTTTATACAGCTATAAAACCGGAAGTTGATATCGGAGGTCAAATATTAAAGTATCATCTGGTAGCCAAGGTCGATGACCTTTGACCTACTTAAGGTCAAGGTCATCAAATGTCAGGGTCACGAGATATGAGCCTTCAAAAATTGAAAAAATTCAACTTGAAATTGCAAAAAATCAAATTCGAAATTCGAAAATCCACTTCCAAGAATTTTCTCTAATTTTTATGTTCTTTCATTTGATACCAAAATATTGAAATTCGGTTCAGCCAAATTGGCTGAATAGATTATGGAATGTTTCAGGAAAATCAAAATGGCGGTCAAAGTTCCACTTGCGGGTGAAATTTTATTTTAAAAACGGCTGTAGAATTACGATGGCTACCCATCAGCCTAATTTCGTTGAAATATTTAAATTTCGCCGGAAGTTATTCAACCGGAACTTTAAATCGATTTTCCATTCAAACCGGAAGTGAAGTGAAAATTTCGACTACGTCACTCGATTAACATTTCTGGTAAAACTTTTTTATTAAATCAACAGATCAATCTGACAAAGATTCAAAAAAAGTTTGAAAAAATCGAAATTCGATGAAAAATTGTGTACTACCAATTTTCGATATTTGAATTTTTTAAACTCAGAGGACATCGGAATTTAGTCACAGATTCCAAAAATGAAAACCCGGGCAAAATCGGCCCATAAATGTAGCTTCCAGTGTCAAAAAACCTGTTTTTGCTCAGGTTGCAATGTGCAATTTGCACTTTTGCAAAAATGTTCCAATTTATATTCATTTGGAACGTCGCCACGATAAGATGTCAGGATATGTTGAGAATCTGATGCAACTGTTGCAGTTGAGGCTGTGTACTCTTTGGAAAAAACGAAAAAAAAAAAAAAAAAAAAAAAAAAAAAGAAACATTTCGAAAACAAACTGGGACTTTGCGGTAGCAAAGTCCCACAACTAGAGCCACATGTGGCACAGAGTGGGACTTTGCAAATGTGCAAATTGCTAATTTAGAAAAATAAATAGGCCGTGAACGTAAATCCGAAGCGCCAAAAAAGTCGACAACTTTTAAACTTTTTTTGTTTTTTTGAAAGGTTGTGAAACCGGAATTAGTCACCAGACCTAACATTTGAACGTACCAGCTAAAATCCTTTATCAATGACCTTCATCACTCAAGGTCAAATTCACGAGAAACAAGTCTTTAAAATTTGGTAATGCATACTGGAATAACACCGGAAGTTGAAGCTAGACATCAAATATGAAAGTATAAATGAACAGCCAAAGTCAATGACCTTAGATCCTAAAAAGGTCAAGGTCAACAAAGGTCAAGGTCAAAAACGAAATTTTTTAATTTTTTTTTAACCCTGTTCCGTTTTTGAAACTACAAAGCCGAAATCTATGAACCTTTAACATACGCTTAATAAAGCAATGCTGTAACTGGATGCAAGGTCATTTTTTGAAAAAACATTGAACTTGACCTTTTTTTTTGATAAACAAAATTTTGACAAAAACAGAATTTTACCCGGATGTGCCACGCCCACGTTATATCTTTTTATGTGACTTTATTTATATTAATAATATCTTAGTATGACTAAATTAGCAAGCCTTTGCATGTATTGGTTAACGAGATATACAATCATAAATGTCAAAAAAGGTCAAAATCAATAATCGGAAATTTTGAAATTAATAAACCTTGTTCCCTTTTTTGAACTATACAGCCAAAATAGCTGAAATTATGATATAATATAGCTAAAGTAATGAGGTTGGTGTGTGCAGAAGCATTTTTTAAAAAAAATGTAGTCTATATGGATTTTTTTCAGACAACAAAATGTAAACAAAATCAAAATTTAACCCGGATGTGCCACGCCCATGTCAATTTTTTTTTGATGGATACATTGGTATGGGGAATGTTCACTTATGTTCAAATTTTCAAGCCTCTAAACTTAATAGATCATAAACTATGCATATATTACAGTAAAAAAATTCAAAAAATCGGGTAAAGGTTTTCAAAATAGCAAAATTTAAGAAAAAACTATTTTTGCATTACAATACATTGTGATATATCGTTCGAAAGAGCTCATGAAGCTCATTCAGAATATGCAAAAATGAACCCTCTAGGTTAATTAGGTCACCTGTAGGAGCAGTACAAAGTTGCGAATTTGGCTATTTTTGGACACCTATAAAACCGGAAGTTGATATCGGAGGTCAAATATTAAAGTATCATCAGGTAGCCAAGGTCGATGACCTTTGACCTACTTAAGGTCAAGGTCATCAAAGGTCAAGGTCACGAGATATTAGCCTTCAAAAACTGAAAAAATTCAACCGGAAGTTGTATAAAAGGAAAATCGAAATTCAAAATTCGGCCTCCTAGTTTCTGGTCGGAATCGACTATAGTTTCCAGAAATACAAACAGCTAATACACCACACTTACCACCAAGGCCCCATTTTTCGTTTTATAAAAATATTACAAATCAACATGGCGGCCAAAGTATTTTTTTCGGACTAATTTTTTTTAAAAAATCGTCTGTAGAATTACGATTAATTACGATAAACATAATTTCGTTGAAATATTTCAATTTCACCGGAAGTTATTCAACCGGAAGTGAAAATCGATTTTCCACTTTAACCGGAAGTGACGCACAAATTTTGAATACGTCAAATTGTTAACATTAGTAACATGCATCTTTTATTACAATTTCAGATTAATCCGAAAAAAACTGAAAAAAATCCGAAAATTTCGAAAATTGGCCAAAAAAGTATGCTACGAATTTTCGAAATTTGATATTTTTTTTAACTAATATAGCATTGGAATTTAGTCACAGATTCCAAAAATGAAAACCCGAGCAAAATCGGCCCAAAAATGTAGCTTCCATAGTCGAAAAACCTGTTTTTGCTAAAGTTGCAATGTGCAAATTGCACTTTTGCAAAACTGTTTCAATTTATATTTATTAACGAGGTCGCCACAGGAGAAGGTCAACATAGGTAGAAATATTTCTAAAGCAGTTGAATCCTTAGCTGTGTGCCCTGTGGAAAAATCGAAAAAAAAAAAAAAAAAAAAGAATAGACATTTCGAAAACAAACTGGGACTTTGCGGTAGCAAAGTCCCACAACTAGAGCCACACGTGGCACAGAGTGGAACTTTGCAAATGTGCAAATTGCTAAGGGGAATGTTAAAGATATCGACCATGAACTTAAATCCCAAGTGCCAAAGAAGTCGACAACTTTTAAATTTTTTGTTTTTTGAAAGGCTGTAAAACCGGAAGTAGTCACCAGACCTAACATTTGAACGTACCAGATAAAAACCTTTATCAATAACCTCCAACCTACTGAAGGTCAAGGTCATTCAAGGTCAAATTCACGAGAAACAAGTCTTTAAAATTTGGAAATGCATACAGTAATAACACCGGAAGTTGACGACAGACTTCAAATATGAAAGTATAAATGAACAGCCCAAGTCAATGACCTTTGATCCTAAAAAGGTCAAGGTCAACAAAGGTCAAGGTCAAAAACGAAAAAAAATATTTTGTTTAACCTTGTTCCGTTTTTTGAACTACAAGGCCGAAATCAATGAGCCTTTAACATAAGCTGAATAAAGCAATGCTGTAACTGTATGCAAGGTCATTTTTTGAAAAAAATATGACACTTTACCTTTGTTTTGATAAACAAATTTTTAACAAAAACAGAATTTTACCCGGATGTGCCACGCCCACGTCAGAGTTTTTCATGTGACTTTGTTTATATTAATAATATATATGAATGCCCAAATTTTCAAGCCTTTACATCCATTGGTTAACGAGATATACAATAAAAAATGTCAAAAAAGGTCAAAATATATTATTGGAAATTTTGAAATTCTTAAACCTTGTTCCCTTTTTTGAACTATTCAACCGAAACATCTGAGATTTTGATTTAATTGAGCTAAAGTAATGAGGTAAGTGTGTGCAGAAGCAATTTTCAAAAAAAATGAATTTTACATATATTTTTTCCAGACAACAAAATTTAAAAAAAATGAAAATTTTACCCGGATGTGCCACGCCCACGTCAATATTTTTTTACTGAATACATCTATATGGGGTATGTTCAATTATGTTTCAAGTTTGAAGGTTCTATAACTTGTAGATCACGAGATATGCATACATCAAAGTCAGAAACTTCAAACAGTCGGGTTAAGGTTTCCAAAATTGCAAAATATAGAAAAATTCAAATTTTATATTTCAATCAATTGTGATATATCGTTCGAAAGAGCTCGTAAAGCACATTCAGAATCTGAAAAAAATAACTCTCTAAGTGAATTAGGTCATGTGCTAGAGCAGTCCAAAGTTGTCAATTTTGCTGTTTTTGGACAGCTATAAACCCGGAAGTTGATGTCGGAGGTCAAATATTAAAGTATCATCTGGTAGCCAATGTCGATGACCTTTGACCTACTGAAGGTCAAGGTCATCAAAGGTCAAGGTCATGAGATATGAGCCTTCAAAAACTGAAAAATTCAACCGGAAATTGCAAAAAAGCAAATTCGAAATTCAAAAATCGGCTTCCTAGTTTTTCTCACAATTTTTATGTTCTTTCATTTGCCACCAAAATCATTCAAATCGGACCAGCCGTTATGTCGGAATAGCAAATGTGATGTTTCAAGAAAATCAAAATGGCGGCCAAAGTTCTACTTCCGGGTTGAATTTTATTTTAAAATCGTTTGTAGAATTACTTTGGCTACAGCTCAACAAAATTTCGTTGAATTTCATAAATATCACCGGAAGTTATTCAACCGGAAGTGAAAATCGATTTTCCCCTTTAACCGGAAGTGGCGCAAAAATTTTGAATACGTCAAATTGTTTTTATTAGTGACATGCATCTTTTATTAAAATTTCAGATTGATCCGAAAAAAACTCAAATTCTGTAAAAAAAATTCGAAAATCGGCAAAAAAATTTATGCTATGAATTTTCGAAATTTGAATTTTTTTAACTTTAGTCGTATCAGAATTTAGTCACAGATTCCGAAAATGAAAACCCGAGTAAAATCGGGCCAAAAATGTGGCTTCCAGAGTCAAAAAACCCGTTTTTACTCAGGTTGCAATGTACAATTTGCACTTTTGCAAAAATGTTCCAATTTATATTTAACAAGTACCTCGCCTAAATCTAAGATGTATAGATGTCAAAAGCTTACTGCAGCTGTTGCAGTTTAGGCTGTGTGCTCTTTGGGAAAAACGAAAAAAAAAAATCATTTTGATAACAAACTGGGACTTTGCGGAAGCAAAGTCCCACAATTAATTGATTTTGTAAAAAACTAAAATGCACCGAAAGATTTTTACAAATTATTAGGTTCAGTACATAAAATATCTTTTTTTGTGTGGAAAAATTATACAAAGATATGCCCCCTGGAAGCTTTGTTTGACTATCACAACCATGAACTATTTAACCTGTGATCATTCATTGTTTTCAGAAAACGACTACGACTATTAACAATTACCTAATTTGCGATACCAGCATCCGCTGGAAGCGAACGTTAACTTGTCATCTACCAACCAACTAGACTGGAACATCCTGTCCCTAAATTAGCGAATTTGAGGGACAGGAAACCATCAATGGTTCTTAGTTGAAATCGCGCAGCCAATTTGGTTGCGTTGAAATATTTTTCTTCCTTGAGGTTTTTTCTCTAAAAATTGACAAGTTTCGTATGTTATGAGGTCTACTAAATGGCTCTCCGTGAGTATGTTTTGACTGAAGACAGACCATATCTTATACACGTTAAATGAATTTCCTGACCGTATTTATTCTAGATTCATTCGTGTTAAATATTTTCTGCCTTTTTTTACTTTCAATAGGTTTATTATTAGTTACAATTTCAGCAAGTTTCATCAAAATCTGTAATAAATAGTGCCATGTAGAGGGTTTTGAACACAAATTCAATCGTGTTTTAAAAGATAATGGCAATTATTATTCCATTGATATAATAATCAATTTCAGGAAGTTTCTTCAAAATCCGTCAAAAAATGTGCTCTGTATATAGAGTGCTTACGAGCGAAAAATTTATAGCATTTTTAAGAACAAGGGGAATAATTCATATTAAATATTTTTAGATTTTCTTCTATTTTCAATGGAGTTCATCATATTGTGGTCACAATAAAAAATTTCAACAAGTTTCATTAAAATATGTCAAGAATAAGTAGGCTACCCTGTAGAGTGTTAAAGAGGTTGTGCAAAATCATTTTGAAATTTTTAAAAAAACATGTTGAATGACTCCTGGATTGATGATCGATTACAAAAAAACAAAAAAAAAATTCTCAAAAAGTTTATTTCCTCAAAAACGACTAAAAACCGGACTTTCCGAGCGATGCTTAAAAAATGGCGCGCTTTGTTATCACGTTACGTAAGTGACGTCATACCCAGAACATAACGTCAAAGTGGAAGCAGTACACTATGGCAAAACGTCGGATACTTCTTCCGAATCAACTGACTTTGGCGAAGCCTGAGTGTTATTACACGGCGAATTTGATTCAGATCACGCCTAAAAAGGGTGTATTAAATTGAACCTATATCTAAAGTCTCATCGAGGTGAAGAAGCTAACTTTAATGACTCGAATAGGGGTGAAGGGTGGGCCTTGGCTTCATGCTGGTCGTTTAGCAGAATAGTAAGTAAAATAAGCCGTACCTCGATGCTTAATGATAATGGTTTCCAATTTTAGTACGAATACTAATTATTCCGAATAGTGAATCAAAGGGAGCGAGATCAACGCTTGGAGTAGTCTATAGTTGGGGTTGGGGTGGGTAGGTTGGTGGTGCCATTTCTTATTATTGATATTTCAAGAGTTGTGCCAAGTTAATTTTCTAATTTTCAATGCGATAAGATTGTCTATTTAGTATGTCTACAGCAGTATTTTTTCGGATATGTACCGATAAATAAATTGTCAAAAACCGGCATTTTCGACCTATTTTATGATCACGTGGCGTCATTTCCACAACAATAAAAATGGCGGCGGTAAATGAGATTATAATAGCGAGGAGACGGGGGTTTCTGGAGAATAGGCCTGACAGTTACCCTGTTTAAAGTCAATTTAAATCGGCCCACACACTACGTAGGATAGTTGAAGGTTGGACAAAATGGGAAGGGGCATAATGGGGCGAAGTGGGAAGGGGCGATATGGGAATAAACCATTACTGGGCCTATATGATTTTTTTTGCAGTGCGTTCTAGCGAACGCACTGCTTTGTTTTGCAAATGTCTTTTTTTTTTTTTTTTTTTCCGTTTTCTGGTCAGAGCGCCCAGCCAAAACTATGCATGCCACACACCATCTCTCAAGATTTCCCACGATAATCTACTGCTCGGTATTGTTTAAATGTAAAATGGCGCATGCCCTACCAACCGGAAATGAGGTATGAGAACATATCGGATTTGATGTTTTGGCTATTATCTCCTTTGTTTTTCAACCAATTTCGATCGGACTGACTTTGCTTATTTCTCTAATCGATTGTCCATGATACAAAAGTTTAACAATATCATTTTGAGAAAAATCTTGCTGACTTTTGGAGCACCTTTTCTGGAGCACTTTTTCAACTTTTGCAATTTTATATTGATCAACCTGAAAACTTACACATTTATAGACATTTTGATTGCAAACATTTAGCAATTATCAAAATTTCGATATCACTTCCGGTTTTGACGTCATTCGCTCTCAAAGTTGAAATTTCAACTTCCGGAATTTTGAAGATATTCGAGAAATTCTTTTTGCAATATGTTTGTTATGTAGACACAAAATTATACAAATCATAAAATTTGACCCAGATGTAACGGATCATGCGCCATCTTGATAAGGTATATTTTCATAAAACGCAAAATGGGGCCTCAGGGTGTTATGGAATTTGCATAATGTTTATGTCTATGTAATCAACAGTCGACTGCGACCAAAACATGGGAAGCCGATTTTTTAATTTCAATTCTGAATTTTTCTGATTTCCGGTAAAAATAAATCAGTAATTGTCAAAACTTTCAAGGCCCATATTTTGTGACCTTGACCTTTTGTGACTTTGTGACCTGTACAAAAGTTATTGCCCTTGATTAGATGTATCCAATGACATATTTTTTTCAGATGCCCAATGGTTACTTCCGGTTTTATAGCCGTTTGAAAATTGTAATTTGTAACTTTAAACAGTCCTACCACGTGACCTAATTTACATATGTCTTATTTTCTTTCACCGTCGTACTATGCTATGTCTGCTCTTTCCAATGATATACAACACAATATATTTGAATCAAAATTCCGCCTTTTAAAGTTTGAAAAATTTGTGTCAATTTCCATTGAAACTGTGCGTGTTTTTTTCAATTTTTATTTCGATCGTTCTGTAAACTTTCAGGTAGATAGACATTTTGATGGCGAACAAAAATATGTTTTCAAAATTTTTGTATCACTTCCGGTTTTGAAGTTATTGGCTCCCAAAGTCGAAATTTCAACTTCCGGAATTTTGAAGATATTTGAAAAATTCTTTTTGCAGTATGTATGTAATATAGACACAAAAGTATACAAATAATAAAATTTGACCCGGATGTAACAGATCAGTCGCCATCTTGAAATGGTATATTTTCATAAAACGCAAATTGGGGCCTCAGGGTGTAATGAAATTTGCATAATTCTGATGTTTTTGGAATCTACAGTCGATTGCTACCAAAACATGAGACGCTGATTTTTGAATTTCAATTCTGATTTATTTTAATTTCCGGTTAAGATAAATCAGTAATTGTCAAAACTTTAAAGGCTCATATCTTGTGACCTTGACCTCTGGTGACCAAGTGACCTGAAACAAATTCATTGCCATTGACGATACCTATGCACAGATACTTTCATTTAGGTTTTCCGATGTTTACTTCCGGTTTTATATCCATTTGAAAATTGCAGTTTTTAGCTTTAAAGAGCTCTGACACGTGACCTAATTCATGTACGTCACAAATTCTTTCACAATCTAATTATGCTAAATCTACTTTTTCAATTATATACAATACAATATTTTAAAATCAAAATAGCGCCTTTTGAATTTTGAAAAATAGTTATTCCATCTGCTTGTAAAATATTAAATTCAAATTTCAGTTGAAGGTAGATTACTACATTTTGACATAAAGCTGCGTTTGGGCGATCGCCCTCTCCCATTTATTTGCGTTTGAGCGATAAGTTATCATTAATGTACTTTTTTTTACATTTTAACTGTTTTAAAAGAAACATTAATATGTGTTTTCTTTGAACGAATTATGTATTGATAAAATTCGATCTGTATTTCAAACTATGAAGTATGAATACTGTGCAGTCCGTTTCTAAATTGAGATTTGGCTCTTTCATGTGTCCTTTCTTGCACTTTAGAACTTATTTACAAATCTTAGAAATTTTGTGATATGCGTTTTCCACTGATGTATATCAAACTGTGATTACGCTTTTTTTTTAATCCGATGACTTTTCACTACCGAACATGAAATGTTTATTTCACTTTTGACTACCGTGTGTGAACTGGTTATTCTACTTTTCACTACCGAATTCAAAATTGTGCGTTTTAAAATGTTGTAACCTCTGCATTTTAATGTAAAACAAGCTTTCTTCTGTAAACCTGACATCATGGATTGAAAGATGTCACTTTTCACCAATGGACGAAACCGGATGCGCACTGCATGGTACCATTCATGGTTCTAGTTTTTATTTTGAGTGCTAGTTTTTCATGCAGATCGTTCATGTGAATGGCAGTAGTAATTGTAAAGCAATCACGTCTAGTTCTATCGCAGTGGTTAATGCAAATGCCACTTTTATTATTTTTGCCAAAACTTAAAACGTAGCCTATTCTAAGCCTAATTTGATCTTTAAAGTCACCATTCAAGCACATATTCACTGCTGAGTAGGCCAGTTTGATTAGAATTGTTTCCTTCATATTACATGTATTCAAAATATGATTGTCAATTGCATGCCATTTGTCTTACAATATCTTCGGACCCATGGAAATAAAAGGTTTTTTATTAAACTCATGTTGAATACGCACTCTAGTCCAAAGTATACTTTTCGGGTGTCAGTCGATAAAGAAACTGTTAACCCAGGGTTATTTGTAGTCAACTTGGCATCAAACAAAAATGACTCCAGAGGTCAAAAGACGCAGCTTTGCAAGCCAACTATTAACAGTTTGCAGGACTAATGTTCATTGCAGAATTTAAAAGAATGGCCCGGTCACAGTCTAATTAAAATCAGACCCTAATTTCGTTCGTTCGTTTTTTTTTTTTAATCCGGTTTTTTAACCACTACATTTGGGTCTGAGAACCAGGCGCGGCAACAGCCGTTCACGTTAACTTTGACCTAACCTTAATGACCTTTGTTTTAACCAATCAGATCTTTGCCCTCTCCGGCGCTGGGATTTTGTTCGCGAACAATAGGTGCATTCTAGGATTCCTAAGTGCTGTAGACTAGTTTATCAGGTCATGTTTATCAAGGTAAGGTCAAAGTTAACGTGAACGGCTGTTGCCGCGCCTGGTTCTCAGACCCTAATGTAGTGGTTAAAAACCGGATTTAAAAAAAAACGAACGAACGAAATTAGGGTCTGATTTTAATTAGACTGGGCCCGGTCAAAGACTAAAGCCTGTGGAAATTCACTAACTTGTAGACAATACTAAAAGAATTCTTTCATTAGACATCGGTGTTGAGCTGTGTGGGAACATAAAGAGAAACATTTTAAGATTTTAATTTCCAAACATTGCCAACAAGAATAAACATTCACTAGTGGGCTTATCTGCTGTCAAAAAATTAAATGCCCCAGATCTATGGTTACATAACTAATAAGTAATAAATACATATATATATCAAATAAGTTGTTTATTTACTTTTACATATGATTTGAATCATGTCCATGGAGGCAAATGTTCTGTGGCAGTGTTGCCACCAAGTTAGGACAGGGCAGGTTTCTCTTTGAGAATAGTCATTGTCACTTGTACTTTAATGTTTTATTTAATATTTGGTATATTCATTCTATTTAAAACACCAATATGTTAAATGTTTAACTCTCATATTTTATTCAATATTTATCTGCAAAGAAAAAAATAATAGCATTTAAATAATGAAATGAAAATTTCATATTGAGAATAGTTTAGCCAGGATCAGGATGTTTTTTTTTTAAACACAAAAAAACATTAAAAAAAAAGAAAAATATGGCTAGTTCATATCTGTGATAGTCAGATAGATTAGCAGGACGGCTGGTCAAAATTATTTTCGAATGCATTTGACATTATGTCTTAATATTTATTTGGACCCAGGCATAAAACTATGAAATGAACACACTCCTCTCATTTCCTCCGCTCCATCTAAAAACTGAGGTGAAACTGAAAGTAGGGCCTATTTCTACCCGGTCATGGCATGGTCAAACTAAGCAAGTCATATTTTCGGAGAATTAAAACACTATTCTAAAAAACGAAGTGAAATAATCAGGCCTACCTGTTTAGAAAATTCAGAGGCTGACCACCGTCTATATTCTTATATTCATAAACATTAGATCGTCATTGTCGGCATCGGTCGCCGGGTCGGTCAAAACAGGTGGCTTAGCTAGAGACCGCTTCAAGCGTATAACAACGATCCAACGCTCTTCACCCCAATATAATTCACTGGTGATCAATCCAATCATTAGAATTCAGCCATATGTACAACTGATTACCCACATCACTTTCAAACATAGCCACAAAACGGTTAGACACTCGATAAATTCAATGTGACTTTGCATGTCGGCCATTGTTTGGTTCTGGGTATGACGTCATTTTCCGATGAATGACGGAATCAGTCGATGATTTTTTATGGCGTAACTAAGGGCCGTTACTATGATATTACAGGTGGTTTTTTGGTGATAACTCGAGAACGGGATGAGATATCGAAATGAAAATAACGACATAATTTTATAAAAACGTTTATTTAACGTTACAAATCATAAAACGGACTTTGCACAACCCCTTTAATAAGCTATAGAAATCGAACACGATATAAAGAACAAGGATAAGAATTAATATTAAATATTTTCGATTTTTTTTTAATTTTCAACATGGTTTCTCCATGGGTCATAATAAACTATTTCAGCAAAATTCATCAAAATCGATAAAGAATTGTGCCCTATTATAGAGTCCTCAAATTTGAACGAGTTTAAAACAAAGGCAGTAAGTCATTATAGTAAATATTTTTCGATTTGATTTTTAATAGGGTTAATCCTTGGGTGGTAATAAAACAATTTAAGCAACTTTCACAGGCCCGTAGGAGAAACATTGTTCCATGACTGAATTAATTTACATTATAACCAAATTTTGTTGTGAGTATCTATATACTGTTTCTGTAAACGCATAAGCTACTGTATGGGAGTTCATAATAATCTGCGCTAGAAATATGATGAGTTATCATCTGAATAGGTTTCTATCTAGGTAACTATCATGATGATTATAACTATCATTCTTAGCAAGATAAATAGTAACAAACCTACCGTTTACAAGGAACGTTACATCAGGAATAGTAAATGAAGCCTGTGGAGGATCACTCCAACCTTCATACATTGTTGACAGTGGTAGACTCGCCTCTAAACTACTTGTTATCCCCCTCTCATCATTTATTTCAGTAATCTTATACACTAAGGCCTGCGAGTCGGTATTCACTACCAATGTACTATCTGCAGAATAAAACTGGACTGAATTTATAATACTTGAAGGTAAACTGGTGCTGGTTACCTGTAATGAAAATGGTTTGAGTTTGTAAGGCGATACCACCTCTTAAAATGAACAAAAAGTTCTCAAAAGTATATATTCATAAACGTCAAAATTGTACAAACATAATGCAATAAACCTAAGTAATTTTCCATAAAATAATAAATTATTATTGAAAAGTGCTTAAAATATTTTTGTATTTTTTCTGAATTTATCCGATATAAAAGGTAATCTGTTGTATATGTTTATGATACCGGTTAAGTTGCCTAATAAATATCAACTCATATTGACCAATTAGAAAATTTTAATTTTTGATGATACATCGTCACAAAGATTTTGTATGCAATCGGCTTGTACTTTAATTTCTATAATAAATTAAGTTAATGATAAAAAGTGTTAAAACAAATATA
This sequence comes from Lottia scabra, assembly GCA_029955415.1. NCBI lineage: Eukaryota > Metazoa > Mollusca > Gastropoda > Lottiidae > Lottia > Lottia scabra. Next base: position 1,828,830 of record JARJEI010000030.1, on the reverse strand, counting down.
TATTTTTATATTTTTTTAGTAATTTAACAGTTTCAATATATATGATTGCTGATTGCAATCAAATATGTGTTAACTACATGCCTACATCGTCACAAAGATTTTGTATGCAATCGGCTTGTACTTTAATTTCTATAATAAATTAAGTTAATGATAAAAAGTGTTAAAACAAATATATATTTTCATATTTTTTTAGTAATTTAACAGTTTCAATATATATGATTGCTGATTGCAATCAAATATGTGTTAACTACATGCCTACATCGTCACAAAGATTTTGTATGCAATCGGCTTGTACTTTAATTTCTATAATAAATTAAGTTAATGATAAAAAGTGTTAAAACAAATATATATTTTCATATTTTTTTAGTAATTTAACAGTTTCAATATATATGATTGCTGATTGCAATCAAATATGTATTAACTATCAATAGAATATGACTTAATTTGTTAACTTTATTGATTCATGTCTAACTATCTTTGATAATATATCATGCAATTATGATGACAATTATAATATTATGCCACTTGTCGACACAAATGTTTTGGGACATTGATTTAAGCCAGATATACATGAAACTTACCCTTTGGTAATAATCGGCATGGTCGTTTTTAAAGAAATCTTCGCCTGTAGAGTAGCTATTCATATACACACAAGCTATCTTCCCTAATTGTGTTCGCTGTGGATGTCGAAAGAGAATGAATCCAGCACAAATTGAATCCTTCGCACAATACTTGGCACAGTAGAAAACATTGGAATATTCACCCTTTTTATAAGCAGATTCGCCATATTTTCGTTCAAGGTTAGGTGCAATATTGTGAAACACATAAGTATACGTTTGACAGTTAATCCGATTTAATGTAAATGAGGTAATTAAGAAAATTATTGTAAACATAACTGAACTTTTATCAATATTTTTGAACAAAGGTCATCACATTCTGGAAATTAATTCTTTATCCTTCTTGCATGATATGCAATATTTTCAGAAAGTTTCAGGTGTATCCTCGAATTACATTACAGTCTTATTTACTTGAGAAACATGTATCCATGTATATCAACGACTAAAAACCAAATCGACCTTCAAGAGACATCTCGAGCAATACTTGTTTCTGGATTACATGGAAACAATACGCTTTATATGGAAAAGATCTGGAAAATTAATTAGAATTGCTGGTATAATGCAAAAATTGTGTTTTTCTCAAGGTGATCTTGATATTGAGCTGAAAATCATTTCTAATCAAGCCCAGAAGTTTAATCAATGTTAAGGTTGGGTGTCCTATTGTAAACACGAATTCGAAATCGTAAATCAATGATCAAACTATTTTGTGAACAAATTTATAATTATCGGATAATTTTCATAAAAATCGGATGCAAACAACAGTTATGTTTTCAATAAGGAAACTAGACAATAATTTTACCTTGTAAATGCACTGTATATTAAAATTTAACAGCTTTCAATCTGTTAGCTATTGATACTATTTAGAAAGTATGATAAAATAAACCTTTTCTTATCCCGATTCCATGGTATCTTAAAGGATCATTAAAGGGGAATGTTCTGCATTTTCGAAGGTCGATTTGAGCCTTGAATATGTAAATAACCTCCAGAATCACAAGAACTGCCCCATAATCGCACAATCTCTTCAATTTATCTTTCATTTTCTGTATTTGTGTTTTCTATAGTCTTACTAAACGACGAGTCGTATTTTTGACTTTAAAACGCTTATAATTATAGATACACGGGGATTTGAAGGCTTGAATTTAAAGGGAGAGTTTGGGACATTATTACAGATTAGATTAGATAATAAATTCCAGATTCTGAGACTAAAAGATTTTTGGTCGAACAGTGTGAGTTAGTGAAAATATCCCTTTAACAAATACAATTTACTGAATGACTTGATGACTGATGCAATTAAACAGACATTTTATCTAGTTACAGTAAAACCCCGCGTATAACAACACCTATTTTGGCGGTTCAAGCTGATTTGGTTCTTATATAAAGGGTTATAATCTGTAAAATCAACCTGTAAGTGATGTTCTTAAATGTTCTTAAAAAAAGTTTCTTAAAATAAGGAACGTACTATAGGCTACCATGATGAAATCAGAAATAATCAAAAAAATTGATTAAAAAACAATTTCAGATCAGTGCCTCGACTAACACTGTGACTAGGCGGCAGCGCTGCCGCGCAGTGGGGGTATTTTGCCGCCCAGTGAACACAAAAGCCAGTCCCTGTCGGCAGTCCTATTTTGTTAAAATATCGCTAGTAATCGAAATTCTAAATATAACTAACATAACATAACAGAAATAAGAATAATATGTTGTTGTCAACAACGACATGATGTCTGTTTCACTGATTGCATTTCCGGCGATCTAGTTTTCAACTTCGCCTGTTCAACTAACTGCCGCCCAGTAACAATTCCTTAGACGAGGCACTGTTTCAGATATACAAAGTTAGAATTTGAAATGAAAAGAGAATTATTTCAAAGACTGTAATACCATAAAAATGGAAATTTTCTATTTACAATTATCTAGGGAACTTTTACATAATTCAGTCGCAAATCAATCAAGAGACATTGATCACACATGCGGATGAGCTATAATTCATTCATTCATTGACTGATTTTTGTATCCCATCATGTTGATATGCGCACGAAGCAGTTCATGCTTACCTTTTTCGAAACACCTGATGATACTTCTCTTTCGAGTAGTCCACTACTATATAACTATTTTCCAGATTTTACCTTAATTTTGATGCGATTTTGATTAACGGAATTGTTTTACTTGTATGGATTTTAATTCAGTGTTGTCGATAGTTATAATAATAACGAGACCCAAATTAACTCCAAAAACATTGATTTTCCCCTATAACATCATATAAATACGTAGCAAAAAATGGTTGATGTAAATTTGTATTAATTATCAAAATCACCATTGGCTGGCTTTAGAAATTCTTATGAGTTATCGACATAGCGAAAGACATCAATATTTTCTTTGGAGCTGATAGAGAGCAGAGCTTTTACTAAACTTGGTTTAAGCATAGAACTGTGAGACAGGGAATAACAACACACGTTCAATAAACAGTTTATGTTTGGCACACATGCGATGAATTTTGGCGACGCACTTAACTTCCGGTTTCTGCAAAAAAGCCATATAAAACACATAATTTAATTATTGTTATATATGATATAACTAGTCCCTGTGTATTGTGCTTTACAAATCATCATTTATTGATAAATAGGACATAAAAAATCTTAATTTGACACTTTTTGAAACGTTAAAAAGTTAATTATCAGTGATGGTTATTTGTTTTGTGCATGCAAATAAAGGTTCTATGTTTCTAAATAAACAATTGTCTTCAGCTATAACAGAAATTGGGCTAAATGTACCACAATCGACCAATAACTTAAAGAGAATTTAAGATTCTCAGTACAATTTCACATACAGGTTGATGTTGAACCACAGGAAAATATGTTCCTAGGTATTGATATGGTGACTACTGTCACCCGTTTATTTAAGTGGTTGTGTATCAAGATACTCCGTAATTTGCTTCCTATGGACCTGCTTTGTGGAATCCACCCACATTCCACATTATCTAAGATCTTGATCTCCAATTAAACTTTTGCTATATTTTCACTTAAACATCGCAAAATTTGTGCATTTTCATCAACGCACTCCAAAAATTTCTTGTTACTACCATGGGCGTATAGGCAGGGGCTGCGGAGCGTTTTTGGAAGTGGGGGGGGGGGGGGGGGGGGGTGCCTTGGATGAAAAATTTCAAAATCCAACTCTCACCCCCACCTCACCACCAAAACTCCTTGGATTTCGGCCACTTAATTTTTAGATTCCGGAAATTATAAAAAAAATAATTAAAGAATTAACAAAAATATTGTTATGCAAAAAAATATATTTTAGGGCCCCTGATAGGTAAAGGATAAACTCAGAAAAGGCACCTATATGAAGTCGGGGGCCGATATATATATTGGCGTGTTAGTAGATCCTAATATTGTATTTGAAAATAAAAGTGTTATAGGGTTGTGTTGCACTAATTTCATTATTGGGGCCTTCAGTACACCATAGTAGAGTAAAAGTGTTCCATCTGGGACAGATCTCTCCCATGTTAAAGAGCCTGGTGCTGGTGCTATAGCAATATGCACCAGCACGCGAGCGGTGGGGCGGACTGCGGCGGATCGATATTATTCGCGCGCGCGTAATTTGAATTTGGCGGGTTGACATTCTTTGTTTTAAATTTTGAATGAAATATATTAATTGAATATTGTATAAGAATAAATATCTAATCTGTTTAATGATTGATTGATGTTTTTTAATTTTAAGCGAAGATTTGAGCATAATTTTTGTTTTCCATAAGATTCTATGGTCATGAATTTAATAAATGATATAAAAAAACAATATTGGGTCGATAATTATTCACCTTCAGTGATATATATTATAGTCTAACGATTGGTTAATATTTTAAACTTTGGTTTATTATAATAATCAATATTTGTACATTGAACAAGAAGGAGTTTTTAATGGTTTTTTTTGTTTTTTAACGGAGGTTAAAATTTTGATTGGTCAATTCTTAAATGTTATAGTTTGCGGGTATGAAATTATCGTCTGCTTCAATACAATAGATAGAATATCGATTGAAACGACACAAGCTATGAATACATGTTCTATAATACATGAATAATAGTACATAATGAGCGCGTGCCACTAACGAAATTAATCAATAAAACTTCACATACACACGTTTACAATTTTGATTTCCTTTCCACTGATTGGATGATGTTAATTAAGAAATATCCAATAAAACACACGTTTACAATTTTTGATTTCCTTTCCACTGATTGGATGATGTTAATTAAGAAATATCCAATAAAAGTTTATTGTAATATTTATCATAGCGTTACTTTCATAACCGCGTTATTTTGAAAGCTATTTGTTGACTGTGATAGATTATAACGGAAAAAAAAACAAAAAACGGAAGCTTTACAAAAGGTAAGAAAATAAACTTTTCTATTTTTCTTGTTATATATAAACTCTTTGCTGAAATTCTTCCCATTTACTAAATCAAATATGATACGATATACATCTATTGAAATTGAAGGTTTTGTTTATTACTATATTTTAGAATAAGATGAAAATGAAGTCGTATGTCTGTGAAGAATGTGGAAAAGAATTTGGTTATAGACGGAGTATGATTAGACACAAAAAAACTCACTCCACATTTAAACCCACGTGTAAAATTTGTGAAGCTCAGTTTAGTCGACTATATAATTTAAAGGATCATATAAATAAAAAACATACACCATCAACGGTCGAAAGTCAGTCAAATAGTCAACCATGTAATTTAAATCAACCATCAACCAGTGAAAGCCAGATAGAGGACTGTATAAATGAACGTGAAGCTATTAACGGGCATTTAATGGAATATGTGTTCACAGCCTCTAACGACTCAAAATATGATCCATTGTTATTTTTATCTTCACAATATGATTCTGTCATAAAAAAATTAAAGAAAGCATTGAAAGAAAAACATTCAATCAAGTGGTATCTTTCATTATGTGTTCAATTTACAAAACAAAAAGAAGAACAAAAAGAAACTGTAAAACCACATTTTCATGGGAAATGTCATATCGCATTGAAAGAAGATGATTTAAATGAAAGTTTACAGGAGAGCAACAAAAAGATGATAACCTCTTTTATGGAATTTCAACGTCAAGGTAGTAATTGGACATTAGACAGTGTGATAGACCTTTCGTTAAACGTCGTTAAATACAATCCCGTAGATGCATCGAGTTATATTCCACTTCCTTCAAAATTAAGTTCTAAAAAAGCAATAGTTAATATTCAAAATAGAGACCACCAGTGTTTTAAATGGAGTGTGCTAGCATCTATTCACCCATCTCGAATTCACCCAGAACGGGTTGGTAATTATGTTAAATATGAGAATGAGTTGAATTTTCAAAACATTGATGTCCCCGTGAAAATAAAGGATGTACCCAAATTTGAAAAGCAAAATAACATAAGTGTTAATGTGTTTGGTTATGAAGAAAAGAAACTATTTCCAATACATTTAACGAAGCATCGTTTTGATAGACACGTCAATCTTTTAATCATATCCAAAGGTGAAAATTCACACTATTGTTTTATAAGAAATCTAAACCATTTATTAAGGAGGATGGTGAAAGAAAGAGGTCAAAGATTTTTTTGTAATTATTGTTTACACGGATATACGTCACAAAAGAGATTGAATAAACATATTCCTCAATGTCAAATTCATGGAGCGCAGAGGATAGAAATGCCTACAGAAGACAAAAAATGGATATCCTATTCAGACATGTCGAAACAACAGAAAGTTCCATTTGTGATTTACGCAGATTTTGAGTGTATCATTTCAAAGAACTCAATGTCAAGTTCCACTAATACAACCAAAGAATCTCAACACATTCCTTCTGGCTTTACATATAAATTAGTTGGTTTGAATGATACATTAACGGAAGACCATGTGACTTTTCGAGGAGAGAATGTCGTTGAAACATTTCTCGAACATATGATTGACATTGAAGAACGTTTATTAAGTATTTTCAAAAACCCCACACCTTTGAAAATGACTCCAGAAGATGAAATACAATTTGCTACAACTAAAGTATGCTATATATGTGATAAACTTTTAGATTTAGATAAAGTAAGAGATCACTGTCACGTTACTGGTAGGTTTAGGGGTGCTATTCATAATTCATGTAACCTTAGTTTAAAGCTAAAGAAAAAAATTCCAGTGTTTTTCCACAATTTAAAACATTACGATTCACATTTGATTATGCAGGCTATTGGTAAAGTCAAAAACAAAAGGATGAATGTAATTCCACAAAATACTGAAAATTATATTTCATTTTCATTAGGATGTTTACAATTTCTAGATACATTTCAATTTCTTTCCGCCTCTCTCGAGAAATTAGTTGAAAATCTAACACAAGAAGACGACAAATTCCACCATCTCAATAATTACATTCAACAATTTCACGAGGGAGACGAGAAGAAATTGAATTTGTTAAGGAGAAAGGGAGTTTATCCATATGAGTTTATGGATAATATAGAGAAATTTAATGAAACCTGTCTACCCCCAATTTCAGATTTTTATAGCTCTTTAAATGATTCTAATATATCTGACAAGGATTATGAACATGTTCAGAATGTTTGGGATACTTTTAGCTTAAAAACTTTAGGACAGTATCATGATTTATACATGGAAACAGATGTCATATTACTGGCTGATGTTTTCGAGAATTTTAGAACCTTATGTCTCAACATTTATAGATTAGACCCCGCCCATTTTTTCACTGCTCCCGGTTTAGCGTGGCAAGCAGCTTTGAAAATGACGAATGTAAGGTTGGAATTGTTCACTGACCCCGACATGCATCTAATGATTGAAAATTCAATTAAAGGTGGTATTGCGATGATAACGCATAGACATCAATCCGCTAATAATCCTTACGTCAAAGGATATACTCCATCAGAACCTAATAATTATATTATATATCTTGATGTAAATAATTTATATGGTTATGCAATGAGTCAGTATTTACCAACTCATGGATTTCGCTGGTTAACTGAGAGTGAAATAAATATGTTAGATATTAATCAGGTTGATGATAACGATTCTATAGGTTACATCCTTTCAGTAGATTTAAAATATCCATCAAAGCTTCATGATTTACATAATGATTATCCCCTCGCTCCAGAAGCCATGAGAATTACATCTGATATGTTATCAGAATATCAGCGTAATCTTCAAAAAGATCTGAAACTGGACGTTTCGAGTACCCAAAAACTCGTACCAAATTTATTCGACAAAAAAAATTACGTTCTTCACTCAAAAAATTTAAAGTTGTATTTATCATTGGGTATGGAATTAGAGAAAATTAATTCTGTTTTAACATTTAATCAAAGTCCTTGGTTAAAAACATATATAGATTTTAACACATCAAAGAGAAAATTGGCTAAAAATACTTTCGAAAAAGATTTTTTTAAATTGATGAATAATGCGGTTTTTGGTAAAACAATGGAAAATTTAAGAAACAGAGTCAACATTCAACTTGTCAATAATGAAAAAAAGTTAAAACGTCTTTCGACTAAGCCCAATTTTAAATCTTGTCGAATATTTAATGAAGATCTTGCATCTGTTGAACTTTTGAAAGAAAACTTGATTTTAAATCGTCCAATTTATGTCGGTTTTAGTATTTTAGATCTTTCAAAATGTTTGATGTATGACTTTCATTATAATTATATAAAGTCCAAATATGGGAATCAATCTAAATTACTGTTTACGGATACGGATTCGCTATGTTATTCCATTTCAACTGATGATCTCTATAAAGACATGGCAAAAGATAAATGTTTATTTGATTTTAGTGACTATGAATTGAGTCACTTTTTGCATGATACTTCAAATAAAAAAGTGATTGGTAAGATGAAAGACGAAACCATGGGTAAACCAATTACGGAATTTATTGGACTTAGGGCTAAAATGTATTCGTTTCAATATGATGGTCATGAAAAACAAACTGCTAAAGGAGTTGTTAAGTCTACTATCATTAATAAACTTCGCCATTCGTCATATAGAAACTGTTTGTTTCAACGAAAAAACCAAATGGAAGCTATGAGAACTTTTAGAACATACAATCATGAAATTTTTACCACTTGTACTAATAAAATTGCACTCAGTCCATATGATGATAAACGTTATATCTTGAATGATGGTATTGAGTCTTTATCATTCGGACATTGGAGAATTTCCAATGTGTAATAGGTTTACATCATCCTTACAATGTTAAATGCATATATTATTCTAATATCATGTATATATTATTCTAATATCAAAACTTAAAGTACAATTCATAAAATTTGTAAATAATATAAAATATTTTATGTAAATATATCATTATTTATTTTATGTATGTACTATACTGTAAAATGTATATGTAAATGTATATTAATAACTTCATGTAGTATGTAATATATATATATGTATTAAATAGAATCATGTTTAAAAGGTTTTATATATAAACCTCCAACTAACTATTTTATTGTCATTCAGCATAAGGATATCCAAAGAGTAGACATATATAGGACATGGATGACTTCAAGTTTATACACCCCTTTACATCTATCGTCACTGGTCCAACCTCGTGTGGGAAAACTCAGTTTGTAGCTAGGGTCTTGCAAAATGCTTCAACGAAAATGTCCCCACCCCCAGAGAAAATCATCTGGCTTTACAAAAGATGGCAACCTTTATACGATGAAATACGTAATTCGGTAGTTCCAGAAGTGGAGTTCATTCGAGGAATTCCACCAACTATAGACCAAGATACATTCATTGATCCTTCAGTTAAAAACTTGTTAATTTTAGATGATCTCATGTCCACTTGTGCTAAAGATTCTAGAATTAATGAACTTTTTACAGAAGGATCTCACCATAGAAATTTATCGGTGATGAGTATAAGTCAAAACCTTTTCCACAACCGCGATCCAACACAACGACGCAATACTCATTATCTGGTGTTGTTTAATAATCCAGTTGATAAACAACCAGTAATGACATTATCACGTCAAATGTATCCGGAAAATCCACAACATTTAATGAAAACTTTTAAAGAGGCTACATTAAAGAGCTACGGTTATTTGGTCGTGGATTTGAAGCCGTTTACAGAAGAGACTCAAAGATTAGTTACAAACATCTTGCCCATTATCGATGATGTAATGAAAGGTAAAACCAAACTAGAAGAAAAATCTTCTGATAAATCTGATAGACATACTGAAGACGAGCATACTGATGAAAATGAATACTTGAGGAGTTTGTATGATATGGCTATAGAAAACAATAAAGAGAAACGAAGATCTAAGATGAAGAAATATAAAACTTTAAGCAAAGGCGAACGGAGGAAGAAAGTTAAGGAACAGATGAAGAAGAATTATCTGATTGAATTTTTGAATCTCTATGGGGAGAATATTTTAAATACTTTAAAGTTACAAGATGATAACATACATATGAAGATAATGCAAAACATTAACAATATGCTATCCCGTGGGTTTTCTAAAAGGGATTCTGTGCGAGCATCACTCACTCTATATAAAGATCAATTTGAAAGACAATTTCAGTATGATTAAGTAAAAGTGACATACAACCAAGTCATGAAGTGGCAAGAGTATCTCGAAAGTATTTACTATAATCTTGAAAATGCTGGAAGTTTTTCAGGACCTGATAAACTGTATCGCTATGTACAACAAGAAGAAAAGTTTGTTATCAGTAAAAATAATATAGAAAAATGGCTTCAGCAACAAGAATCGTACAGTCTTCAGAGAGAAATGCGACGACGTTTTAAAAGAAATAGAATTATGGTGACGGGAATCGACGATCAATGGTCAATGGATCTCATGGACATGGGCAAATATGCTGAATATAATGAAGGGTGTTCTTATATTCTAGTCGTCATCGATACTTTTTCGAAATACGTTTGGTTAAGACCTTTAAAAGATAAGAGAGGTCTATCAGTCAAAAATGCATTATATGACATTATGACTGGTGGTAGAAAACCTAACCGAATTCGTTCGGACAAGGGTCAAGAATTTCGTGCTAGAGTTGTACAATCGTTATTAAAGGAAAATGGAATTCAACAGCTGTTTGCTCAAAATGAAACCAAGGCTTCCATAAGTGAACGAGTCATTAAAACAATTAAATCACGTATCCATCGTTATATGACTCACAAACAGTCTTATGAATATCTTAGTCAACTTCAATTATTTGCCAAGAGTTATAACGAAACATTTCACAGAACGATACAGATGGCTCCCACTGAAGTAAATAGAAACAATGAAACGTCTGTGTGGTGGACAATATATTGGCCTAAAAAGGGGAGGAAAACGACGAAGAAAACTTTCAAATTCAAAGTTGGTGATCGCGTTAGATTAACACATATAAGGAATCCATTCACGCGTGAATATGATCAAAAATGGACTGGGGAAATATTCTGGATTTTACAAAAGATTCGTCGTGGTGGACTAGCTGTTTATCGAGTTAAGGATTACGACGGAGATCTTATCGAAGGGACATTTTATCAATCCGAGTTACAAAAGGTGGACAGTCCAGAAAATGAGATGTGGAAGATAGAGTCTATTTTACGAGCGAAAGGACGGGGTGTTCATAAACAATATTATGTAAAATGGTTGCACTGGCCCAAGAAATTTAATGCTTGGATCAAAGCATCTGATGTACAACAATTGTAATTTGTAGACAATGAATAAAAATTATTTTATAATCTTTTGTTTTTATCTCCCTGTCCCAAACCCCCTTATAAGATTAAAGAAATGAAATGGTTTTATATACATTTTATTTACAAACAAGCAATACATACAATAATATAAAAATTCAATACTCAATTAAGAAGTTATAACTGATCTATTATAATCAATTTCAAAATAACCTAGAGTTTCATAATATAGAACTATAGTGACTGATTCAGGCAAGGCTTTTTTAAAGTTTACTTCTAAGCGAATATTCCCCTGTTTTATGAGAGAAATATAATTAATCAATGTAAAATTTGGCTCTAGAATGAATGGGAACAAAGCATAACCACCTTTGAAATCATGGCGAGAAATTTTCATCTCACTCGAAAAATTGAACAGTTCATTATATATATCTATATAATTATATCCAGTATCTTTATCAAAATTAACGTGATATGAATTTATTCGATCTCCATCACATGTGAGAGTGATATCACTGATATTAAAATGTTGAAAATTAAAAGGATTCTTCTTATAATTTCCAGTAAAGGCAGATGTTGATACAAATCCTACTAAAATTCTGAAAGGTCTACTATTTTGAAAGATATTATCCCACGTCAATGACAACTGATTTGCGGGTACATTCAATACTTTAATTCCAGATTGGGTAAAGGGATATTTAGCATTAGATGAACGTAATGAATTGTCTATAGCCATCATCATTGCGGGATTGAGAATAACTTTCCTAGCCTTAAAAATAACATCGGATAATACAATCTTGTAATTTTTCTTTTTTCCCTTTTCCTCTTTAGTCATCAATAGAAATTCTGGGCTGTTTCTATGTAGAACTATCCTGGTATCAACACCATTTAAGATATATCTTTTATTTTTAATCAAATCAAAATGCAAATCTCCTATTAAGTCACATAGTTTACTCTCTTCTGTAAACTTATACCTTGAATATAAACCACGGTTTGCTCCCATAACCTCGGCACTGTCTATCGCTAAACCCGCACTGTCTTTGATGAAAAGTTCACCCTCTAAATGAGGAGAATCCGTATTCTTCATTAACGTTTGAATCATAGCTTTATAGGCATAATGGTTATTGGTAGTGGATATGGTCTTTCCTTGTAAGACGACATCTATTTGTTGCCATAATGACTGGAGTAATGAATTGATTGGAGCACAGTTTACGTCTTTAGTCAAAGCCGTCCCGTTTTCGTTAACAATTTTACATTTAACATATAATTTCGAATTGTGTAAGTCGAGATATTCATGTCCATTTTTTCCAGATATGTTAAATTCAATCGGAGACTGGTCAGATATAGGATTAATGGGTCGGTAATCTTGGAAATATGATTTTTCGACAGCAGCTTGTACACCGTTGATGGAGAAAAGAGATAATTCTCGAGGTACAGATTCCGATGTGACTGTGGATAAAGCTGACATTGTTAAAACAATCGATCTTTAACGTTACTAATGATAATTTTTCTCTTTGTATCGTCCTTCTTCTTGGCTGGAATGCTGGTCAATGATGAATTTTCTTCGTGCGCATTCGTTTTAAAGTTTAATTTTCTCGCGCATGGTATTTTGACAGCTTTATTTCGAATTCGCGGTTGTGTCTTCTTTTTATTTTGCGTTTTGGTCGGTGTTTCATCCATATCTGATTTAAAGTACTCCATATACGATTGGGTATTTGGTATATAAATTTCCTGTTTATTCATTTCCTGATTTGATGTGAATGGTTATCTTCAACGGTTCTTTTAAGAATGAGGCTAGTTCACCTTTACCGTCTAATATATAAAACGATAATTGATCGATTGATTGTATGACTTTGCTGCTTATGTAAAACGGAGTTTGAATTATTCTAACTTCTTCGCTAGTATCGATACACCTCAACACGGGATATAAATTACCATCGACTATTGAATATTGACACTGATCGCAACAAATATATATTTCTTTAGGTTTTTGTGTCTTCAATCCTCGTATTTTACACAAACCTATTAAACAATTTCCACCCACGGGGATGTTTTGTGGTAATTGCACCTTAAACTTGTATGGTTTATTATCAGGGTAAATGTTTTTATTCTGTTCACTGGACATCCACACATATTCGTTTAAAATCATTATTAACACTATATTAGTCTCTTAAATACACTTCGAGACAGTGTTGCGGTAGACCACTTATTGTTCTCCTTCGACTCTCAATGTAACTCGATATTAAAATCAACAAAGTAAGCCACATTTTCTTTAAATAGAAATGTGAGACTCGACATCTGTCTGTTTAACTTTATTGAATTTTAGTTTTGGATTGGGAAGCATATAGGCCACTGATGATGTTATAATACCGCACCAGAATGTTGATAAGGGTCCTGATGGAGATTCAGACAACTGATAGAGGGAATAGCATAACAAAATGTATATGCAAAGAACTTGCGTAAAATATACAATAGCAGATTTCGAAAATTTACTTCCACAAAATTCCCAGTTTCTTAAAGATGAAGCGCTAGTCATGTTTATCCTTCTGCAGTTCGTGATAAATGAATACACTTCAATTAAAAAATTATATTTATAGTACGAAACCGGAATAAATCAATCCAAACAAAAATTGAATAACTTTACAATCATCTTATACATCAACAGATGTTTAATAGATTGTGTGTGTTTTCTATCACTGAAGGTGAATAATTATCGACCCAATATTGTTTTTCTATATCATTTATTAAATTCATGACCATAGAATCTTATGGAAAACAAAGATTATGCTCAAATCTTCGCTTAAAATTAAAAAACATCAATCAATCATTAAACAGATTAGATATTTATACTTATACAATATTCAATTAATATATTTCATTCAAAATTTAAAACAAAGAATGTCAACCCGCCAAATTCAAATTACGCGCGCGCGAATAATATCGATCCGCCGCAGTCCGCCCCACCGCTCGCGTGCTGGTGCATATTGCTATAGCACCAGCACCAGGCTCTTTAACATGGGAGAGATCTGTCCCAGATGGAACACTTTTACTCTACTCACCATTACTAATTACACTATTGGAGCCCTAATTTTACTTTTAGAGCTAAAATGTAGTTATTGGAGTGCTAATTACACTATTGATGTCTTAAGTATGCCTGTCCCTCTGTCTCCCTTTGGAGGTCATGCACAATCCAAAACTTTAAAGGGGTGTTATTGATATCTAGTGGGGGGTGACGTCATAAAACGCGTTAGTTTAAATGGAATTGCAAGAACCACAGATTTTAATTTAATTTAATTTAAATTTTAATGGCGCAAATTGATGCTATCCCCGATATACATACAAAGTTTAGAAAACCTCTTTACAGTCCCTTTAACCCTTTAAACTGGAACACATTGAAAACAAATAAAACCATCGTTCATATTTTCACAGATAGAACTTTTCAGCCAACTCTTGTAGTAACATAACATTTTATTAGCTCAATACATTGAGAAAAAATATGACATAATATATTTTGATTCTTGCATCTTGATACGACTTTCGGCTTTAATTAACTAGCACATACTGTAAACCTTTTCCTGTACCTTTGATAACAATGTAAACCATAAACAGTATTGTTAAAACAGCATTGTTCAGAAATACACGCTTCACGAGTTATACCTGAATATCCACATACAATTTTTTCACCTTCACTATCACAACTGGTGGCTGAAAGTAAAACGTAACTACATTGTATATCGTTTCTTTTAATATATAATAATTATGCATTATCAGTTGACAATCTAGATATTGAAGATATAATATGCATTATCATTAGACAATTTAGATATTGTAGATATAATATGCATTATCAGTTGACAATCTAGATATTGAAGATATATTATGGATTATCAGAAGACAATATAGACACTGTAGATATAATATGCATTATCAGTAGACAATTTAGATATTGTAGATATAATATGCATTATCAGTTGACAATTTAGATATTGTAGATATAATATGCATTATCAGTAGACAATTTAGATATTGTGGACATATCACGGATTATCAGAAGACACTATAACTGTAGACATATCAGGGGGTATCAGTAGACAATATAGACACTGAAGATATGTCAGAGGCTTTCAGTAGTCAATTTGGAAAAACCAGGGACCAATTTCACAAAATCCTAGGATATTTTTAGTATTTCAGTTATCTGACTAGCAAATCAATAAAATTGATTTCAGTGTATTATTTTCAATCGTTTGTTTCATTAAAATTTAGATATTAACTTTGTTTAATCTATATGAAACGGGCTCATGTATCCTACACTATAGCAGTGACAAGAGAAGAGAGTAGCCGGAGTGGAAAAATAATCCCGAAAGCTGAATAATAATTAAATATAACGAAACTAAAAGTTCATTAAAGATTATTTACAGCTGATATGTATGACTATGACTGCCATCATACTTTCTGCATCACATCAGGCGATGTTTTTTTTAAATTTTTGTAGTTCATTCATACCATCATAATACCCCTACAACATTCATGTCACATCTGTAACATCTGTAACTCCATCCAAACAGTTTTGCGAAACTGATCTTGTTGCGCACGAAGTCTTGGCGAAGGACCCATCAAAACTCTTTTGCTAAACTGGTCTTGGCGACAGATAAAACAATCTTTGATAGATCTTCAGATGTGACATGAATGGTGTTCGGGGATAATGATGACATGAATGAATTACAAAAATATTCATGTTTCCGAATAAAATAGAGTTTGGCAGTTCCAAAGTATCCAAATATGTCTAAATATGTTGGAAACCCCGCAGATGCAAAGATGTCGAAATTCCCAGATATCAGTGGAGTCATTTTTTCTGCGTTTACACCAGCCGACTTCTGTCCGAATAGCTAACAGAGAATTCAATAGCGAAAGATGTTTCGGTCTAGAGTTCTAATAGCATAATCATGCCTATCCCAGAGAGTAGTTCGTCTTTGAACCAAATAGGTATGTAGATTGTTGTCATAATACAGAATAAAAGTAACTTACGAATTATTGGAATGAAAGTTTGAGTACCAGATTCATCAATGTAGTTATTATTTGGTGATAAGACCACATCATAGAAATAACAATTCTGGGTAATATTGTTGTAAGCGAACGAGAGACAATAAAAATTGGATTCCGAAATACATCTCATTAAACAGAGATTTTTTGATGTCGTTTTAAAGAAAGTCTTATGTGTCATTTTTAGTTTATCGCTCATCAGGAGTGTAAATTTAAATTCTTCTTGAGATATTATCAATACTGGCACCATTATAATCCCGAGTATAAAATTAAGTAAATTCCAAGACTTCATTTTTCTTATCAAAGAACCTTTTTTTACTCGCTTAGAAAACTGTCAAAATACGCCGTGTTGTGTTTTTTTTTTTTTTTTTTTAAAAGCGTATCCAGAGGCGTGCTTGATCTTCAAAGAACACTGAATGATCTTGTTGTACACAATTTTACACCTGTTCTATAACGTCGTTTAATTTTATATTTCACAGAATATATAGGTTCAATCTCACCAGTTTCACAAGGTCTTAATACTTTCGAACCACGGCTATCTTTGACCTTACGTCTCAGGTAATCCTCTAGTCTTAAACAATCAGAATTGTTTTGATAGAAAAGACTGTAGTAATGTTCTCTTATTGAATAATCATAGCACTTTTTTTTACTCCAATTTGAAAAATACAAGTTGCACTTTTCTTACTCTATTTCTAATAAGCAGTGCACTTTAATTGTTCTTAAGATAGTCCAAAAGCTTCACTCTACTTAACAAATATTCAAGCGACTTTATATCTAGTACTAAATATAAAGAACTGGTGGTTAATAAGATAGATTCCTTTCGTTCTTTTTATTGATTTTTCTTAGTTACTAATAGATGCCTACAAATTTCTTGGTTTGCATCAACTTCAAAGTCTTTTTTATAGAAAAAGCTTTGACAATTCCTTCCAGACCTTCCTTGAATTTTTTTCAAAAAACAATCAAACACTGTCTAGATTTTTTCGATATTTTTTGTTAACCCTAGCTTTATTTCTCTCAAACCACGGTGGCTAAGCGGTTAGTGTGCTGGAGCCACACTTAGGGGGCCCGGGTTCTATAACTTCTCTCAATGTTTTTTTCTTCTTCAAAAATCGAACACTGTCATTGTTCTAATCGATCCTACTGATATTTTTTGTAAACAATTGACAAGCCTGTTTATATTTAACTACCGAGAATTAGATTTGACAAGATTCTACCCCCCTTGAAGCCCTTCCTGACAGGTAAAGTGGTTGACGGGTCCTAAAAGCCCCCTAAATTGATTTTTCGCTACCAATTTGTGCTGAGAAGATGCACAACAAAGTACTGGTTTGTTTCATATGCGCAAACCCTATTTTTGATAAGGAGCAAAACATAAAATGCTTTAAAAAAGAGGGTTTGTGCCCTGCCGGAGCTAGGGTAACAGCTAACCCTAGCTCCATTTCTCTCAAGCCGTGGCAGCGAAGTGGTTCTGGAGCCACACCTAGGGGGATCCGGGATCGAAATTTTTTTTTTATTTTTCAAAAAATCAGTCTCTCTCTAGCTCAAATCGACCCTAAGGGTATTTTTTGCGAACAATTGTGGATATTTAACCAACGAAAATTATCTTTGAAAAGATTTTGCCCCCCCCCCCTTCCTGACCGGAAAAAATGGTTGACGGGCCCTAAAAGTCACCTGAATTAATTTTTCGCCAACAATTTGTGCTGAGAGGATGCACAACGAAGTGCCAGTTCGTTTCATATACGCAAACCCTATTTTTAATGAAGTTTTGACATTTTACGGAGCAAAACATCAAATGATTTGAAAAAAGGGGGTTTCCCAACTTGCCAGAGCTAGGGTTACAGCTAACCCTAGCTCCAATTCCATCAAGTAGCGGTGGCGAAGTGGTTAGCGTGCTGGAGCCACACCTAGGGGGACTCTGGATCGAGACACTTCCCTCGAAATTTTTTTTCTTCAAAAAATCAGTCTCTCTTTAGCTCAAATCGACCCTAAGGGTATTTTTTGTGAACAATTGTGGATATTTAACCAACGAAAATTATCTTTGACAAGATTTTACCCCCCGCGAAGCCCTTCCTGACCGGAAAAAATGGTTGACGGGCCCTAAAAGTCACCTAAATTAATTTTTCGCCAACAATTTGTGCTGAGAGGATGCACAACGAAGTGCCAGTTCGTTTCATATACGCAAACCCTATTTTTAATGAAGTTTTGACATTTTACGGAGCAAAACATCAAATGCTTTGAAAAAAGGGGGTTTCCCTCCTTGCCAGAGCTAGGGTTACAGCTAACCCTAGCCCCATTTCCATCAAGTAGCGGTGGCGAAGTGGTTAGCGTGCTGGAGCAACACCTAGGGGGACCCTGGATCGAGACACTTCCCTCGAAATTTTTTTTCTCAAAAAATCAGTCTCTCTTTAGCTCAAATCGACCCTA
The DNA here is from genome assembly GCA_029955415.1 of Lottia scabra. Taxonomy (NCBI): domain Eukaryota; kingdom Metazoa; phylum Mollusca; class Gastropoda; family Lottiidae; genus Lottia; species Lottia scabra. Next base: position 1,810,109 of record JARJEI010000030.1, on the reverse strand, counting down.
AGGGTATTTTTTGCGAACAATTGTGGATATTTAACAAACGAAAATTATCTTTGACAATATTTTACTCCCCGCGAAGCCCTTACTGACTGGAAAAAATGGTTGACGGGCCCTAAAAGTCACCTGAATTAATTTTTCGCCAACAATTTGTGCTGAGAGGATGCACAACGAAGTGCCGGTTCGTTTCATATGCGCAAACCCTATTTTTGATGGAGTTTGGACATTTTACGGAGCAAAACATGAAATGCTTTGAAAAAAAGGGGGTTTCCCTATCTAACCCTAGCTCCATTTCATTAAGTAGCGGTGGCGAAGTGGTTAGCGTGTTAGAGCCAAAAAATCAGTCTCTCTTTAGCTCAAATCGACCCTAAGGGTATTTTTTGCGAACAATTGTGGATATTTAACAAACGAAAATTATCTTTGACAATATTTTACTCCCCGCGAAGCCCTTACTGACTGGAAAAAATGGTTGACGGGCCCTAAAAGTCACCTGAATTATTTTTTCGCCACCAATTTGTGCTCAGAGGATGCGCAACGAAGTGCCGATTCGTGTCATATGCGCAAACCCTATTTTTGATGGAGTTTGGACATTTTACGGAGCAAAACATGAAATGCTTTGAAAAAAAAGGGGGTTTCCCCCCTGCCGGAGCTAGGGTTACAGGGTTTTTACGGAGCAAAACATCAAATGCTTTGAAAAAAGGGGGTTTCCCTCCTTGCCAGAGCTAGGGTTACAGCTAACCCTAGCTCCATTTCCATCAAGTAGCGGTGGCGAAGTGGTTAGCGTGCTGGAGCCACACCTAGGGGGACCCGGGATCGAGACCCACCCCCCGAAAAATTTTTTTTATTTTTTTTCAAAAAATCAGTCTCTGTCTAGCTCAAATCGACCCTACGGGTATTTTTTGCGAACAATTGTGGATATTTAACCAACGAAAATTATCTTTGACAAGATTTTACCCCCCGCGAAGCCCTTCCCGACCGGAAAAAATGGTTGACGGGCCCTAAATGTCACCTGAATTATTTTTTCGCCACCAATTTGTGCTCAGAGGATGCGCAACGAAGTGCCGATTCGTGTCATATGCGCAAACCCTATTTTTGATGGAGTTTGGACATTTTACGGAGCAAAACATGAAATGCTTTGAAAAAAAGGGGGTTTCCCCCCTGCCGGAGCTAGGGTTACAGCTAACCCTAGCTCCATTTCCATCAAGTAGCGGTGGCGAAGTGGTTAGCGTGCTGGAGCCACACCTAGGGGGACCCGGGATCGAGATCCACCCCCCGAAAAATTTTTTTTATTTTTTTTCAAAAAATCAGTCTCTGTCTAGCTCAAATCGACCCTACGGGTATTTTTTGCGAACAATTGTGGATATTTAACCAACGAAAATTATCTTTGACAAGATTTTACCCCCCGCGAAGCCCTTCCCGACCGGAAAAAATGGTTGACGGGCCCTAAAAGTCACCTGAATTATTTTTTCGCCACCAATTTGTGCTCAGAGGATGCGCAACGAAGTGCCGATTCGTGTCATATGCGCAAACCCTATTTTTGATGGAGTTTGGACATTTTACGGAGCAAAACATGAAATGCTTTGAAAAAAAGGGGGTTTCCCCCCTGCCGGAGCTAGGGTTACAGCTAACCCTAGCTCCATTTCCATCAAGTAGCGGTGGCGAAGTGGTTAGCGTGCTGGAGCCACACCTAGGGGGACCCGGGATCGAGACCCACCCCCCCGAAAAATTTTTTTTATTTTTTTTCAAAAAATCAGTCTCTGTCTAGCTCAAATCGACCCTACGGGTATTTTTTGCGAACAATTGTGGATATTTAACCAACGAAAATTATCTTTGACAAGATTTTACCCCCCGCGAAGCCCTTCCCGACCGGAAAAAATGGTTGACGGGCCCTAAAAGTCACCTGAATTATTTTTTCGCCACCAATTTGTGCTCAGAGGATGCGCAACGAAGTGCCGATTCGTGTCATATGCGCAAACCCTATTTTTGATGGAGTTTGGACATTTTACGGAGCAAAACATGAAATGCTTTGAAAAAAAGGGGGTTTCCCCCCTGCCGGAGCTAGGGTTACAGCTAACCCTAGCTCCATTTCCATCAAGTAGCGGTGGCGAAGTGGTTAGCGTGCTGGAGCCACACCTAGGGGGACCCGGGATCGAGACCCACACCCCGAAAATTTTTTTTTATTTTTTTTCAAAAAATCAGTCTCTGTCTAGCTCAAATCGACCCTACGGGTATTTTTTGCGAACAATTGTGGATATTTAACCAACGAAAATTATCTTTGACAAGATTTTACCCCCCGCGAAGCCCTTCCCGACCGGAAAAAATGGTTGACGGGCCCTAAAAGTCACCTGAATTATTTTTTCGCCACCAATTTGTGCTCAGAGGATGCGCAACGAAGTGCCGATTCGTGTCATATGCGCAAACCCTATTTTTGATGGAGTTTGGACATTTTACGGAGCAAAACATGAAATGCTTTGAAAAAAGGGGGTTTCCCCCCTGCCGGAGCTAGGGTTACAGCTAACCCTAGCTCCATTTCCATCAAGTAGCGGTGGCGAAGTGGTTAGCGTGCTGGAGCCACACCTAGGGGGACCCGGGATCGAGACCCACCCCCCCGAAAAAATTTTTTTATTTTTTTTCAAAAAATCAGTCTCTGTCTAGCTCAAATCGACCCTACGGGTATTTTTTGCGAACAATTGTGGATATTTAACCAACGAAAATTATCTTTGACAAGATTTTACCCCCCGCGAAGCCCTTCCCGACCGGAAAAAATGGTTGACGGGCCCTAAAAGTCACCTGAATTATTTTTTCGCCACCAATTTGTGCTCAGAGGATGCGCAACGAAGTGCCGATTCGTGTCATATGCGCAAACCCTATTTTTGATGGAGTTTGGACATTTTACGGAGCAAAACATGAAATGCTTTGAAAAAAAGGGGGTTTCCCCCCTGCCGGAGCTAGGGTTACAGCTAACCCTAGCTCCATTTCCATCAAGTAGCGGTGGCGAAGTGGTTAGCGTGCTGGAGCCACACCTAGGGGGACCCGGGATCGAGACCCACCCCCCGAAAATTTTTTTTTATTTTTTTTCAAAAAATCAGTCTCTGTCTAGCTCAAATCGACCCTACGGGTATTTTTTGCGAACAATTGTGGATATTTAACCAACGAAAATTATCTTTGACAAGATTTTACCCCCCGCGAAGCCCTTCCCGACCGGAAAAAATGGTTGACGGGCCCTAAAAGTCACCTGAATTATTTTTTCGCCACCAATTTGTGCTCAGAGGATGCGCAACGAAGTGCCGATTCGTGTCATATGCGCAAACCCTATTTTTGATGGAGTTTGGACATTTTACGGAGCAAAACATGAAATGCTTTGAAAAAAAGGGGGTTTCCCCCCTGCCGGAGCTAGGGTTACAGCTAACCCTAGCTCCATTTCCATCAAGTAGCGGTGGCGAAGTGGTTAGCGTGCTGGAGCCACACCTAGGGGGACCCGGGATCGAGACCCACCCCCCGAAAAATTTTTTTTATTTTTTTTCAAAAAATCAGTCTCTGTCTAGCTCAAATCGACCCTACGGGTATTTTTTGCGAACAATTGTGGATATTTAACCAACGAAAATTATCTTTGACAAGATTTTACCCCCCGCGAAGCCCTTCCCGACCGGAAAAAATGGTTGACGGGCCCTAAAAGTCACCTGAATTATTTTTTCGCCACCAATTTGTGCTCAGAGGATGCGCAACGAAGTGCCAATTCGTGTCATATGCGCAAACCCTATTTTTGATGGAGTTTGGACATTTTACGGAGCAAAACATGAAATGCTTTGAAAAAAAGGGGATTTCCCCCCTGCCGGAGCTAGGGTTACAGCTAACCCTAGCTCCATTTCCATCAAGTAGCGGTGGCGAAGTGGTTAGCGTGCTGGAGCCACACCTAGGGGGACCCGGGATCGAGACCCACCCCCCGAAAAAATTTTTTTATTTTTTTTCAAAAAATCAGTCTCTGTCTAGCTCAAATCGACCCTACGGGTATTTTTTGCGAACAATTGTGGATATTTAACCAACGAAAATTATCTTTGACAAGATTTTACCCCCCGCGAAGCCCTTCCCGACCGGAAAAAATGGTTGACGGGCCCTAAAAGTCACCTGAATTATTTTTTCGCCAGCAATTTGTGCTCAGAGGATGCGCAACGAAGTGCCGATTCGTGTCATATGCGCAAACCCTATTTTTGATGGAGTTTGGACATTTTACGGAGCAAAACATGAAATGCTTTGAAAAAAAGGGGGTTTCCCCCCTGCCGGAGCTAGGGTTACAGCTAACCCTAGCTCCATTTCCATCAAGTAGCGGTGGCGAAGTGGTTAGCGTGCTGGAGCCACACCTAGGGGGACCCGGGATCGAGACCCACCCCCCGAAAATTTTTTTTTTATTTTTTTTCAAAAAATCAGTCTCTGTCTAGCTCAAATCGACCCTACGGGTATTTTTTGCGAACAATTGTGGATATTTAACCAACGAAAATTATCTTTGACAAGATTTTACCCCCCGCGAAGCCCTTCCCGACCGGAAAAAATGGTTGACGGGCCCTAAAAGTCACCTGAATTATTTTTTCGCCACCAATTTGTGCTCAGAGGATGCGCAACGAAGTGCCGATTCGTGTCATATGCGCAAACCCTATTTTTGATGGAGTTTGGACATTTTACGGAGCAAAACATGAAATGCTTTGAAAAAAGGGGGTTTCCCCCCTGCCGGAGCTAGGGTTACAGCTAACCCTAGCTCCATTAACATCAAGTAGCGGTAGCGAAGTGGTTAGCGTGCTGGAGCCACACCTAGGGGGGCCCGGGATCGAGACCCACCCCCCGAAAATTTTTTTTTATTTTTTTTCAAAAAATCAGTCTCTGTCTAGCTCAAATCGACCCTACGGGTATTTTTTGCGAACAATTGTGGATATTTAACCAACGAAAATTATCTTTGACAAGATTTTACCCCCCGCGAAGCCCTTCCCGACCGGAAAAAATGGTTGACGGGCCCTAAAAGTCACCTGAATTATTTTTTCGCCACCAATTTGTGCTCAGAGGATGCGCAACGAAGTGCCGATTCGTGTCATATGCACAAACCCTATTTTTGATGGAGTTTGGACATTTTACAGAGCAAAACATGAAATGCTTTGAAAAAAAGGGGGTTTCCCCCCTGCCCCCTGTTACAGCTAACCCTAGCTCCATTTCCATCAAGTAGCGGTGGCGAAGTGGTTAGCGTGCTGGAGCCACACCTAGGGGGACCCGGGATCGAGACCCACCCCCCGAAAAATTTTTTTTATTTTTTTTCAAAAAATCAGTCTCTGTCTAGCTCAAATCGACCCTACGGGTATTTTTTGCGAACAATTGTGGATATTTAACCAACGAAAATTATCTTTGACAAGATTTTACACACCGCGAAGCCCTTCCCGACCGGAAAAAATGGTTGACGGGCCCTAAAAGTCACCTGAATTATTTTTTCGCCACCAATTTGTGCTCAGAGGATGCGCAACGAAGTGCCGATTCGTGTCATATGCGCAAACCCTATTTTTGATGGAGTTTGGACATTTTACGGAGCAAAACATGAAATGCTTTGAAAAAAAGGGGGTTTCCCCCCTGCCGGAGCTAGGGTTACAGCTAACCCTAGCTCCATTTCCATCAAGTAGCGGTGGCGAAGTGGTTAGCGTGCTGGAGCCACACCTAGGGGGGCCCGGGATCGAGACCCACCCCCCGAAAATTTTTTTTTATTTTTTTTCAAAAAATCAGCCTCTGTCTAGCTCAAATCGACCCTACGGGTATTTTTTGCGAACAATTGTGGATATTTAACCAACGAAAATTATCTTCGACAAGATTTTACCCCCCGCGAAGCCCTTCCCGACCGGAAAAAATGGTTGACGGGCCCTAAAAGTCACCTGAATTATTTTTTCGCCACCAATTTGTGCTCAGAGGATGCGCAACGAAGTGCCGATTCGTGTCATATGCACAAACCCTATTTTTGATGGAGTTTGGACATTTAACGGAGCAAAACATGAAATGCTTTGAAAAAAAGGGGGTTTCCCCCCTGCCGGAGCTAGGGTTACAGCTAACCCTAGCTCCATTTCCATCAAGTAGCGGTGGCGAAGTGGTTAGCGTGCTGGAGCCACACCTAGGGGGACCCGGGATCGAGACCCACCCCCCGAAAAATTTTTTTTATTTTTTTTCAAAAAATCAGTCTCTGTCAAGCTCAAATCGACCCTACGGGTATTTTTTGCGAACAATTGTGGATATTTAACCAACGAAAATTATCTTTGACAAGATTTTACCCCCCGCGAAGCCCTTCCCGACCGGAAAAAATGGTTGACGGGCCCTAAAAGTCACCTGAATTATTTTTTCGCCACCAATTTGTGCTCAGAGGATGCGCAACGAAGTGCCGATTCGTGTCATATGCGCAAACCCTATTTTTGATGGAGTTTGGACATTTTACGGAGCAAAACATGAAATGCTTTGAAAAAAAGGGGGTTTCCCCCCTGCCGGAGCTAGGGTTACAGCTAACCCTAGCTCCATTTCCATCAAGTAGCGGTGGCGAAGTGGTTAGCGTGCTGGAGCCACACCTAGGGGGACCCGGGATCGAGACCCACCCCCCGAAAAATTTTTTTTATTTTTTTTCAAAAAATCAGTCTCTGTCTAGCTCAAATCGACCCTACGGGTATTTTTTGCGAACAATTGTGGATATTTAACCAACGAAAATGATCTTTGACAAGATTTTACCCCCCGCGAAGCCCTTCCCGACCGGAAAAAATGGTTGACGGGCCCTAAAAGTCACCTGAATTATTTTTTCGCCACCAATTTGTGCTCAGAGGATGCGCAACGAAGTGCCGATTCGTGTCATATGCGCAAACCCTATTTTTGATGGAGTTTGGACATTTTACGGAGCAAAACATGAAATGCTTTGAAAAAAAGGGGGTTTCCCCCCTGCCGGAGCTAGGGTTACAGCTAACCCTAGCTCCATTTCCATCAAGTAGCGGTGGCGAAGTGGTTAGCGTGCTGGAGCCACACCTAGGGGGACCCGGGATCGAGACCCACCCCCCGAAAATTTTTTTTTATTTTTTTTCAAAAAATCAGTCTCTGTCTAGCTCAAATCGACCCTACGGGTATTTTTTGCGAACAATTGTGGATATTTAACCAACGAAAATTATCTTTGACAAGATTTTACCCCCCGCGAAGCCCTTCCCGACCGGAAAAAATGGTTGACGGGCCCTAAAAGTCACCTGAATTATTTTTTCGCCACCAATTTGTGCTCAGAGGATGCGCAACGAAGTGCCGATTCGTGTCATATGCGCAAACCCTATTTTTGATGGAGTTTGGACATTTTACGGAGCAAAACATGAAATGCTTTGAAAAAAAGGGGGTTTCCCCCCTGCCGGAGCTAGGGTTACAGCTAACCCTAGCTCCATTTCCATCAAGTAGCGGTGGCGAAGTGGTTAGCGTGCTGGAGCCACACCTAGGGGGACCCGGGATCGAGACCCACCCCCCGAAAATTTTTTTTTATTTTTTTTCAAAAAATCAGTCTCTGTCTAGCTCAAATCGACCCTACGGGTATTTTTTGCGAACAATTGTGGATATTTAACCAACGAAAATTATCTTTGACAAGATTTTACCCCCCGCGAAGCCCTTCCCGACCGGAAAAAATGGTTGACGGGCCCTAAAAGTCACCTGAATTATTTTTTCGCCACCAATTTGTGCTCAGAGGATGCGCAACGAAGTGCCGATTCGTGTCATATGCGCAAACCCTATTTTTGATGGAGTTTGGACATTTTACGGAGCAAAACATGAAATGCTTTGAAAAAAAGGGGGTTTCCCCCCTGCCGGAGCTAGGGTTACAGCTAACCCTAGCTCCATTTCCATCAAGTAGCGGTGGCGAAGTGGTTAGCGTGCTGGAGCCACACCTAGGGGGACCCGGGATCGAGACCCACCCCCCGAAAAAAATTTTTTATTTTTTTTCAAAAAATCAGTCTCTGTCTAGCTCAAATCGACCCTACGGGTATTTTTTGCGAACAATTGTGGATATTTAACCAACGAAAATGATCTTTGACAAGATTTTACCCCCCGCGAAGCCCTTCCCGACCGGAAAAAATGGTTGACGGGCCCTAAAAGTCACCTGAATTATTTTTTCGCCACCAATTTGTGCTCAGAGGATGCGCAACGAAGTGCCGATTCGTGTCATATGCGCAAACCCTATTTTTGATGGAGTTTGGACATTTTACGGAGCAAAACATGAAACGCTTTGAAAAAAAGGGGGTTTCCCCCCTGCCGGAGCTAGGGTTACAGCTAACCCTAGCTCCATTTCCATCAAGTAGCGGTGGCGAAGTGGTTAGCGTGCTGGAGCCACACCTAGGGGGACCCGGGATCGAGACCCACCCCCCGAAAAATTTTTTTTATTTTTTTTCAAAAAATCAGTCTCTGTCTAGCTCAAATCGACCCTACGGGTATTTTTTGCGAACAATTGTGGATATTTAACCAACGAAAATTATCTTTGACAAGATTTTACCCCCCGCGAAGCCCTTCCCGACCGGAAAAAATGGTTGACGGGCCCTTAAAGTCACCTGAATTATTTTTTCGCCACCAATTTGTGCTCAGAGGATGCGCAACGAAGTGCCGATTCGTGTCATATGCGCAAACCCTATTTTTGATGGAGTTTGGACATTTTACGGAGCAAAACATGAAATGCTTTGAAAAAAAGGGGGTTTCCCCCCTGCCGGAGCTAGGGTTACAGCTAACCCTAGCTCCATTTCCATCAAGTAGCGGTGGCGAAGTGGTTAGCGTGCTGGAGCCACACCTAGGGGGACCCGGGATCGAGACCCACCCCCCGAAAAAATTTTTTTATTTTTTTTCAAAAAATCAGTCTCTGTCTAGCTCAAATCGACCCTACGGGTATTTTTTGCGAACAATTGTGGATATTTAACCAACGAAAATTATCTTTGACAAGATTTTACCCCCCGCGAAGCCCTTCCCGACCGGAAAAAATGGTTGACGGGCCCTAAAAGTCACCTGAATTATTTTTTCGCCACCAATTTGTGCTCAGAGGATGCGCAACGAAGTGCCGATTCGTGTCATATGCGCAAACCCTATTTTTGATGGAGTTTGGACATTTTACGGAGCAAAACATGAAATGCTTTGAAAAAAGGGGGTTTCCCCCCTGCCGGAGCTAGGGTTACAGCTAACCCTAGCTCCATTTCCATCAAGTAGCGGTGGCGAAGTGGTTAGCGTGCTGGAGCCACACCTAGGGGGACCCGGGATCGAGACCCACCCCCCGAAAATTTTTTTTTATTTTTTTTCAAAAAATCAGTCTCTGTCTAGCTCAAATCGACCCTACGGGTATTTTTTGCGAACAATTGTGGATATTTAACCAACGAAAATTATCTTTGACAAGATTTTACCCCCCGCGAAGCCCTTCCCGACCGGAAAAAATGGTTGACGGGCCCTAAAAGTCACCTGAATTATTTTTTCGCCACCAATTTGTGCTCAGAGGATGCGCAACGAAGTGCCGATTCGTGTCATATGCGCAAACCCTATTTTTGATGGAGTTTGGACATTTTACGGAGCAAAACATGAAATGCTTTGAAAAAAAGGGGGTTTCCCCCCTGCCGGAGCTAGGGTTACAGCTTACCCTAGCTCCATTTCCATCAAGTAGCGGTGGCGAAGTGGTTAGCGTGCTGGAGCCACACCTAGGGGGACCCGGGATCGAGACCCACCCCCCGAAAATTTTTTTTTATTTTTTTTCAAAAAATCAGTCTCTGTCTAGCTCAAATCGACCCTACGGGTATTTTTTGCGAACAATTGTGGATATTTAACCAACGAAAATTATCTTTGACAAGATTTTACCCCCGGCGAAGCCCTTCCCGACCGGAAAAAATGGTTGACGGGCCCTAAAAGTCACCTGAATTATTTTTTCGCCAGCAATTTGTGCTCAGAGGATTCGCAACGAAGTGCCGATTCGTGTCATATGCGCAAACCCTATTTTTGATGGAGTTTGGACATTTTACGGAGCAAAACATGAAATGCTTTGAAAAAAAGGGGGTTTCCCCCCTGCCGGAGCTAGGGTTACAGCTAACCCTAGCTCCATTTCCATCAAGTAGCGGTGGCGAAGTGGTTAGCGTGCTGGAGCCACACCTAGGGGGACCCGGGATCGAGACCCACCCCCCGAAAATTTTTTTTTATTTTTTTTCAAAAAATCAGTCTCTGTCTAGCTCAAATCGACCCAAGGGTATTTTTTGCGAACAATTGTGGATATTTAACCAACGAAAATTATCTTTGACAAGATTTTACCCCCCGCGAAGCCCTTCCCGACCGGAAAAAATGGTTGACGGGCCCTAAAAGTCACCTGAATTATTTTTTCGCCACCAATTTGTGCTCAGAGGATGCGCAACGAAGTGCCGATTCGTGTCATATGCGCAAACCCTATTTTTGATGGAGTTTGGACATTTTACGGAGCAAAACATGAAATGCTTTGAAAAAAAGGGGGTTTCCCCCCTGCCGGAGCTAGGGTTACAGCTAACCCTAGCTCCATTTCCATCAAGTAGCGGTGGCGAAGTGGTTAGCGTGCTGGAGCCACACCTAGGGGGACCCGGGATCGAGACCCACCCCCCGAAAAATTTTTTTTATTTTTTTTCAAAAAATCAGTCTCTGTCTAGCTCAAATCGACCCTACGGGTATTTTTTGCGAACAATTGTGGATATTTAACCAACGAAAATTATCTTTGACAAGATTTTACCCCCCGCGAAGCCCTTCCCGACCGGAAAAAATGGTTGACGGGCCCTAAAAGTCACCTGAATTATTTTTTTTTTTTTCGCCACCAATTTGTGCTCAGAGGATGCGCAACGAAGTGCCGATTCGTGTCATATGCGCAAACCCTATTTTTGATGGAGTTTGGACATTTTACGGAGCAAAACATGAAATGCTTTGAAAAAAAGGGGGTTTCCCCCCTGCCGGAGCTAGGGTTACAGCTAACCCTAGCTCCATTTCCATCAAGTAGCGGTGGCGAAGTGGTTAGCGTGCTGGAGCCACACCTAGGGGGACCCGGGATCGAGACCCACCCCCCGAAAATTTTTTTTTCTTTTTTTTCAAAAAATCAGTCTCTGTCTAGCTCAAATCGACCCTACGGGTATTTTTTGCGAACAATTGTGGATATTTAACCAACGAAAATTATCTTTGACAAGATTTTACCCCCCGCGAAGCCCTTCCCGACCGGAAAAAATGGTTGACGGGCCCTTAAAGTCACCTGAATTATTTTTATTTTTTCGCCACCAATTTGTGCTCAGAGGATGCGCAACGAAGTGCCGATTCGTGTCATATGCGCAAACCCTATTTTTGATGGAGTTTGGACATTTTACGGAGCAAAACATGAAATGCTTTGAAAAAAAGGGGGTTTCCCCCCTGCCGGAGCTAGGGTTACAGCTAACCCTAGCTCCATTTCCATCAAGTAGCGGTGGCGAAGTGGTTAGCGTGCTGGAGCCACACCTAGGGGGACCCGGGATCGAGACCCACCCCCCGAAAAATTTTTTTTATTTTTTTTCAAAAAATCAGTCTCTGTCTAGCTCAAATCGACCCTACGGGTATTTTTTGCGAACAATTGTGGATATTTAACCAACGAAAATTATCTTTGACAAGATTTTACCCCCCGCGAAGCCCTTCCCGACCGGAAAAAATGGTTGACGGGCCCTAAAAGTCACCTGAATTATTTTTTCGCCAGCAATTTGTGCTCAGAGGATGCGCAACGAAGTGCCGATTCGTGTCATATGCGCAAACCCTATTTTTGATGGAGTTTGGACATTTTACGGAGCAAAACATGAAATGCTTTGAAAAAAAGGGGGTTTCCCCCCTGCCGGAGCTAGGGTTACAGCTAACCCTAGCTCCATTTCCATCAAGTAGCGGTGGCGAAGTGGTTAGCGTGCTGGAGCCACACCTAGGGGGACCCGGGATCGAGACCCACCCCCCGAAAATTTTTTTTTATTTTTTTTCAAAAAATCAGTCTCTGTCTAGCTCAAATCGACCCTACGGGTATTTTTTGCGAACAATTGTGGATATTTAACCAACGAAAATGATCTTTGACAAGATTTTACCCCCCGCGAAGCCCTTCCCGACCGGAAAAAATGGTTGACGGGCCCTAAAAGTCACCTGAATTATTTTTTCGCCAGCAATTTGTGCTCAGAGGATGCGCAACGAAGTGCCGATTCGTGTCATATGCGCAAACCCTATTTTTGATGGAGTTTGGACATTTTACGGAGCAAAACATGAAATGCTTTGAAAAAAAGGGGGTTTCCCCCCTGCCGGAGCTAGGGTTACAGCTAACCCTAGCTCCATTTCCATCAAGTAGCGGTGGCGAAGTGGTTAGCGTGCTGGAGCCACACCTAGGGGGACCCGGGATCGAGACCCACCCCCCGAAAAATTTTTTTTATTTTTTTTCAAAAAATCAGTCTCTGTCTAGCTCAAATCGACCCTACGGGTATTTTTTGCGAACAATTGTGGATATTTAACCAACGAAAATTATCTTTGACAAGATTTTACCCCCCGCGAAGCCCTTCCCGACCGGAAAAAATGGTTGACGGGCCCTAAAAGTCACCTGAATTATTTTTTCGCCAGCAATTTGTGCTCAGAGGATGCGCAACGAAGTGCCGATTCGTGTCATATGCGCAAACCCTATTTTTGATGGAGTTTGGACATTTTACGGAGCAAAACATGAAATGCTTTGAAAAAAAGGGGGTTTCCCCCCTGCCGGAGCTAGGGTTACAGCTAACCCTAGCTCCATTTCCATCAAGTAGCGGTGGCGAAGTGGTTAGCGTGCTGGAGCCACACCTAGGGGGACCCGGGATCGAGACCCACCCCCCGAAAATTTTTTTTTATTTTTTTTCAAAAAATCAGTCTCTGTCTAGCTCAAATCGACCCTACGGGTATTTTTTGCGAACAATTGTGGATATTTAACCAACGTAAATTATCTTTGACAAGATTTTACCCCCCGCGAAGCCCTTCCCGACCGGAAAAAATGGTTGACGGGCCCTAAAAGTCACCTGAATTATTTTTTCGCCAGCAATTTGTGCTCAGAGGATGCGCAACGAAGTGCCGATTCGTGTCATATGCGCAAACCCTATTTTTGATGGAGTTTGGACATTTTACGGAGCAAAACATGAAATGCTTTGAAAAAAAGGGGGTTTCCCCCCTGCCGGAGCTAGGGTTACAGCTAACCCTAGCTCCATTTCCATCAAGTAGCGGTGGCGAAGTGGTTAGCGTGCTGGAGCCACACCTAGGGGGACCCGGGATCGAGACCCACCCCCCGAAAAATTTTTTTTATTTTTTTTCAAAAAATCAGTCTCTGTCTAGCTCAAATCGACCCTACGGGTATTTTTTGCGAACAATTGTGGATATTTAACCAACGAAAATTATCTTTGACAAGATTTTACCCCCCGCGAAGCCCTTCCCGACCGGAAAAAATGGTTGACGGGCCCTAAAAGTCACCTGAATTATTTTTTCGCCAGCAATTTGTGCTCAGAGGATGCGCAACGAAGTGCCGATTCGTGTGATATGCGCAAACCCTATTTTTGATGGAGTTTGGACATTTTACGGAGCAAAACATGAAATGCTTTGAAAAAAAGGGGGTTTCCCCCCTGCCGGAGCTAGGGTTACAGCTAACCCTAGCTCCATTTCCATCAAGTAGCGGTGGCGAAGTGGTTAGCGTGCTGGAGCCACACCTAGGGGGACCCGGAAACGAGACCCACCCCCCGAAAAATTTTTTTTATTTTTTTTCAAAAAATCAGTCTCTGTCTAGCTCAAATCGACCCTACGGGTATTTTTTGCGAACAATTGTGGATATTTAACCAACGAAAATTATCTTTGACAAGATTTTACCCCCCGCGAAGCCCTTCCCGACCGGAAAAAATGGTTGACGGGCCCTAAAAGTCACCTGAATTATTTTTTCGCCAGCAATTTGTGCTCAGAGGATGCGCAACGAAGTGCCGATTCGTGTCATATGCGCAAACCCTATTTTTGATGGAGTTTGGACATTTTACGGAGCAAAACATGAAATGCTTTGAAAAAAAGGGGGTTTCCCCCCTGCCGGAGCTAGGGTTACAGCTAACCCTAGCTCCATTTCCATCAAGTAGCGGTGGCGAAGTGGTTAGCGTGCTGGAGCCACACCTAGGGGGACCCGGGATCGAGACCCACCCCCCGAAAAATTTTTTTTATTTTTTTTCAAAAAATCAGTCTCTGTCTAGCTCAAATCGACCCTACGGGTATTTTTTGCGAACAATTGTGGATATTTAACCAACGAAAATGATCTTTGACAAGATTTTACCCCCCGCGAAGCCCTTCCCGACCGGAAAAAATGGTTGACGGGCCCTAAAAGTCACCTGAATTATTTTTTCGCCACCAATTTGTGCTCAGAGGATGCGCAACGAAGTGCCGATTCGTGTCATATGCGCAAACCCTATTTTTGATGGAGTTTGGACATTTTACGGAGCAAAACATGAAATGCTTTGAAAAAAAAGGGGGTTTCCCCCCTGCCGGAGCTAGGGTTACAGCTAACCCTAGCTCCATTTCCATCAAGTAGCGGTGGCGAAGTGGTTAGCGTGCTGGAGCCACACCTAGGGGGACCCGGGATCGAGACCCACCCCCCGCAAAGCCCTTCCCGACCGGAAAAAAATGGTTGACGGGCCCTAAAAGTCACCTGAATTATTTTTTCGCCACCAATTTGTGCTCAGAGGATGCGCAACGAAGTGCCGATTCGTGTCATATGCGCAAACCCTATTTTTGATGGAGTTTGGACATTTTACGGAGCAAAACATGAAATGCTTTGAAAAAAAGGGGGTTTCCCCCCTGCCGGAGCTAGGGTTACAGCTAACCCTAGCTCCATTTCCATCAAGTAGCGGTGGCGAAGTGGTTAGCGTGCTGGAGCCACACCTAGGGGGACCCGGGATCGAGACCCACCCCCCGAAAATTTTTTTTTATTTTTTTTCAAAAAATCAGTCTCTGTCTAGCTCAAATCGACCCTACGGGTATTTTTTGCGAACAATTGTGGATATTTAACCAACGAAAATGATCTTTGACAAGATTTTACCCCCCGCGAAGCCCTTCCCGACCGGAAAAAATGGTTGACGGGCCCTAAAAGTCACCTGAATTATTTTTTCGCCACCAATTTGTGCTCAGAGGATGCGCAACGAAGTGCCGATTCGTGTCATATGCGCAAACCCTATTTTTGATGGAGTTTGGACATTTTACGGAGCAAAACATGAAATGCTTTGAAAAAAAGGGGGTTTCCCCCCTGCCGGAGCTAGGGTTACAGCTAACCCTAGCTCCATTTCCATCAAGTAGCGGTGGCGAAGTGGTTAGCGTGCTGGAGCCACACCTAGGGGGACCCGGGATCGAGACCCACCCCCCGAAAATTTTTTTTTATTTTTTTTCAAAAAATCAGTCTCTGTCTAGCTCAAATCGACCCTACGGGTATTTTTTGCGAACAATTGTGGATATTTAACCAACGAAAATGATCTTTGACAAGATTTTACCCCCCGCGAAGCCCTTCCCGACCGGAAAAAAATGGTTGACGGGCCCTAAAAGTCACCTGAATTATTTTTTCGCCACCAATTTGTGCTCAGAGGATGCGCAACGAAGTGCCGATTCGTGTCATATGCGCAAACCCTATTTTTGATGGAGTTTGGACATTTTACGGAGCAAAACATGAAATGCTTTGAAAAAAAGGGGGTTTCCCCCCTGCCGGAGCTAGGGTTACAGCTAACCCTAGCTCCATTTCCATCAAGTAGCGGTGGCGAAGTGGTTAGCGTGCTGGAGCCACACCTAGGGGGACCCGGGATCGAGACCCACCCCCCGAAAAATTTTTTTTATTTTTTTTCAAAAAATCAGTCTCTGTCTAGCTCAAATCGACCCTACGGGTATTTTTTGCGAACAATTGTGGATATTTAACCAACGAAAATTATCTTTGACAAGATTTTACCCCCCGCGAAGCCCTTCCCGACCGGAAAAAAATGGTTGACGGGCCCTAAAAGTCACCTGAATTATTTTTTCGCCAGCAATTTGTGCTCAGAGGATGCGCAACGAAGTGCCGATTCGTGTCATATGCGCAAACCCTATTTTTGATGGAGTTTGGACATTTTACGGAGCAAAACATGAAATGCTTTGAAAAAAAGGGGGTTTCCCCCCTGCCGGAGCTAGGGTTACAGCTAACCCTAGCTCCATTTCCATCAAGTAGCGGTGGCGAAGTGGTTAGCGTGCTGGAGCCACACCTAGGGGGACCCGGGATCGAGACCCACCCCCCGAAAAATTTTTTTTATTTTTTTTCAAAAAATCAGTCTCTGTCTAGCTCAAATCGACCCTACGGGTATTTTTTGCGAACAATTGTGGATATTTAACCAACGAAAATTATCTTTGACAAGATTTTACCCCCCGCGAAGCCCTTCCCGACCGGAAAAAATGGTTGACGGGCCCTAAAAGTCACCTGAATTATTTTTTTCGCCACCAATTTGTGCTCAGAGGATGCGCAACGAAGTGCCGATTCGTGTCATATGCGCAAACCCTATTTTTGATGGAGTTTGGACATTTTACGGAGCAAAACATGAAATGCTTTGAAAAAAAGGGGGTTTCCCCCCTGCCGGAGCTAGGGTTACAGCTAACCCTAGCTCCATTTCCATCAAGTAGCGGTGGCGAAGTGGTTAGCGTGCTGGAGCCACACCTAGGGGGACCCGGGATCGAGACCCACCCCCCGAAAATTTTTTTTTATTTTTTTTCAAAAAATCAGTCTCTGTCTAGCTCAAATCGACCCTACGGGTATTTTTTGCGAACAATTGTGGATATTTAACCAACGAAAATTATCTTTGACAAGATTTTACCCCCCGCGAAGCCCTTCCCGACCGGAAAAAATGGTTGACGGGCCCTAAAAGTCACCTGAATTATTTTTTCGCCAGCAATTTGTGCTCAGAGGATGCGCAACGAAGTGCCGATTCGTGTCATATGCGCAAACCCTATTTTTGATGGAGTTTGGACATTTTACGGAGCAAAACATGAAATATTTTGAAAAAAAGGGGGTTTCCCCCCTGCCGGAGATAGGGTTACAGCTAACCCTAGCTCCATTTCCATCAAGTAGCGGTGGCGAAGTGGTTAGCGTGCTGGAGCCACACCTAGGGGGACCCGGGATCGAGACCCACCCCCCGAAAAAATTTTTTTATTTTTTTTCAAAAAATCAGTCTCTGTCTAGCTCAAATCGACCCTACGGGTATTTTTTGCGAACAATTGTGGATATTTAACCAACGAAAATGATCTTTGACAAGATTTTACCCCCCGCGAAGCCCTTCCCGACCGGAAAAAATGGTTGACGGGCCCTAAAAGTCACCTGAATTATTTTTTCGCCACCAATTTGTGCTCAGAGGATGCGCAACGAAGTGCCGATTCGTGTCATATGCGCAAACCCTATTTTTGATGGAGTTTGGACATTTTACGGAGCAAAACATGAAATGCTTCGAAAAAAAGGGGGTTTCCCCCCTGCCGGAGCTAGGGTTACAGCTAACCCTAGCTCTATTTCCATCAAGTAGCGGTGACGAAGTGGTTAGCGTGCTGGAGCCACACCTAGGGGGACCCGGGATCGAGACCCACCCCCCGAAAAATTTTTTTTATTTTTTTTCAAAAAATCAGTCTCTGTCTAGCTCAAATCGACCCTACGGGTATTTTTTGCGAACAATTGTGGATATTTAACCAACGAAAATTATCTTTGACAAGATTTTACCCCCCGCGAAGCCCTTCCCGACCGGAAAAAATGGTTGACGGGCCCTAAAAGTCACCTGAATTATTTTTTCGCCAGCAATTTGTGCTCAGAGGATGCGCAACGAAGTGCCGATTCGTGTCATATGCGCAAACCCTATTTTTGATGGAGTTTGGACATTTTACGGAGCAAAACATGAAATGCTTTGAAAAAAAGGGGGTTTCCCCCCTGCCGGAGCTAGGGTTACAGCTAACCCTAGCTCCATTTCCATCAAGTAGCGGTGGCGAAGTGGTTAGCGTGCTGGAGCCACACCTAGGGGGACCCGGGATCGAGACCCACCCCCCGAAAAATTTTTTTTATTTTTTTTCAAAAAATCAGTCTCTGTCTAGCTCAAATCGACCCTACGGGTATTTTTTGCGAACAATTGTGGATATTTAACCAACGAAAATTATCTTTGACAAGATTTTACCCCCCGCAAAGCCCTTCCCGACCGGAAAAAATGGTTGACGGGCCCTAAAAGTCACCTGAATTATTTTTTCGCCACCAATTTGTGCTCAGAGGATGCGCAACGAAGTGCCGATTCGTGTCATATGCGCAAACCCTATTTTTGATGGAGTTTGGACATTTTACGGAGCAAAACATGAAATGCTTTGAAAAAAAGGGGGTTTCCCCCCTGCCGGAGCTAGGGTTACAGCTAACCCTAGCTCCATTTCCATCAAGTAGCGGTGGCGAAGTGGTTAGCGTGCTGGAGCCACACCTAGGGGGACCCGGGATCGAGACCCACCCCCCGAAAATTTTTTTTTATTTTTTTTTCAAAAAATCAGTCTCTGTCTAGCTCAAATCGACCCTACGGGTATTTTTTGCGAACAATTGTGGATATTTAACCAACGAAAATGATCTTTGACAAGATTTTACCCCCCGCGAAGCCCTTCCCGACCGGAAAAAATGGTTGACGGGCCCTAAAAGTCACCTGAATTATTTTTTCGCCACCAATTTGTGCTCAGAGGATGCGCAACGAAGTGCCGATTCGTGTCATATGCGCAAACCCTATTTTTGAGATGGAGTTTGGACATTTTACGGAGCAAAACATGAAATGCTTTGAAAAAAAGGGGGTTTCCCCCCTGCCGGAGCTAGGGTTACAGCTAACCCTAGCTCCATTTCCATCAAGTAGCGGTGGCGAAGTGGTTAGCGTGCTGGAGCCACACCTAGGGGGACCCGGGATCGAGACCCACCCCCCGAAAATTTTTTTTTATTTTTTTTCAAAAAATCAGTCTCTGTCTAGCTCAAATCGACCCTACGGGTATTTTTTGCGAACAATTGTGGATATTTAACCAACGAAAATGATCTTTGACAAGATTTTACCCCCCCGCGAAGCCCTTCCCGACCGGAAAAAAATGGTTGACGGGCCCTAAAAGTCACCTGAATTATTTTTTCGCCACCAATTTGTGCTCAGAGGATGCGCAACGAAGTGCCGATTCGTGTCATATGCGCAAACCCTATTTTTGATGGAGTTTGGACATTTTACGGAGCAAAACATGAAATGCTTTGAAAAAAAGGGGGTTTCCCCCCTGCCGGAGCTAGGGTTACAGCTAACCCTAGCTCCATTTCCATCAAGTAGCGGTGGCGAAGTGGTTAGCGTGCTGGAGCCACACCTAGGGGGACCCGGGATCGAGACCCACCCCCCGAAAAATTTTTTTTTATTTTTTTTCAAAAAATCAGTCTCTGTCTAGCTCAAATCGACCCTACGGGTATTTTTTGCGAACAATTGTGGATATTTAACCAACGAAAATTATCTTTGACAAGATTTTACCCCCCGCGAAGCCCTTCCCGACCGGAAAAAATGGTTGACGGGCCCTAAAAGTCACCTGAATTATTTTTTCGCCAGCAATTTGTGCTCAGAGGATGCGCAACGAAGTGCCGATTCGTGTCATATGCGCAAACCCTATTTTTGATGGAGTTTGGACATTTTACGGAGCAAAACATGAAATGCTTTGAAAAAAAGGGGGTTTCCCCCCTGCCGGAGCTAGGGTTACAGCTAACCCTAGCTCCATTTCCATCAAGTAGCGGTGGCGAAGTGGTTAGCGTGCTGGAGCCACACCTAGGGGGACCCGGGATCGAGACCCACCCCCCGAAAAATTTTTTTTATTTTTTTTCAAAAAATCAGTCTCTGTCTAGCTCAAATCGACCCTACGGGTATTTTTTTGCGAACAATTGTGGATATTTAACCAACGAAAATTATCTTTGACAAGATTTTTACCCCCCGCGAAGCCCTTCCCGACCGGAAAAAAATGGTTGACGGGCCCTAAAAGTCACCTGAATTATTTTTTCGCCACCAATTTGTGCTCAGAGGATGCGCAACGAAGTGCCGATTCGTGTCATATGCGCAAACCCTATTTTTGATGGAGTTTGGACATTTTACGGAGCAAAACATGAAATGCTTTGAAAAAAAGGGGGTTTCCCCCCTGCCGGAGCTAGGGTTACAGCTAACCCTAGCTCCATTTCCATCAAGTAGCGGTGGCGAAGTGGTTAGCGTGCTGGAGCCACACCTAGGGGGACCCGGGATCGAGACCCACCCCCCGAAAATTTTTTTTTTATTTTTTTTTCAAAAAATCAGTCTCTGTCTAGCTCAAATCGACCCTACGGGTATTTTTTGCGAACAATTGTGGATATTTAACCAACGAAAATTATCTTTTGACAAGATTTTACCCCCCGCGAAGCCCTTCCCGACCGGAAAAAAATGGTTGACGGGCCCTAAAAGTCACCTGAATTATTTTTTCGCCAGCAATTTGTGCTCAGAGGATGCGCAACGAAGTGCCGATTCGTGTCATATGCGCAAACCCTATTTTTGATGGAGTTTGGACATTTTACGGAGCAAAACATGAAATATTTTGAAAAAAAGGGGGGTTTCCCCCCTGCCGGAGATAGGGTTACAGCTAACCCTAGCTCCATTTCCATCAAGTAGCGGTGGCGAAGTGGTTAGCGTGCTGGAGCCACACCTAGGGGGACCCGGGATCGAGACCCACCCCCCGAAAAAATTTTTTTATTTTTTTTCAAAAAATCAGTCCTCTGTCTAGCTCAAATCGACCCTACGGGTATTTTTTGCGAACAATTGTGGATATTTAACCAACGAAAATGATCTTTGACAAGATTTTACCCCCCGCGAAGCCCTTCCCGACCGGAAAAAATGGTTGACGGGCCCTAAAAGTCACCTGAATTATTTTTTCGCCACCAATTTGTGCTCAGAGGATGCGCAACGAAGTGCCGATTCGTGTCATATGCGCAAACCCTATTTTTGATGGAGTTTGGACATTTTACGGAGCAAAACATGAAATGCTTCGAAAAAAAGGGGGTTTCCCCCCTGCCGGAGCTAGGGTTACAGCTAACCCTAGCTCTATTTCCATCAAGTAGCGGTGACGAAGTGGTTAGCGTGCTGGAGCCACACCTAGGGGGACCCGGGATCGAGACCCACCCCCCGAAAAATTTTTTTTATTTTTTTTCAAAAAATCAGTCTCTGTCTAGCTCAAATCGACCCTACGGGTATTTTTTGCGAACAATTGTGGATATTTAACCAACGAAAATTATCTTTGACAAGAATTTTACCCCCCGCGAAGCCCTTCCCGACCGGAAAAAAATGGTTGACGGGCCCTAAAAGTCACCTGAATTATTTTTTTCGCCAGCAATTTGTGCTCAGAGGATGCGCAACGAAGTGCCGATTCGTGTCATATGCGCAAACCCTATTTTTGATGGAGTTTGGACATTTTACGGAGCAAAACATGAAATGCTTTGAAAAAAAGGGGGGTTTCCCCCCTGCCGGAGCTAGGGTTACAGCTAACCCTAGCTCCATTTCCATCAAGTAGCGGTGGCGAAGTGGTTAGCGTGCTGGAGCCCACACCTAGGGGGGACCCGGGATCGAGACCCACCCCCCGAAAAATTTTTTTTTATTTTTTTTCAAAAAATCAGTCTCTGTCTAGCTCAAATCGACCCTACGGGTATTTTTTGCGAACAATTGTGGATATTTAACCAACGAAAATTATCTTTGACAAGATTTTTACCCCCCGCGAAGCCCTTCCCGACCGGAAAAAATGGTTGACGGGCCCTAAAAGTCACCTGAATTATTTTTTCGCCACCAATTTGTGCTCAGAGGATGCGCAACGAAGTGCCGATTCGTGTCATATGCGCAAACCCTATTTTTGATGGAGTTTGGACATTTTACGGAGCAAAACATGAAATGCTTTGAAAAAAAGGGGGTTTCCCCCCTGCCGGAGCTAGGGTTACAGCTAACCCTAGCTCCATTTCCATCAAGTAGCGGTGGCGAAGTGGTTAGCGTGCTGGAGCCACACCTAGGGGGACCCGGGATCGAGACCCACCCCCCGAAAATTTTTTTTTTTTTTTTTTTCAAAAAATCAGTCTCTGTCTAGCTCAAATCGACCCTACGGGTATTTTTTGCGAACAATTGTGGATATTTAACCAACGAAAATGATCTTTGACAAGATTTTACCCCCCCCGCGAAGCCCTTCCCGACCGGAAAAAAATGGTTGACGGGCCCTAAAAGTCACCTGAATTATTTTTTTCGCCACCAATTTGTGCTCAGAGGATGCGCAACGAAGTGCCGATTTCGTGTCATATGCGCAAACCCTATTTTTGATGGAGTTTGGACATTTTACGGAGCAAAACATGAAATGCTTTGAAAAAAAGGGGGTTTCCCCCCTGCCGGAGCTAGGGGTTACAGCTAACCCTAGCTCCATTTCCATCAAGTAGCGGTGGCGAAGTGGTTAGCGTGCTGGAGCCACACCTAGGGGGACCCGGGATCGAGACCCACCCCCCGAAAATTTTTTTTTATTTTTTTTTCAAAAAATCAGTCTCTGTCTAGCTCAAATCGACCCTACGGGTATTTTTTGCGAACAATTGTGGATATTTAACCAACGAAAATTATCTTTGACAAGATTTTACCCCCCGCGAAGCCCTTCCCGACCGGAAAAAATGGTTTGACGGGCCCTAAAAGTCACCTGAATTATTTTTTCGCCAGCAATTTGTGCTCAGAGGATGCGCAACGAAGTGCCGATTCGTGTCATATGCGCAAACCCTATTTTTGATGGAGTTTGGACATTTTACGGAGCAAAACATGAAATGCTTTGAAAAAAAAGGGGGTTTCCCCCCTGCCGGAGCTAGGGTTACAGCTAACCCTAGCTCCATTTCCATCAAGTAGCGGTGGCGAAGTGGTTAGCGTGCTGGAGCCACACCTAGGGGGAAAATTTTTTTATTTTTTTTCAAAAAATCAGTCTCTGTCTAGCTCAAATCGACCCTATGGGTATTTTTTGCGAACAATTGTGGATATTTAACCAACGAAAATTATCTTTGACAAGATTTTACCCCCCGCGAAGCCCTTCCCGACCGGAAAAAATGGTTGACGGGCCCTAAAAGTCACCTGAATTATTTTTTCGCCACCAATTTGTGCTCAGAGGATGCGCAACGAAGTGCCGATTCGTGTCATATGCGCAAACCCTATTTTTGATGGAGTTTGGACATTTTACGGAGCAAAACATGAAATGCTTTGAAAAAAAGGGGGTTTCCCCCCTGCCGGAGCTAGGGTTACAGCTAACCCTAGCTCCATTTCCATCAAGTAGCGGTGGCGAAGTGGTTAGCGTGCTGGAGCCACACCTAGGGGGACCCGGGATCGAGACCCACCCCCCGAAAAATTTTTTTTATTTTTTTTCAAAAAATCAGTCTCTGTCTAGCTCAAATCGACCCTACGGGTATTTTTTGCGAACAATTGTGGATATTTAACCAACGAAAATTATCTTTGACAAGATTTTACCCCCCGCGAAGCCCTTCCCGACCGGAAAAAATGGTTGACGGGCCCTAAAAGTCACCTGAATTATTTTTTCGCCACCAATTTGTGCTCAGAGGATGCGCAACGAAGTGCCGATTCGTGTCATATGCGCAAACCCTATTTTTGATGGAGTTTGGACATTTTACGGAGCAAAACATGAAATGCTTTGAAAAAAAGGGGGTTTCCCCCCTGCCGGAGCTAGGGTTACAGCTAACCCTAGCTCCATTTCCATCAAGTAGCGGTGGCGAAGTGGTTAGCGTGCTGGAGCCACACCTAGGGGGACCCGGGATCGAGACCCACCCCCCGAAAAATTTTTTTTATTTTTTTTCAAAAAATCAGTCTCTGTCTAGCTCAAATCGACCCTACGGGTATTTTTTGCGAACAATTGTGGATATTTAACCAACGAAAATGATCTTTGACAAGATTTTACCCCCCGCGAAGCCCTTCCCGACCGGAAAAAAATGGTTGACGGGCCCTAAAAGTCACCTGAATTATTTTTTCGCCACCAATTTGTGCTCAGAGGATGCGCAACGAAGTGCCGATTCGTGTCATATGCGCAAACCCTATTTTTGATGGAGTTTGGACATTTTACGGAGCAAAACATGAAATGCTTTGAAAAAAGGGGGTTTCCCCCCTGCCGGAGCTAGGGTTACAGCTAACCCTAGCTCCATTTCCATCAAGTAGCGGTGGCGAAGTGGTTAGCGTGCTGGAGCCACACCTAGGGGGACCCGGGATCGAGACCCACCCCCCGAAAAATTTTTTTTATTTTTTTTCAAAAAATCAGTCTCTGTCTAGCTCAAATCGACCCTACGGGTATTTTTTGCGAACAATTGTGGATATTTAACCAACGAAAATGATCTTTGACAAGATTTTACCCCCCGCGAAGCCCTTCCCGACCGGAAAAAATGGTTGACGGGCCCTAAAAGTCACCTGAATTATTTTTTCGCCAGCAATTTGTGCTCAGAGGATGCGCAACGAAGTGCCGATTCGTGTCATATGCGCAAACCCTATTTTTGATGGAGTTTGGACATTTTACGGAGCAAAACATGAAATGCTTTGAAAAAAAGGGGGTTTCCCCCCTGCCGGAGCTAGGGTTACAGCTAACCCTAGATCCATTTCCATCAAGTAGCGGTGGTGAAGTGGTTAGCGTGCTGGAGCCACACCTAGGGGGACCCGGGATCGAGACCCACCCCCCGAAAAATTTTTTTTATTTTTTTTCAAAAAATCAGTCTCTGTCTAGCTCAAATCGACCCTACGGGTATTTTTTGCGAACAATTGTGGATATTTAACCAACGAAAATTATCTTTGACAAGATTTTACCCCCCGCGAAGCCCTTCCCGACCGGAAAAAATGGTTGACGGGTCCTAAAAGTCCCCTGAATTATTTTTTCGCCACCAATTTGTGCTCAGAGGATGCGCAACGAAGTGCCGATTCGTGTCATATGCGCAAACCCTATTTTTGATGGAGTTTGGACATTTTACGGAGCAAAACATGAAATGCTTTGAAAAAAGGGGGGTTTCCCCCCTGCCGGAGCTAGGGTTACAGCTAACCCTAGCTCCATTTCCATCAAGTAGCGGTGGCGAAGTGGTTAGCGTGCTGGAGCCACACCTAGGGGGACCCGGGATCGAGACCCACCCCCCGAAAAATTTTTTTTATTTTTTTTCAAAAAATCAGTCTCTGTCTAGCTCAAATCGACCCTACGGGTATTTTTTGCGAACAATTGTGGATATTTAACCAACGAAAATTATCTTTGACAAGATTTTACCCCCCGCGAAGCCCTTCCCGACCGGAAAAAATGGTTGACGGGCCCTAAAAGTCACCTGAATTATTTTTTCGCCAGCAATTTGTGCTCAGAGGATGCGCAACGAAGTGCCGATTCGTGTCATATGCGCAAACCCTATTTTTGATGGAGTTTGGACATTTTACGGAGCAAAACATGAAATGCTTTGAAAAAAAGGGGGTTTCCCCCCTGCCGGAGCTAGGGTTACAGCTAACCCTAGCTCCATTTCCATCAAGTAGCGGTGGCGAAGTGGTTAGCGTGCTGGAGCCACACCTAGGGGGACCCGGGATCGAGACCCACCCCCCGAAAATTTTTTTTTATTTTTTTTCAAAAAATCAGTCTCTGTCTAGCTCAAATCGACCCTACGGGTATTTTTTGCGAACAATTGTGGATATTTAACCAACGAAAATTATCTTTGACAAGATTTTACCCCCCGCGAAGCCCTTCCCGACCGGAAAAAATGGTTGACGGGCCCTAAAAGTCACCTGAATTATTTTTTCGCCAGCAATTTGTGCTCAGAGGATGCGCAACGAAGTGCCGATTCGTGTCATATGCGCAAACCCTATTTTTGATGGAGTTTGGACATTTTACGGAGCAAAACATGAAATGCTTTGAAAAAAAGGGGGTTTCCCCCCTGCCGGAGCTAGGGTTACAGCTAACCCTAGCTCCATTTCCATCAAGTAGCGGTGGCGAAGTGGTTAGCGTGCTGGAGCCAAACCTAGGGGGACCCGGGATCGAGACCCACCCCCCGAAAATTTTTTTTTTATTTTTTTTCAAAAAATCAGTCTCTGTCTAGCTCAAATCGACCCTACGGGTATTTTTTGCGAACAATTGTGGATATTTAACCAACGAAAATTATCTTTGACAAGATTTTACCCCCCGTGAAGCCCTTCCCGACCGGAAAAAATGGTTGACGGGCCCTAAAAGTCACCTGAATTATTTTTTCGCCACCAATTTGTGCTCAGAGGATGCGCAACGAAGTGCCGATTCGTGTCATATGCGCAAACCCTATTTTTGATGGAGTTTGGACATTTTACGGAGCAAAACATGAAATGCTTTGAAAAAAAGGGGGTTTCCCCCCTGCCGGAGCTAGGGTTACAGCTAACCCTAGCTCCATTTCCATCAAGTAGCGGTGGCGAAGTGGTTAGCGTGCTGGAGCCACACCAGCAATTTGTGCTCAGAGGATGCGCAACGAAGTGCCGATTCGTGTCATATGCGCAAACCCTATTTTTGATGGAGTTTGGACATTTTACGGAGCAAAACATGAAATGCTTTGAAAAAAAGGGGGTTTCCCCCCTGCCGGAGCTAGGGTTACAGCTAACCCTAGCTCCATTTCCATCAAGTAGCGGTGGCGAAGTGGTTAGCGTGCTGGAGCCACACCTAGGGGGACCCGGGATCGAGACCCACCCCCCGAAAAATTTTTTTTATTTTTTTTCAAAAAATCAGTCTCTGTCTAGCTCAAATCGACCCTACGGGTATTTTTTGCGAACAATTGTGGATATTTAACCAACGAAAATTATCTTTGACAAGATTTTACCCCCCGCGAAGCCCTTCCCGACCGGAAAAAATGGTTGACGGGCCCTAAAAGTCACCTGAATTATTTTTTCGCCACCAATTTGTGCTCAGAGGATGCGCAACGAAGTGCCGATTCGTGTCATATGCGCAAACCCTATTTTTGATGGAGTTTGGACATTTTACGGAGCAAAACATGAAATGCTTTGAAAAAAGGGGGTTTCCCACCTGCCGGAGCTAGGGTTACAGCTAACCCTAGCTCCATTTCCATCAAGTAGCGGTGGCGAAGTGGTTAGCGTGCTGGAGCCACACCTAGGGGGACCCGGGATCGAGACCCACCCCCCGAAAATTTTTTTTTATTTTTTTTCAAAAAATCAGTCTCTGTCTAGCTCAAATCGACCCTACGGGTATTTTTTGCGAACAATTGTGGATATTTAACCAACGAAAATGATCTTTGACAAGATTTTACCCCCCGCGAAGCCCTTCCCGACCGGAAAAAATGGTTGACGGGCCCTAAAAGTCACCTGAATTATTTTTTCGCCACCAATTTGTGCTCAGAGGATGCGCAACGAAGTGCCGATTCGTGTCATATGCGCAAACCCTATTTTTGATGGAGTTTGGACATTTTACGGAGCAAAACATGAAATGCTTTGAAAAAAAGGGGGTTTCCCCCCTGCCGGAGCTAGGGTTACAGCTAACCCTAGCTCCATTTCCATCAAGTAGCGGTGGTGAAGTGGTTAGCGTGCTGGAGCCACACCTAGGGGGACCCGGGATCGAGACCCACCCCCCGAAAAATTTTTTTTATTTTTTTTCAAAAAATCAGTCTCTGTCTAGCTCAAATCGACCCTACGGGTATTTTTTGCGAACAATAAATTGTGGATATTTAACCAACGAAAATTATCTTTGACAAGATTTTACCCCCCGCGAAGCCCTTCCCGACCGGAAAAAATGGTTG
Organism: Lottia scabra; assembly: GCA_029955415.1. Classification (NCBI taxonomy): domain Eukaryota; kingdom Metazoa; phylum Mollusca; class Gastropoda; family Lottiidae; genus Lottia; species Lottia scabra. Next base: position 1,782,316 of record JARJEI010000030.1, on the reverse strand, counting down.
ACGGGCCCTAAAAGTCACCTGAATTATTTTTTCGCCAGCAATTTGTGCTCAGAGGATGCGCAACGAAGTGCCGATTCGTGTCATATGCGCAAACCCTATTTTTGATGGAGTTTGGACATTTTACGGAGCAAAACATGAAATGCTTTGAAAAAAAGGGAATTTCCCCCCTGCCGGAGCTAGGGTTACAGCTAACCCTAGCTCCATTTCCATCAAGTAGCGGTGGCGAAGTGGTTAGCGTGCTGGAGCCACACCTAGGGGGACCCGGGATCGAGACCCACCCCCCGAAAAATTTTTTTTATTTTTTTTCAAAAAATCAGTCTCTGTCTAGCTCAAATCGACCCTACGGGTATTTTTTGCGAACAATTGTGGATATTTAACCAACGAAAATTATCTTTGACAAGATTTTACCCCCCGCGAAGCCCTTCCCGACCGGAAAAAATGGTTGACGGGCCCTAAAAGTCACCTGAATTATTTTTTCGCCAGCAATTTGTGCTCAGAGGATGCGCAACGAAGTGCCGATTCGTGTCATATGCGCAAACCCTATTTTTGATGGAGTTTGGACATTTTACGGAGCAAAACATGAAATGCTTTGAAAAAAAGGGGGTTTCCCCCCTGCCGGAGCTAGGGTTACAGCTAACCCTAGCTCCATTTCCATCAAGTAGCGGTGGCGAAGTGGTTAGCGTGCTGGAGCCACACCTAGGGGGACCCGGGATCGAGACCCACCCCCCGAAAAAATTTTTTTATTTTTTTTCAAAAAATCAGTCTCTGTCTAGCTCAAATCGACCCTACGGGTATTTTTTGCGAACAATTGTGGATATTTAACCAACGAAAATGATCTTTGACAAGATTTTACCCCCCGCGAAGCCCTTCCCGACCGGAAAAAATGGTTGACGGGCCCTAAAAGTCACCTGAATTATTTTTTCGCCACCAATTTGTGCTCAGAGGATGCGCAACGAAGTGCCGATTCGTGTCATATGCGCAAACCCTATTTTTGATGGAGTTTGGACATTTTACGGAGCAAAACATGAAATGCTTTGAAAAAAAGGGGGTTTCCCCCCTGCCGGAGCTAGGGTTACAGCTGACCCTAGCTCCATTTCCATCAAGTAGCGGTGGCGAAGTGGTTAGCGTGCTGGAGCCACACCTAGGGGGACCCGGGATCGAGACCCACCCCCCGAAAAATTTTTTTTATTTTTTTTCAAAAAATCAGTCTCTGTCTAGCTCAAATCGACCCTACGGGTATTTTTTGCGAACAATTGTGGATATTTAACCAACGAAAATTATCTTTGACAAGATTTTACCCCCCGCGAAGCCCTTCCCGACCGGAAAAAATGGTTGACGGGCCCTAAAAGTCACCTGAATTATTTTTTCGCCAGCAATTTGTGCTCAGAGGATGCGCAACGAAGTGCCGATTCGTGTCATATGCGCAAACCCTATTTTTGATGGAGTTTGGACATTTTACGGAGCAAAACATGAAATGCTTTGAAAAAAAGGGGGTTTCCCCCCTGCCGGAGCTAGGGTTACAGCTAACCCTAGCTCCATTTCCATCAAGTAGCGGTGGCGAAGTGGTTAGCGTGCTGGAGCCACACCTAGGGGGACCCGGGATCGAGACCCACCCCCCGAAAATTTTTTTTTATTTTTTTTCAAAAAATCAGTCTCTGTCTAGCTCAAATCGACCCTACGGGTATTTTTTGCGAACAATTGTGGATATTTAACCAACGAAAATTATCTTTGACAAGATTTTACCCACCGCGAAGCCCTTCCCGACCGGAAAAAATGGTTGACGGGCCCTAAAAGTCACCTGAATTATTTTTTCGCCACCAATTTGTGCTCAGAGGATGCGCAACGAAGTGCCGATTCGTGTCATATGCGCAAACCCTATTTTTGATGGAGTTTGGACATTTTACGGAGCAAAACATGAAATGCTTTGAAAAAAAGGGGGTTTCCCCCCTGCCGGAGCTAGGGTTACAGCTAACCCTAGCTCCATTTCCATCAAGTAGCGGTGGTGAAGTGGTTAGCGTGCTGGAGCCACACCTAGGGGGAC